>CM055278.1:11600428-11997305 GCA_029237695.1 Conchocele bisecta
AAATTGCTGATGCCGATAAAATACGTGAACTGCATTGATTTGTTCTTACATTTAAGACATTAAAAGCTATACGATTGCGCGATTTTCTAACGTGCTGTGAAAGCGGAGATACACACGTGGCTCGCTATTTGATTGGATAGCCATTTCCCGCGATGTGTCAAAATGCACTACGACACCCCCGTCACGCTATTATTAGATGTCAGCCAATAGGCTTACCGATGTAAAGAGGTTTACACGTCTATCTAAAGATGTGTAACCAAATTTCGCCGCTTTAACAGCTCGATCATCTATCCAAGAATATTTTACCGACTTGCATTGGCGGTTCACGTCCATTACATTAATATAAACAAACAATTTGGGACCGGTTGTATTGTTATCGGTTAACAAATAATGGTTTTATTGGTTACAAACGTACGCGGGTAGAAGTTCCGTTTCTCACCTTGAAAACTCGTACGTATACGTGTAACTTGTGGGGGTGACGTAAATTGTATGTTTGTAACAATGCACCAAAACCACCAGAGATACCGAAATAACCCATAACACATCGAAATATAAACCGTTCTTCAAGAACCTGTGAAAATACCTGGATTATTGTATTACATCGGATTACGTTTCCATACACCATTGACGATTTCACACCATATAGTAGTCTTTAAACTTATATGGCTAATTCACTTCTATTTTTCATTTTTAGTATGTAATATGATGTTGTAGGACCTATTTCCCAAACAACATGCACTCATCCTGCTCCGATATTCATTAATTAAATTTTAAAATATAGGTTTAATTGTTAAGAAAGATACATTCAATCTCCTGTGACAACCCTTGCGTACAAATGTTGATCCATTACCACCCGGTTCCACTTGAGCAACATGTTGGGTGTTTTTAACACACATTTTCAGCATATCTGTAGCATTTATAAAATAAAACACTGTTGGTCACGTGATGTAAACAAAGTTTCCTTCGCCATATAATGTAAACAATATTGCGGTACATGGCAAGGTTGAATTGTTCTTTCCTACGAGTACGTGAACCTATTGTTTTATTAATGTAGATCCAGTGCAGACATGCTGCATGTCATTTAATATTACCCCACTCCACTCACTTGAACACACATTGACAAGGAGTATTGACCTGAACACAATGGACTTATTTTAGTAGCCCTGCGGAAGTAGGTCCCACAGCATCCATACGAATAGTGAAAGTGGGAGTGACTGACCTTATTGAATGGGATTCGGTTGAATTGTACAGTAAAACTATTTGGTGTGTGCTAACCTCTAAAACAACGTGTTGCAGGATGCGTACCAGTATATAAATCCTTTCAGGGAGAACTATTTTGAGTTTTAGCAGCGCACCCGGCGTCATAATTTAGGTACCGAAATTACTGTTGCAATTATTGTTGTCAAGGGGCGTAGCTTAGCGAGCTGACAAGCGTATGGCAAAACAGCGAATAATAATGCAATAATCAATAATGGAACTCCGTATGTCACAATGAATGAAGCCACATAAGAATTATGGGGGATAATGGCGGATATTACCTTCCAGACAGGTTAGTTAAAATACGTTTAACCCTTAGACCGCTACACACATTAGACTGCTGTTGCTGTTATATCGTGCCTTATTTCTCAATACGAACATGGTTTGGCAGCACTTAAGAATCATTTCCAACGGGGAAATGATTCTGAAGTGCTGTCAAAGCATGTTGTGAATTATTCTAAAGTGCTGTCAAAGCATGTTTTTGATGATAAAAATGGAAAATAGAAATATACAGAAGACGACAAAAAATTAAGATAGCGGTGTAAAGGTTAATATGCGTTAGCTATAAGTAGACGCGAGTGGCATCTCATGAGGAAACTGGTGCATTGTCAGACGCAAAACATTTTACGCCTACTGCGGAGCGGAGCACCAGTGAATTTGGCTCCTTGGAGCAGTTTAATTGCCGACGTCGCAGTGTACGTCAACCAGCGTCATACCTGGCGCCATGGTGATTGCCTTCTGCCATCGCCTGTCGTCTGAATATTACGTCATGTGGCTCGTCTGCGTCACTCAGGTTTCGGCATACTTCAAGCGTCAAGCGGACTACTTCAATCGTCCAAAAAGTTCCTTCAAGATGTTACTCCAAGAGTCCAGGACGTTCCTTCAAGGGTCCAGTAATGTCCCCTCAAGCGTCCAAGGGTGTTGCAAGTTCCTATTCAGAGAGAAAAGAACATATTGCATGTTTACTTACCAACTACGTAACTGCCATGCCGTAAATAATGTGAAATAATTGTTCAAAACCCATCAACTTAAATGCAAAACAGACAATGACGGAAAGAAAAATAAAGTTAGTCTGTTATTCCATCTCGTATCTCGTTAAGGAAATTCTTCGTTTCTTCGTGGCGACAAAACGAAAAAGATTACAGTGGCGAAGAGACGAAGTTTAATAGTCAAATTTCTTCTCTTCGCCACGCTAATCATCGTCTATTCGCCACGAAGGGAGATAATTATCGCCCTAAGGTCGATAATTTACTCCGCGTAAATTTACGCCACGCAAACTAGCGTCCCTTAATCTTCGTTTCTTCGCTTCGTCGCCACGCTGTTTTAAACGCCTAATTATCGTTCCTACCCCACGAAGGAACAATCAAACGAAGCTTAGTGTCCTTAATATTCGTTCCTTTGTTTCTTTGCCACGCTGTTTTTCGTTTCTTAGGTCCTTCTCTTCGTGTATTCGCCTCTTAAATGTCCGTGTCTTCGTTTCCTCGCCACGAAGACATGCCAATTATCGTATATTCGTTGCGTCGCCACGCTGTTTTTCGTTTCTTCGTCCCTTCGTTTCTCCAGGTCTTCGGCACGAAGAAACGGTAATTATCGCCTCTTAATATTCGTCCCTTCGTTTCTTTGCGACCAAGAAAGGATAAGTATCGTCTTTTCGTCCCTTCGCCCCGGAAGGAGAAGGAAGAGATAACTGTACAAGTAAGAGTACAAGAATCGGATATCAACTTGCATGTGCATTAAATTAATTATATTAGTTTCTACTTTCGGTTTCGGTTTGCCGAATTAATTCCTGTAAACATGGTAAACCGAACCGACAGTAGAAACTAATATATATTAATTTAATTGACATGCATTTTGATTTACAATCCAATTCTTATAATCTTACATACACAGTACATATTTACAACAGTAGACATAAAAATAGACAAAAAAATACAGATATATTATTAATTTAATCACAAAATGGCAGTTTGCTTGTTAGTATGGATATGCTCATGTGCGACCGGAACGCCCCGAGCTTCATCTTTTCTCCTTCCGGGGCGAAGAGGCGACACTTATAGTTTCTTCGTGGCAAAGACACGAAGAAGCGAAAAACAGCGTGGCGACGGAACGAACAGACGAAACGAGTTTCTTCGTGGCAAAGATACAAACAAAAACGAAACATAGGGTACTACAAGATTAAACTAGATTGATTGATTGATTGTTGGTGTTGCAGTTTCATTAACCCTTAAAGGTACATGCCCACTCAGTAGGTACAAAATGTTCTTTACATCAGAGACATCATCCGAGACATTTCCTGGCAAAATAAACATTCATGCGCCATTATCCCACGTACTGATTGGCATTATTATACATTTTATATCAGACGTAAATTTACACACTGATATCAGGGGCGATAACCGTGTTTGCTTAAAATGTTAACGGACATTATTTAATCTCTGTATTTATTTTATGATGTGCAATGATCATACTTTAAAATCTGTCGAAAATATTATTTTTTCAGGTGACGCATTTCTTTAGTATAAATAATTAAACAAGAGGGCCATGATGGCCCTAATTCGCTCACCTGACTCCATGAACACCAGAGGAGAATGTGACATTGAGTTCATGTGTTTTAAAAAAATTGTGCTATTTTCAGATGGCGGTCATCTTGGATTAAGCGATGACTCATTTTACAAAATCTGAAAATGCTTCACCCAGCATCGGCCATGTGGTTCCTGAGAAAAAGACGTTAACAATATTGAATAAATGGACCTTTTGGTGGCCATCATGGATGACATAATCATCCGATTCCAACAAATATTGTACCAGAGTGATCGCCTCATTGATACCTTCAAGTTGATATATGACATGACCATATTCAGTCAAAAATAACCCAATTTGACCCCACTGGCCACGCCCATTTTTGACCCCTGGGTCACCATTTTAACAACTTTCAAAGAGCAATGTACATCGATCATTCCTACCAAGTTTCGTCGAAATCCGGCAAGCGGTTCATGAGAAGAAGATTTTTTAAGAATTTATGCTATTTTTAGACGGCGGCCATCTTGGATTAGCGATGACCTCTATTTTAACAAATCTGAAAAGGCTTCACCTATGGACCATAACTTTTAAGTTTGGCTACCATGGGCCAAGCGGTTCATGTGAAGAAGAATTTTGAAATCTCTAATAAAAGAACGACCTTTTGACCTTTCGGCGGCCATCTTGGATGACATAACAATCCGATTTCGACAAAAAATGCACCAGAGTGATCGCCTCATTGATACCTTCAATTTGATATATGAAATGACCATATTCAGTCAAAAATAAAATTTGACCCCACGGGCCACGCCCATTTTTAACCCCAGGGTCACCATTTTAACAACTTTGAAAGAGCAATGTACATCGATCATTCCTACCAAGTTTTGTCGAAATCCGGTTGGCGGTTCTTGAGAAGAAGATTTTTTAAGAATTTGTGCTATTTTTAGACGGCGGCCACCTTGGATTACGTAATGACGTCATTTTAACAATTTTGTAATCCCCCTACCTAAGGACCATGACCATGAAGTTTGGTGACCATAGGCCCAATGGTTACCGAGGAGAAGACGTTTGAAAACGTTCACGGACGACGACGACGGACGACGGACGACGACGGACACATTGCGGTAACAATAGCTCACATGAGCTTTGCTCAGGTGAGCTAAAAATATCATGCCTCATTTGCATACGAAAATAGCCCGAGACCACCGCGCGTCACTATCAGTAAAATAAATATTACTAAATGATTATATCTGTATAGCGGGCACTTGTAACGTTTATAACTGGTGGAATAGTGACACAATTATACACTTATTTAATTCCTATAAATGACATTTTGGGCTTACTGAGTGGGCATGTACCTTTAAAGTGCTGGAAACGACAATTGTCGTCTGCTGTTTTAAATATTTTTATATTTTCTCCTCAGACATACCGAGACGATTCTACTGCGCTGCCAAAACAGGTTTTTAAAGAAATTTAAATATACAAAATGAGCAGACGGCAATTTTATTTTTCAGCGTTTTAATGGTTAAGGGGTAAACTATTGATATGGCACAACTTAAAGTTCAGTATGCACTGCTACAGTATGTACCAAAACATTCAACACCATTACAGCAATATCAGAAAGATACGGTAACACATATACAAGACATCATCAATTCAAGTATACATATTCCAGATATCTATGATCATTATAGATATATTGAAAACTGATTGAAGAGCAATAGTTACAATAATTCCGCCACGGAAGCGGTGTCGCGCCTGAAAATGCCTTATCGGTACATCGCCAAGTTTATTTCTGTTTTGTGAATGAAATAGTTGGCCCCGGATCGAGTATATTAAAACATACAAATGACGTCATTGGGGAACCGCTGACAAAATTTTCAATGTATGGAAGCCCAAGCTGGTTAGATTTTGTTTTGTCGTATTTCAGTACTTGCATTACTATGGGTATTGATATACGCTGGATGTGTTATACTGTCATTAATTTGTTCCCTGACTGTTAAGTTATCACCTTAAATACTGACTTATTGACCCCCTTCCCTGATCGTAGAATTGACACTCATGTTGGCGTGTATTGGCCACCATAGACAAATGTCAATCAGGCCGAATTCAGGAATGTCACTAAAATCCTCTGTAAATCCATCGATAGAGAGAGAGAATGAGGATTAAACATCAGTTAGACCTACACGTGCGAGTTTTGTTTCGCACAGGTGTCGGGTGAGTTTAAAAATAGGCTGTCGGAAGGTCAAACTTGATGTAGTTTGTGTGTTAAACATGTTAAACGCGTCGCTTGTTTCGGAGAGTATTCGGAGGGTTGTTAACTCTGTTACTAAATTTAGCGATGACCGCACGATTTGTGCTGCAAATGGGGGCAAATCACGCGCAACAAAATAATCCGATGTATATTTGTACGTAGAACATCCGTTGTTGATATTGTGCAGTGCAAGTAGTTTTTCATAATATTATTTTCAATTAGCGGTTGCGTATGACAGTTAACACAATGCATTTTGTTGTTATGGTTACTCAAAGATATCACTACCTACCACCGCATCGAGGGGGATCTGGGGCGTGGCTAACTGTCGGAGGCGATGCCTATACATAGGTATACCCTATGTAAAAACAGCGTTGCAAAGAAACTACGAAAAGAACATTAAGGACACTAAACTTCGTCTCGTCGTTCCTTCGTGGCGAATTAACGATAATTAGCATGCTGTAGGCGTAAAACAGCGTGGCGACGAAACGAAGAAGTGACGTAAATTATCGACGTTATAGAGCGATCATTATTGTCCCTTAGTGTGGCGAAAAGACGAAGTTTAATTATTAAACTGCGTGTCTTCGCCACGCTATTCTTCATTCCTTCGCCACAGAAATGTCCCTTACGAGCCACAAGTGAAAACAACGATATGCATAGAAATGATTAATTTATGTTTTTTTTGTACGTGAAAACGACATTTCGTTTAATATCCGGCTTTCGACTATTGAAACGCCTATCGTTTCATCGTTTTGACATTTCGATTGGCTAATCTTTTCATAGGTTTAAGTCAGACATGTGTAAACCATAGTGTCCAATATGGAGTATCCTTGATAGTGTAAAAATTTGGAGTATCATGAATAATGTACAATATGGAGTATCATGAATAGTGTACAATATGGTGTATCATGAATAGTGTACAATATGGAGTCTCACAGATAGAGTACAATATGGAGTATCATGAATAATGTACAATATGGAGTATCATGAATAGTGTACAATATGGAGTATCATAGATAGTGTACAATATGGAGTATTATGAACAGTGTACAATATGGAGTATCACAGATAGAGTACAATATGGAGTATCATAGATAGTGTACAATATGGAGTATCATGAACAGTGTACAATATATAGTATCATGAATAGTGTACACTATGGAGTATCATGAATAGTGTACACTATGGAGTATCATGAATAGTGTACAACATGGAGTATTCTTGATAGTATACAATATGGAATATTATGAACAGTGTACAGTATGGAGTATCATGAATAGTGTACAACATGGAGTATCATTAATAAAGTCCAATATTGAGTATCCTTGATAGTGTACAATATGGTGTATCATGAATAGTGTACAATATGGAGTATCATGAATAGTGTACAATATGGTGTATCATGAATAGTGTACAATATGGAGTATCATGAATAGTGTACAATATGGAGTATCATGAATAGTGTCCAATATGGAGTATCCTTGATAGTGTACAATATGGTGTATCATGAATAGTGTACACTATGGAGTATCATGAATAGTGTACAATATGGAGTATCATGAATAAAGTCCAATATTGAGTGTCCTTGATAGTGTACAATATGGTGTATCATGAATAGTGTACAATATGGAGTATCATGAATAGTGTACAATATGGAGTATCATGAATAGTGTCCAATATGGAGTATCCTTGATAGTGTACAATATGGTGTATCATGAATAGTGTACACTATGGAGTATCATGAATAGTGTACAATATGGAGTAACATGAATAAAGTCCAATATTGAGTATCCTTGATAGTGTACAATATGGTGTATCATGAATAGTGTACAATATGGAGTATCATGAATAGTGTACAATATGGAGTATCATGAATAGTGTCCAATATGGAGTATCCTTGATAGTGTCCAATATGGAGTATCATGAATCGTGTAAAACATGGAGTATCGTGAATAGTGTACAATATGGAGTACCGTGAATAGTGTACATTATGGAGTATCCTTGATAGTGTACAATATGGAGTATCATCAATAGTGTACAATATGGAGTATCATGAATATTGTACACTATGGAGTATCATCAATAGTGTACAATATGGAGTATCATGAATAGTGTACAATATGGAGTATCATGAATAGTGTACAATATGGAGTATCATTAATCGTGCTCAATAAGGAGTATCCTTGATAGTGTACAATATGGAGTATTATATAAAGTATCATGAATAGTGTACAATATGGACACACATTGGTGCAAAATGATGGGGAGAGATCTAACTACAGCAAGCTATGCCTTGTTGTCATGAAATGTATATATATACAAAGCCTAATATCTGAAGGGTTTGTTGTGTTAAAATGTTTAAGAATTCAGTAAAGACTGTGTAACAGTAAGAACAATTCACAGTGTTGCTAATAATATACATTGCATCAGTTTCACATATTACACATTGAAAACGTGTCCATTGTACATTTTGTGAGTGATGGTAGAAATGCTCAGAAGTCTAGATTTTTGTGTAGTCTGCTGAAATAATTTGTATAGGATGTTGTCGTTCTGTATATCTGGGACGTAGTGCACCAAATGTTAATAGATGTGCTGCCACATTATTTGCTGTAGGTGTCAAACCCTCCAAATGGCGGAGATGGCAACTTGATGCTCTGTATAATATATTCTAAGAAGAACAGGGTCAGATATACTTTATGTAGATATTCAATCACATGTATGATTTCATTACATTTGAAACAAAAGGTCATATTCTATACAGTCAGTTCTTAATTGATAGACCCTGCCATAATTGAGGAAGCTGAACAGAAATCAATATTCTGTCAGGGAATATGATCCCACACACCTTCCAAAACCGATCAACAAACCCCCCCAAACCCCCCACCCACCACCACCACCACCACCACCACCACCGTCCGGAAGCCGAAATTTATTTATTGGCGGGGGGGGGGTGGGGGGGGGGGGGGGGGGTGGTTGGGGCAAGTCTTGAGGGCCCGATGCTGGTATGGGGTCCGGGGGGATTTTGAAATCTAAGAGGCGTGAGGGGGACATGCTGCCCTGAAAACAAAATTAATCTAAGAGGCGTGATCTTAAGGGCCAAAAGGGCCAGATATTGCTAGAGGGTGGGGGTTCCGGGGGCATGCTCCACCTGAAATTTTTCAAATCTAAGAGGCGTGAAACGCCATTTCCTGCATTCTCAGGGCCCAAAGGGCCCGATGTTGCTAGGGGGTCCGGGACAGGATTTTTGAAATCAAAGGTTAGAAACGCCATTTCCTGCATTCTCAGGGCCTAGTCGTGAGGGCCCAACGGGCCCGATGTTGCTAAGGGGTCAGGGGACTGCATTTTTGAAATCAAAGAGGTGTGAAACGCCATTTCCCGCATTCTCAGGGCCCAGTCTTGAGGGCCCAACGGGCCCGATGTTGCTAGGAGGTCCGGGGACAGCATTGTGGAAATCAAAGAGGCGTGAAACGCCATTTCCTGCATTCTCAGGGCCCAGTCTTGAGGGCCCAACGGGCCAGATGTTGATAGGGGGTCCGGGGACAGCATTTTTGAAATCAAAGAGGCGTGACACGCCATTTCCTGCATTCTCAGGGCCCAGTCTTGAGGGCCCAATGGGCCCGATGATGCTAAGGGGTCCGGTGACAGCATTTGTGAAATCAAAGAGGAGTGAAACGCCATTTCCTGAATTCGAAGGGCCCAGTCTTCAGGGCCCGATGTTGCTAGGAGGTCCGGGGACAGGATTTTTGAAATGAAAGAGGCGTTTTTCCTGCATTCTCAGAGCCCTGTCTTGAGGGTCAAAAGGGTCCGATGTTGCTAGGCGTCCGAGGACAGCATTTTTGAAATCAAAGAATGCCATTTCCTGTATTCTCAGGGCCCAGCCCGATGTTGCTATGGGGTTCTGGGACAGCATTTTTGAAATCAAAGAGGCGTGAAACGCCATTGCCTGCATTCTCAGGGCCCAGTCTCGAGGGCAAGGGCCCAAGGGGGTCCGGCGACATGCTCCCCTGGACATTTTTTTAAATCTAAGAGGCGTGAAACTCCATTTCTGGCATTCTCAGGGCTTAGTCTTAAGTCCCCCCCCCCCCACTTCCGCCGCCCCTGGTCATGCATAACCGCCCCCTTATCCACCCCACCGTTGACAAGAACCCTTTTTAGTAGGCTAGTTACGCCATACACATAGCACTATGTCTTTACTACCGATACATAGCAAAGTAAATAATAAATCATATTGTCGGACAATGAAACATAGAAGTTAAACATTATATAGAGACATGGCATGTTAGTCTAGTTATGCATCAGTCAATGTAAGTCCCCGCACCCCCCCTCCGGGGGAATAGCGGGGCTTATATTTTCGCTGCTGTGAAAGCCCCGGTAAAAGCCCCGCACTGCGGGGCATCATGAAATGTTAAGCCCCGGGGTATGCCCAGGTAAAGCCCGGTTAAAACCCCGGTAAAGCCCCCGGGGTGTGTCCCGGCCCATTTGTAAAAGCCCCGGTAAAGTCCCCGCACTGCGGGGCATCATGAAAGGTAAAAGCCCCGGTGTATGCCCCGGTAAAGCCCCGCCCCTCCCCCGGAGGGGGGGTGCGGGGATTCACATTGACTGATGCATTACGCCACTGTAATTATTGTGTGATTGTTCAATCGTGAACGATATTACCATTACTAACACATTCAACCTTCTATAATCGACACATATAAATGATATACTAGACTAGTAGTGTACATGTACTTACCCCTAGGAATATAACTTGCGTCGTCTTCTCTTCTCACGTCCTTCCTGTCAGCTGATCACTATGCGTTATCGTGACTAAATATTAAACTTAGGACGGCTTACTAACCTTCCTTACCTCGGGTATTCCGTTGGAGTTTTCGGAAAATGTGCATGACGTCACTGGGATTTCCCGTGTCTACTTTAGATTTGGGTTCTTGGAATACCGCCAGTTTATTTGTATGGTGCGTAGTTTACGTTCAGGCCATTTATTCTCTGTTTCATGCTAATTTTTGGACTAGTGCATTAATGATAACATGAGGATTGTTTTAGAGGTGAATTGTAGTGATCAATGCTACAGATCCGGCTCATTTGGATCTGCAGTGTTTGCACATATTGGCTTTCTGTGGACCGTTTCACTAAACTTCGTACGACTAAAATGTTCGTAAGTGCAAAATCGTAAGTGCAAAATGAAGATAGTCTGTGAATTTCACATTAACAATGTGTTCTTGTAAACAATTATTGGATTTACATTTATTGAGCATAGCAGCCTATGCTCAATAAATGTAAATCCATCAATTGAAATTTACAGACTATTCCAAATCTGCATTTACGAACATTTTAGTCGTTCGAAGTTTAGTGAAACGGCCCCCTGGCCTCTAGGGTTGAACGTGTTAAGACTCTTACCGTTTGTTCCTTCGTTTCATGCCAATGACGAATATTAACAATTCAATTCAATTCAATTTATTAGCAGTTAAGCACAACGTGCTTCTCGCCGTATTTAGATGTTTTGACGGTTCGAGAAGAGCAATGAAAACACAATGTTAACACTGTGTAAAATGTACAAGTGATGACATAATATTATATTGCTATTAACATGCAAAGGCTGTGCATTATGCTACGGTGTATGAATCTATCACAGCAATAACGAACCGCACTTGATGCAACAGACCCACAACCAGCACACACACAGCCATTCCATGTCGCAAGCAATCAAGTTCATTGTAAACAGTGTTAATAGGAGTAAACATATTTGATAATGTACACGAAACTAAGGTAAAGTTGATGTTCCACAGAATCGTCTTAAGCAGACGATTCTTTGGAAATTCAAACTTCACGGGATTTATTAAAAAGTTAAGATAATTGTATGAACATTTCGGAGCAGATGCAGATTAATATTCCGCATTTGCTTCGTAATATTCATACCGCTTACAAACCTATATCGAACTGAGATGATTATTTCTAGTATCTGTGGCTATGTACAAGTATTTTGAAAGGCGTTTCAATAGAGATTCATTTTCTGTTGTCATTAGAGCGGTGAATTTAGTCGTACTCGCCCAGCTACAATAATAACGAGGTAGGTGTGTTCTTCGCAATACAGTATAGAATGGACAGACAAGAAGAAAGTGATATTCATTTTCAATAACATTCATGTTACAGAGCCGGCACAAGCGATTTTCTCTAGCAATGTGACGAAACCGCCCTTCTTCAATTTCAAGTGAATGTGCAGAGCAACGGAATCGTGTTAGAGCAATCCGAAAGTTGTCATTTTCTACTGTTTTGAAATACTTTTCCATAGAAAACCCACTTTTTTTGATGGTTCTATATGTTGAAAGTTTGGGAGAATTTGCGACATCACTGAACCAGCCCTGTAAGTATTGGTCATATAGTCTCTGTATAACCATATTTAATTGAGGTTGAGATACTTCCTGAGTATTCCATAGATATGAGAAACCTAGATTGTCTAAAAGTGATTTAACATTAGACACCCATGGCGATATTGCAGTGGTCACATCAGCTTCAAATACATGCGAAAGCAATGAGTTATCTGTCAACAAAATTCTGCGCCAGTATTTCAAAATGCGCTCTCTACGCTTGATCACTAGTGGGACGCGACCTAGCTCTCCATATATAGCAAGTGTGCATGTTTGATTTCGCACTTTAAGGATCTGTTTCAGAAACTTTAGATGCACTCTCTCTATATCTGGAGCACTATGAAATCCCCAAATAACAATGTTGAACCTTCGTTTCAATGGATGTCTGTTATTTCGTCTGTACACTGCATACAATAAACAATATTTCCTAATGACATTTTTTTTAGAAATAAACACACACCCTTTTATAAATGGACTATTCTGAAAATGATTGTGTGATGATTCGTAGAAGCATTGATTCATTGATGGACCAGTGAACAGTGCAGATCCTGACCAGGCTGTGTGGATGCACAGGCTGGTCTGGATCTACACTGGTCGCAAAATCAGTCACTGCCACATATCAGTCAGTATGTATTCGGCCAATGCAAAACCTGTTACGTGACAAATGCAGGGTCCCGTTTCACTAACCTTCGTGCGACTAAAATGTTCGTAAGTGCAAATTTAGGATCGTCTGATTGATTCAATTGATGGATTTACATTTATTGAGTATAGGCTGCATATGCATCCTATGCTTAATAAATGTAAATCCAATAATTGTTTGCCAGTTTGCAAGTAGACATTGATAATGTGAAATCATAATTTTGCACTTACGAACATTTTAGTCGTACGAAGCTTAGTGAAACGGGCCTCGGTATTTGTCAGGCTACATGTTTTGCATTGGCCGAATACATACTGACTGATATGTGACTGTGACTGGATAAATAGGGTTTATGGCTTTTGCGACCAGTGCAGATCCAGACCAGCCTGTGCATCCGCACAGTCTGATCAGGAAATGCACTGTTCATTGGTCCATCAATGAATCAATGCTTCTATCGAATCATCACACAATCATTTTCAGACTAGTCCATTTATAAAAGGGTGTGTGTTTATTTCTAAAAAGAATGTGAAAATGACTTGCAAGATGTGCAGATCCTGATGAGACGGCTCGTTACAATCCGGCCACCGGCACATTTGGATCTACACGGTTTTGAAAACATCACAAAAGAGGTATGTAGCGTTGAAAGGGTTAATAAAACACCGTACAAGTTTTTGTCAAGCGCGTATTCGAGATGCGCGGACATGTCAATAACAAGCCACCATACACGATTTCGTCGGGCGATATTATGTGACTGTGACTGGAGAAATGGGCTGATTGGAGTTGTGACCAGTGTAGCTCCTGATCAAATAACACACTCCTGTATCCTGATAACCATCTATAATGCTTAACTCGCGTTTTATTTGATGGAATGGTGAACAGTGAAAATCCATATCAGACTGCACAGATGCGGATTTGTGATCAGTGTAGATCCTGATCAAATGCACACTCCTGTAGTCTGATAACGATTTATACTCTTGTTAGGAGAAGACGGGTGTTTCATTTATAGAAATGCGAACAGTGCAGTATGCACAGGCTGATCTGGATATGCATTGGTCGCATTTCTCTAGTCACAGCGGTGGATCAGCCGAATTATCTGTGTTGTTAATGGAAACCCATTAGCCCGTGAGCCAGATACCGAAACCCTCCCCCCCCTGTGGGATTTTTGCAGACATATTTTTCCTAAAACTACATTCAATTGCGAGTGTTATGCCGTATGTCTGCGCTCTGTAACCCGCTGGATGAACATATGGCGCCATTTTGAAGTAGGTCACCCTCGGACTTTTTCCCATCTTCATAAATCACATTTTTAACTAAAAATTGACCAAATTATATCATTTTAATTACATAAAGTAGTATTTTTGCACTTTTTCAGAGATGTTGGACAATATGGAATCTAATAAGGTACACTTAAACAAAATCTGATAATCCAGAAGTCAAATTTTACGTGTTTGATTACCCCACCCACCCAATTTCAATGGTAAAATATACATGTTAATAACTTTATGCAAACGTGGTATTTTTTCATATTATCAATGTTAATGTAAGCTAGGAGTGTCTATTAAACATATCCAATGCAAATACGCCCATTTTTTTTGTGTCTACTGCAAAATATACAAAGTGAAAAACAACACATTTTTACCATTCCCCACCCACTAATTTTACAATGGTTATTTCACCGGTATTCAATATTATGCAACGTCAGATCCTTAAAAACCGGTTGCTATGGACAGACAACTAGTTACATATTTATTAGTATTGTCTATGCAGACTGCAGATACTATTTGTCGAATGTTCGTCCGTCTGTACGCACGCTTCTTAGCTTCTTAAATATTAATTGACTGCATCGATTGGGAATAATGTACACATATTAATATAGTTCGAGGCATGTGATCATTATCGTCAACAGGAGTTAATATACGATAATAGTTATCCATTTGTACATAGATTTCTTCTCCTTTTTTTACAATATTCAGTAATGGTGTTAATATCGTGCATCAAATATGCCTGACGGAGGAAGAAAATCCTGAAAGCTAAAAACTATTTTTTAAGATAAAATAATAAAACCATGTTTTGTTTTCACTTCGCTATCCGACATAAGATGAAACCATACATATAATGGATGAAGTTGGATCAATTTGTTAATTATGCAATTTCAAAATGGCCGCCACATTGATAATTTATATATATGTATACAGCAATATATCGCTCGATATGATAGTGGAGATGGACATAATGGTCTATATCATTTGTAACTTCCTTATTATTATATTGAGGTGGCGGAGCAGCCTTATAACTGGTGGAACATCCTTATGTCGTGCTGATACATCCTTATACATGTAGTGTGATGCAACTGCCTTATATTGTGATGGAACATCATTATAGTGTGGTGGAACCACATTATGTTGTGGTGAAACTGCCGTATAATGTGATGAAAATGCATTATAGTGTGACAAACTGCCTTATATTGTGATGGAACTGCCTTATTTTGTGAGGAAACATATGTATAATGTGATGGAGCATCATTATATCGTGGTGGAACATCCTTTGAGAGTGGTGGAACATTCTTAGAGAGTGGTGGAACATTCGTTATATTGTAATGGAACTGCCGTATACTGCGTGATAACTGCCTTATAGTGTGGCTGAACATCCCTATATTATGGTGAAACTGCCTTATAATGTGGTAGAACGGTCTTATATTGTAATTAATTTGCCTTATATTGTCACTAAACATCATTATACTGTGGTGGAACGTCCTTATAGTGTGGTGGAACATCATTATATGGTGGTGAAGCCGCCTTATAATGTGGTGGCACTGCCATATAGCGTGACGACACTGTCTTATATTGTGGTGGAACTGCCTTATATTGTGACAAAATATCTTTATATGGTGGTGATGTATCCTTATATCGTGATGCAACATCATTATATAGTGGTGGAACTGTCTTATATTGTAATTAATTTGCCTTATAGTGTGGTGGAAGTGCCTTATATTGTTATGAAACACCATTATAATGTGGTGAAACATCCTTATAGTGTGGTGGAACATCATTATCTTGTGGTGAAACCGCCTTATAATGTGGTGGCACTGCCGTATATTGTGACGAAAATGTATTATATGTGTGGTGAAACTGTCTTTATAGTGTGAGGAAACATAATATTCTGTGGTGGAGCATCCTTATATTGTGATGGAACAGCCTTATATTGTGACGGAAACATCCTTATAGTGTGACGGAACATCCTTATATTGCGATGGAACTGTATTATAATGTGTTTGGAACTGCATTATATGTGGTGGTACATCCTTATATTGTGGTGAACTGTCTTACAGTGCAAGTAATGTTCCTGATATTGTGATGGAACATCTTTATAATGTGGTGAAACTGCCTATAATGTGTTTTATCTGCCTTATATTGTGATGAAACTGCTTTATATTGTGGTGGCACTGCCTTATAGTTTGAATAAACATATTTATATCGTGGTAGAACTGCACTATAGTGTGATTAAACAGTATTATGTTGTGATGGAGCATCCGTATATTGTGGTGGAACACCCTCATATCGTGATGGAACAAGCTTATGTTGTGATGCAAAAGGCTTGTAGTGTGATGTAACATCCGTATAGTGTAATGGAACATCCTTATATTGTACCGGAACTGTCTTATAATGTGGTGGAACATCACTACACTGTGGTGGAACGTTACATTGTGGCAGAACATCTTTATATCTGATTGATATAAAAGTGTGATGCTCCATGCAAGTCTTAATTTAGTTAGATCAAACATGACGCAAGAGACCCTAACATTTTATCACATGTTTGTACTGCTCACACGTCGATACTCTATGGAGATACATCTATCTTAACTTAACCATCATGATATCAATATAGCCCTCTCTTCAAATAGTAGTAGCTGCATCATTTATTTGGCCAGTGTGAATTATTTTAATTGCATACATCCAAATAATGTAGCACGAGTGTAACATCAAATTAAATGAAGTACAATATATGCCTCCTCACTTCATATACTGTACATTTAATTTAATATAACAATGGTGTTACTAATTTTATACACATAGCTGTGGTTTTGTTAACTAATCAATGTTGAATGATACAAATGCTAATATCAACATAATTAACTGATAATAGACAGATGTCCCGGATTACGTAATACCTTGATTTCATTTGCAACCATGAATCATCAATCTGTTCACTTACAAGTAACAGGGTCGTACTATTACCAATATATTTCAGAGTATTAATAAGATTAAAAATGGTTCTGTAAGTATTAATTAGACAACTGGTGCAGACAGTGAAAATTCCTACTACTATGCGAACCTAATTTGATTTGCAATTGTCACTACACATGCCTGATGATCATATACATTGATTTCACATGTATACTGTATTTAAATGTTATTAATACTACCTAATGGTGACTATTGTGATTGTCACTGATTGTGTCAATCAATCAACCAATATAATAGATTCTTTCAATCATCACAACCAGTCAGCAAATGTTTTAAACATGTTTTTGTGCATTTTTATACAATTTGAATTGTTGAGAAAAACATGATTTTTTTTATTGTGATTTATGAAAATTAAACATATTAGGCGCCATTTTGAATGTATAACAACATTATTGTATCATGGAACATGACTGTGAATGCTAAGCAAACTATATTTAGGTCAATTTGTATATAATATATGACCATTGCGTGTTTTATAGCATCTTCGAAATTCCAGACAGTAGTAAATATGTAGTTTATGGCGGCCATTTTGAAATATTTTGAGAGTTATGATATTTAAAGGGATTACATGTTCCTTTCACAGGTATATATAAGTAATGCAATAAAAATGTGCATTTTAACATCATTACAGTTTTGTAATAGTTCTCAATAATAGTTATATTGAAAATAATGTTGAAAAATGCCAATTTTG
Organism: Conchocele bisecta; assembly: GCA_029237695.1. Lineage (NCBI taxonomy): Eukaryota > Metazoa > Mollusca > Bivalvia > Lucinida > Thyasiridae > Conchocele > Conchocele bisecta. The sequence continues at coordinate 11,618,388 of CM055278.1, forward strand.
GCGGCCATTTTGGAAATTATTGGTATAGTATGAATGTAATGATGTATAATGTCCATTGTATACCATTCAGTAACCAATTTGGCAAAACATCGTAGCTATTTACAGGGTTTGTACTTGCCTAAATATCAATTAACAGTCATAATATAACGGCTCAAAATGGCATGGCGGCCATCTTGGAAAATGGCCGCCATTTGTTCATCCAGCGGCTTTTTGAGCGCAGACATTCAGGATTAATAGACAATAGGCTACTGAATCTGAAATCATAGTCACCAAAAATCCCACAGGGGGGGGGGGAGGGGGGGGGGGAGGGGGGTTATTGGTGGCTCAAGGTCTACATGGTTGCGTACTGAATGCATGCATTATAAGTTTGTGGTTAATGTAGTCCCAGGTGTATATATATATATGTGCATCCCCATACACGGTGGGTATTGTACGCCACGGGCACCTGCTATTTGAATGGGGTGCACTGAATCAGGGGCCCGTTTCACTAAACTTCGTACGACTAAATGTTCATAAGAGCAACATTATGATAGTCTGTACATTTCACATTAACAATGTGTTTTTGTAAACAATTGTTGGATTTACATTTATTGAGCATATTCTGCATATGCTCAATAAATGTAAATCCATCAATTGAATCAATTAGACGATCCTAAATTTGCACTTACGAACATTTTAGTCGTACGAAGTTTATTGAAACGTGCCCCTGGTAATAATCTTTCACTTAGGACCATTCTTTCCTTAATACCTCAGAAACAATTGAAGCGATTTCCACGCCATCAAAAGCAGATACCCTGGCACATTGAATAGCAACACCTGCCATTGTCGCCGTCCTCGTAGATTTAGCCGTTTACGAGTTATTTCTAGAAAACCTACATTTTTCAGTACGATGGGATGCACTCGGATCCAAAATTTACGATGTTTTCCGTAAATGCGGAATATAATTCCATATTTACTATGAACATTTCCTTAAAATTTCCTGATATACAGAAAATATCAAAGTTTCTGTAAATAGTATTCACGAAAAATTACACATCTCATTAGGTTAACAAATCGCATGGTGTGTCACACACAAGTACTGTGTACAGTGGGGTCAGCGTGTATGTGCTCATACGAACGAACACGACAGGTTGGAACCAACCTGTCGTGTTCGTTCGTGTGTGTACTTACACGCTGACCCCACTGTACATATTGGGCCAATACAAAGCTTGTTACCTGATAAAACAGCTTGTCTAGCAAGCAAACATTTTCAGAGTCACAGAAGTTCCCTTCCTTATCATGTAAGCGTCATTTCTCCGGTCACAGCCACATATACCAATTGCATGTGGCCAGATATCACGTTGCTTTCAATAAATGATACATTCTGCCCTAGTTGAGCAAATAAAGGAAAGAGGTAAATCATAGGAAAGAGGTACAGTGGGGTCCGCGTGTAAGTGAACGCACGAACGAACACGACAGGTTGTCGTCGTGTTCGTTCGTGTGTGCACTTACACGCTGACCCCACTGTATACGTATATATACCGATCATATACATATCATATGACACGAGTAAACGACATACATACATGTATGTGCATAATATAGTCCGGAGTGTATATGCGATGAAAGTTTACCTTAAAGGTACATGCCCACGCAGCAGGTTACACTGTACTACAACTTTTCATTTTCTGTCATGCCTTATATGAGCCATATGTCTACCCACTAACGAGTTATTTTTAATTACGGCGAATGTTAATTGGTGTTAAATCGCATTTTATATGCCGCGACCAGAAAGGGTATTTTCCGACCTCGTGCTATTTTTACCAATACGCGTCACGTGACACGGTCAATCATATCACATATTTGACATGCGCAGTGAAGTATCGGAAGTTGAGAAGAAAAATCTCTATTCAAGTCCAAATCTAAATCTCCACGTAACTCTTTCCATTTGGTGATCTGGTCGTCAATATTAACCACTATCTCTCTCTGTACTGCCTGTCCCTCAGACATTTCGCCTTTCATTCGGCCGACGCTGTTTCTTACAATTTCCGTCCTGTACGTTTCGACAAGTTGATATTCTTGTTTACATATTGGGAAGCCTACTGGCGTGCGTAGTATACTGCGCATGCGCACCGCAAGCCGTGATGTGAAAGTCGTCGTCCCCGCACATTATCAAAATAGACTGTTACCGCTGTGCGTCGCTAACAGTAAATTGATAATTAATAAATGATTATATTTGTATAGCGGGCACTCGTAATTTTTAGAACTGGTGGAATAGTGACATAATTATACACTTATTTAATTTAATTCCTATAAAGAACATTTTCTGCCTACTGCGTGGGCATGTACCTGACCTCATATACAGAAAATATCACAGTTTATGTAAATAGTGTAGACGAAAACAAACGCATATTATTAGGTACAAACACATGTATAATATAGTTATACGTATATACCGATCCTGTGAAATGTGTCCATTGGAGTCTAATGGGATGACTGCGTATATCATATGACAAGAGTGTATATATTGCATTGTGTTTTAGTGTAATTATTTTATTGTAACACGGGCGACCAGAATATACTTGGCATATATAAACTGACTGTTTATCGGCACAACCACAAGCTCGATAATCGTTTCTATTATCATTGTGCACAACGATCTTCGCTGTATCTCGTCGTTACACGTTAATAAGTCGTCTTTACGCGACACGTATGTATTTATGGCCACTTATCATAAGATGTATTAAAACGACGTTATCACGTTATTCGGCCGACATGTGCCACCATAACAAGGTATGACTCACGCCAACTGGCCTTATCGGTTTCCCAATACAAAGGGCAGTTTGCCATATCTGCCTTATTCCCGAGGAACGCTGAATATTTGACAATCTGGGTTAGCTAGGCGGGTCTACAAAATATAGTGTCGTCTGCTATTTTTAATGTTTGTATGGAAGCGTCCTGAGGCCAATTGTATAAACCTTGGTTAAATTAACCACTGGTTAGCGCCTAACCACTGGTTAAATTTTAACCGTTTCTATAAAACCCACTAACCATATGGTTAACTAACCAGTTTCTGGAAGATTTAACCACTGGTTAAATTAACCAAAACCAGTGCAAGTCGTCCCACAATGCATTGCAATACTAATTCCGGTTCCGAGTATTTTCGCGGCATCTGTCATTGCGTCAGAACGGGTTATTGTAAACATAAACACTATCATAGGCGGCGGAACGGGAAAAACTGATTGGGCGGGGGGGGGGGGGGGGGGGGGGGGGGGGGGGAGGGGGGGGGGGGGGGGTGGGGGGGGGGGCGGGGGGGGGGGGGGGGGGGGGGGGGGGGGGGGGGGGGGGGGGGGGGGGGGGGGGGGGGGGGGGGGGGGGGGGGGGGGGGGGGGTGGGGTGGGGGGGGGGGGGGGGGGGGGGGGGGGGGGGGGGAGGGGGGGCAATCGTGAGGGTCCATTTTTCCGGGGATGGGGCATGTTCCCCCTGAAAAAATTGTTGACATCTAAGAGGCGTGAAACGCCATTTCCTGCATCAGGGCCCAGTCCTGAGGGCCCAAATGGCCCGATGTTGCTAGATGTGTTCGGGGGCATGCTCCACCGTAAATTTTGAAAATGTAAGAGTCGTCAAACGCCATTTCCTGCACTCTCAGGTCCCAGTCTTGAGGAACCAAACGGCATGGATGTTGCTAGAAGGTGGTGGGGGTCCGGGGCCATGCTCCATCGGAAATTTTTGAAATCTAGGAGGAGCGAAACGCCATTTCCCGCATTCTCAGCAAGTTGGAGGATGACAATATGTGCTTAATTTATTACAGAGTATTGGAAAACAATTATTGGGTGGGTTTGGGTGGGGGGGTGGAGGGGGGGGGGGCAGGGCACCCCCCACTTCCGCAGCCCCTGCTAATGCCCTTGTCTCATTAAAATATGCCCATAGCGACGTGTTGTTTACAATTGAAAATGGCAGCTCACGAGCCAAGTCTTCAAACTCGATTTTAATTTGCTCATATCGGGCCGCATTAAAAATGTTCTAAAGGTGCCGCATATCAACATGAACGTAAGATGTTTCCAACTTTAAATGCAGCACTTCATATGCGGCGGAACGGGAACATTATTGAGGGCCCAATCGCGAGGGTCCAAATGTCCCGATTTTGCTAGGCCTAGGTGGTCCGGGACCATGCTCCACAGGAAATTTTTGAAATCTAAGGCGTGAAACGCCATTTCCTGCATCCTCAGGGCCCATTCTTGAAGTCCGAAATGAAATGCCCCAAATGTTGCTAGGGGGGTATGGATATGTCCATTACGATTGCAATGCTTATTATGACATCTGTGTAGTCTAAACACAGCCAATATTAAGGCTCATCGTAAATAATTCGGACATTAAATCAGATACAATACCGAACCTACCTAGCGTGGACGCCGCTGAATTACGTCGCTAGATTTGTGACGTATGTCGAGGGAATGACGTCAAAACATGACGTTACGCAAGTTCAAACAATTAAATTTAGTATGCGGTATAAATTAAATACATGGTTAGTGCCGTCGAATATAAAATATATTCGGTTTCGTCCCGACAACTTTATACGGGCTCGCTAAAGCTCTCCCCAATAAATCTGTCTAAGACTAAGGCTGAACCGAATATATTTTATAAGTGACGGCAATACCCATATATTTACTATATTTCCGTCTGGCTTACGAGTATATATGGTTAGTGCCGTTACGAGTATATATGGTTAGTGCCGTCGAATATAAAACGACTTGCTTACAAACGACATAATGTTACCGCTGTGATTACTATGACGACACTATTACATAATATGACGTCAGTATTTCACTGCGAGTCTACGTCATGTTATCAGGAGGCTCAATGAAAAGTCTAAGATTTATTGGTGGGCGGAGACTGGTTTCATGATCACGGTGTTCAGCACACATGGTAGGGATGTCATACCTGCGAACTTTAGCATTTTCAGGGAGTTTTGTAATTGGTATACCCCTGCCCACCTCCCTGACATAATGAGAGTCGGGGGGGGGGGGTTATAACTTAGCCCCTGCTCCCTCCTCTAGTTAATGTAAGATTGCAGGTATGACGTTCACACACGAAAGGATTGAAGAAAAGCAAACAAAACAGTAGGACATTTATCCAAAAAGTACATGACACGCATAGAGAACAACCCAACATTTGAACTAACTTTCAGCACTATAATAAGGCACATATCTTCAGTTCTGAATGGGCTGTCTATACTATAGTATATGGACCTTGATCTGATAAAATTACCCTTATTGGACGGTGCTTGCTGGGCATGTATTTTGGCTGTGACTGCAGAAATGGTGCTTATGGAATTTGTGACCTGTGTAGCTCCTGATCAAACAATAAATGACATCGTTAAATGAAGCTTATACAGTGTTACTAACTTACGTATGTACGTACTTGTACATAGACTAACGTTATATCCCCTATTGGCGAGGGGATAATGACATACTCCTGTAGCCTGATAATGATTTATATTGTTTACTAGAAGAATGATGTCAGTTTGGTTGACAGCCATATATAGATATACGACCCAGTGAATAACATGAAAATAGTAAACAAAATATATATTATTGAAAACATTACAAGAGTTGCAAACCTGTGCAACAACTAGTTTTGCAAAAAAATAGCTGTCATATTTCTCGCAGATGTAGTCAAAGGACAAACTTGTTTTGACTAGACACAATGGCAACGATAACTTAAGGTCATAGAAAGATACACTTGCCTTCAATTTTTGTTTCATAAGAGTGTACAAGCTACATTGTATCCATGCAGTTTCACCACTTCGAGCGATACAAACAGAAATCAAAGTACTGAAAGTACTGAACATAGGGTACAACTAGATTGATTGATTGTTGGTGTTGCAGTTTCATTAACCCTTAAAGGTACATGCCCACTCAGTAGGTACAAAATGTTCTTTACATCAGAGACATCATCTGAGACATTTCCTGGCAAAATAAACATTCATGCGCCATTATCCCACGTACTGATTGGCATTATTATACATTTTATATCAGACTTAAATTTACACACTGATATCAGGGGCGATAACCGTGTTTGCTTAAAATGTTAACGGACATTACTATTTAATCTCTGTATTTATTTTATGATGTGCAATAATCATACTTTAAAATCTGTAGAAAATATTATTTTTTTCAGTTGACGCATTTCTTTAGTATAAATAATTAAACAATATCATGCCTCATTTGCATATGAAAATAGCCTGATACCACCGCGCGTCACTATCAGTTATACACTTATTTAATTCCTATAAATGACATTTTGGGCTTACTGAGTGGGCATGTACCTTTAACGCGCTGGAAACGACAATTGTCGTCTGCTGTTTTAAATATTTTTATATTTTCTCCTCAAAAACATACTGAGACGATTCTACTGCGCTGCCAAAACAGGTTAAAATATACAAAATGAGCAGACGGCAATTTTATTGTTCAGCGTTTTAATGGTTAAGGGGTAAACTATTGATATGGCACAACTTGAAGTACAGTATGCACTGCTACAGTATGTACCAAAACATTCAACAACATTACAGATTATGCATAGCAATATCAGAAAGATACGGTAACACATATACAAGACATCATCAATTCAAGTATACAGATTCCAGATATCTATGATCATTATAGATATATTGAAAACTGATTGAAGAGCAATAGTTACAAGAATTCCGCCACGGAAGCGGTGTCGCGCCTGAAAATGCCTTATCGGTACATCGTCAAGTTTACTTCTGTTTTGTGAATGAAATAGTTGGCCCCGGATCGAGTATATTAAAACATACAAATGACGTCATTGGGGAAACCGCTGACAAAATTGTCAATGTATGGAAGCCCAAACTTGTTAGATTTTTTGTTGTCGTATTTCAGTACTTGCATTAATATGAGTATTAATATACACTGGATGTGCTATACTGTCATTAATTTGTTCCCTGACTGTAAGTTATCACCTTAAATACTGACTTATTGACCCCCTTCCCTGAACGTAGAATTGACACTCATGTTGGCGTGTATTGGCCACCAAGACAAATGCCAATCAGGCCGAATTCGGGAATGTCACTAAAATCCGTTGTAAATCCATCGATAGAGAGAGAGAGAATGAGGATTAAACATCAGTTAGACCTACACGTGCGAGTTTTGTGTCGGGTGAGTTTAAAAATAGGCTGTCGGAAGGTCAAACTTGATGTAGTTTGTGTGTTAAACTCGTCGCTTGTTTCGGAGAGTATTCGGAGGGGAGTTAACTCCGTTACTAAATTTAACGATGACCGCAAATGGGGGCAAATCACGCGCAACAAAATAATCCGATGTATTTTTGTACGTAGAACATCCGTTGTTGATATTTTGCAGTGCAAGTAGTTTTTCATAATATTATTTTCAATTAGCGGTTGCGTATGACAGTTAAACGTTGAGTAACACAATGCATTTTGTTGTTATGGTTACTCCAAGACATCACTACCTACCACCGCATCGAGGGTGGTCTGGGGCGTGGCTAACTTTCGGAGGCGATCCCTATACATAGGTATACCATATGACAGTGAAACAAATACTATTGTGTGTAATACATCATAGACAGATGTGAGTAGCTACATGTTCATTATATGATATGTTCTACTTCACATTTTGCGTTCTTTGTCAAACGACAGAACAGGGGAAACTGGCTAATGGCTGGAACAGACAAAGATGGCCAACTTGGCCACTCCATATGCCGTAACAAGGCAGTGTTCACATATATGTTCACATATATGTTATACATATAGTCCATCACATTTACGAAGCAATACTTATATCTTTGAATCAAACGATGATCAGGTATAGAACGGGTCCTTAAGGTATTACAGTGTTTGTGTTGATTATGTATACATGTACAGTATACAAGTGCATGTAACATGCTGAAAATATATTTTAATACAGTTCTTAAAGAGTTTCAAGCAGGTATGTATTTGTGTGTTATCTGCAGCAAAGTGGAGGTCAGTAGTAAACATGAATCGGTAAAAGGGATTACATAACTACTCCCATGCTTTTCTATGACGCAATAGGCCTACAACATAGTTCAATTTATTCTGAAATTTCCTGGAGTTGATGTTTACTATATCGGCAGCGGACATTCAAATTAACTGACACATGTTTATGACCAGTGACAAGTTGGGCCCGAATTCATACAACATCGACTGACATATCTCAACTGTTTCTGCACATCTTCGGAAGTACCAGCTGAGACGCTTTAACCCTTAGACCGCTACTCACTACAATTGTCGTCTGCTGTTGCTTTTATATATTGCCTTATTTCTCAATAATAGCATGGTTTGACAGCACTTCAGAATAATTTCCAATGATTCTGAATTGCTGTCAAAACATGTTGTAAATTATTCTAAAGTGCTGTCAAAGCATGTTTTTGATGATAAACATTGAAAATAAAAAATAAACAGCAGACGACACAAAAAAAAATAAGATAGCGGTCTAAGGGTTTAGTTTAAACATATTTTATTGCTCTAAATTTACAATGTAACTTTACAGTTAATAAATACAGGTTAATTTAGAAGAGCAAACGGGTTGGGCTACACGTTTTAGCAACATTAGTTACAGCCCTAAGGGTTAATAACCATATATAAAGTCTGAGAGTATCTTGCACCACAGAATCAAATATAGTGAGTCAGTGAAATTGTTTGAAGTTTGGTGCTCAAAAGTTTAAACTACTGAGATCATGGTGTTGCTGATGGCATATTCATTCCTCTTCCCAAGTCCCACATAGATGATACATGTAGTACTGAATGCAGATCCAGCCAATCTCTGGTAGGGATGTTCTCATCATATGGTTTTCTGAAAAATATAAATTAAAAAATATGATACAACTAGTTGAATAAAATTTATATTTAAATACAGCAATTTGAATAAAGTAGACATCTTATCAAATCCAGTGATTACTTAAAAAATATTCAGTGGTAAAATGAAAGAACAGCATTTCTTTCATTTTACCACTGCACATTACATAGCGTAAACAAATCAACAACCCATTTGCAAAAACAAAAGTATATCGCAATGTACCCATTTTGAATTTCCAAATTTCAAGGTCTGAAATGGGTAGATCAAATGAAAAATCACTTTGGGGATGTATGTACAAACCGTAACTTGCATTATAAGTAATTAAGCCACCTACCAAATCTCAAGTCTCCATCTGTCATAGTTGTGAATAGTACAGGGCACAAAAATACCACTCGAGTGGAAATTTAAATTTTTGTAATGTAGATTTCTTAATTTTGCCATTCCTGTCAAAGTAAGGACGAGTAAAAATTTCAAGAATTTTGGTGCCCTGTAGTAACTCTTGCAATCTACTCCTGTTACTGTACTGCACATCCACGGACGGTACGGGAGTAGATTGCAAGAGTTACTGTTCGCAACTACATGTAGATCTATCATGTTCGTTATGGTTTAAAAGTTTTACCTCTGACAAGAAAACGTGATGGACATATACATGTATGGACGTGAGACGTATGTACGAACGGACACTTGTGACAAACAGAATATACCCATTTTCCCCCCAAAAAGTGGATACAAATTTGTTGCGGGAAGTAACTCTGCAGAATACTCTGTGTACGGACGATACGGGAGTATTATAGAGTAACCTCTTGGTACTAGGTACAAATATGCATGGATTTAGAGATCTACAATAGTCATTTATATACACAAAATCTTTTAAATGTATTAAATAATATGCATATCAATTTTGGGCTAGTTGTGGGAAGGAACTCTGCAAAATACATGTACATAACTCTGGGTACGGACAATACGGGAGTTACATAAAATTGTATTCTGCAGAGTTACTTCCCGCAACTAATGTTGGGTATACAATAATTTTGTTGGGGGGGGGGGGTACCTTATTACCTGTATCTTGTAGTATTCTGTGTATCTCCACGTTATCCCTCGGCTTTCGACGCTGCCTACCAGCCATGGCCCATGCTTCATCATGTTCATGTCGTCATGGAATAATAATACTTTGCTTTGTTTTCAAACTCCATTTAGTCCATACACGTTTCTTAAATGTCCATAAACAATAATAAGTTGTAGCTGCTAAAATTGACAGTCACTGAACAGTCCCGTACGCAGGATTTTCTATTGGGGTGTGTGTCAGGGGCGAGCCCCACGTAGTGAAGCGACTACGCTAGGGGGGTCCGGGGGCATGCTCCCCCTGAATTTTAGTAGATGGCCCGAAATGCACTCTCCTGCATTTTAAGTCATTTAAATTCGGATTTCAACGGTGGTAATTTATGACATTTTCATGCAAATTACCTGTTTATTAATGCATTTCAAGATTTGTTGAGATTACTGTTTGAAAAATAGCGGACCTCGGCGAATTTAGGGTGTGTGCGTACGCATTTTAATTCAATATTCCAAATAAGTGGGCAGAGAGCAATATGAGTTCGACACTTGTGACCTAGACACACTAGAAGCTTTTACATAAACACAAATATGCTGCTCTATTAGTGCTTACCTATGCAGGAATGTGAAATATCTTGGTGAAGCCTCTTTAAAATAAAATATTCACTTTAAAACCATACCGTACCACGCTACTTGCGGAACTACAGATTGAATGTTGTATGTGTTCTCAATCATCATCCAGAGGCAAATGCACTATCATGGTGCAAACCAGTTCCCATCCATGAGTTTTCTCTGAAATAAATTCTTGTTTGAAACTCCCAGAAAAATCTGTTGTTTTGATCAGTTTTTGTTACAACATACCCTCAATTCGTATTTGCCCATTTATGATCAATGGGAACAGGTCAGATGGCCCTGGAATGAGCATTCATCAATTAATACGATGTAAAATCTGAATAAAATACAAAATCAACTACAAAAAAATCATTAAACAATTGAAACCAATTTTAATCAGCAGAAAGTGTAATATTTATAAATTTCACCGGTGCCATTATACGAAACTGGCGGCTAACTGGTCACTGCTACCGAAGAGCCTGGTTAAAATTTAACCGGGCTTCTTTAGGTCGGTTAAATTTAACCAGAAATATCATGGTTAAAATTTAACCGGACTTTTATACAATCACTAACCAATACTTTAACCAAATATTTAACCTAACAACAGATTTAACCAGTGGTTAGCATTTAACCAAGGTTTATACAATTGGCCGCAGGTGGCAATTCTAAAATAGTTGTATCTCCTAATTAGGACTTACTATCTCCGAATTAGGAGACAATATCTCCTAATTATGACTTAGTAACTCCTTATTATGACTTAGTAGTTAGTCTCTCCTAATTAGGACTTACTATCTCCTAATTAGGACTTACTATCTGTGTCAATGCTCAAACATGTTTATCTCCTGCATCTCCTAATTGACATAGTATCTACTAATTAGATAATAAGTCCTAATTAGGATATAATTAGGAGATAAATATATTTTAGCATTGACACCACGAAGCTTCCATGCGTTTTCTCTACGTATATTCATAAAGAAGAAAACACGAGAATTGTCTCTATTGTTTTGTTCAGCGAGACAAAAAAGACAAACACATATCGGCAATATGAGGGCGGAAGTTAGTTTATTAAAAGAACAATAAGTGGCGTATGTGTAAGTTATTGTTCACGTACTGGATTTTTAAGGCATAAAATGCGAGGCAGCGTTAGCGACCGCAGAATTTATTTCCTTAAACATCCAATATGTGGACAATAGCATACTTATATGTATCCAGGCTTATAATCAATTCTCTATGGAAGCGTCCTGGTGTCAATACTAAAATATTTTTATCTCCTAATTCAATAACTCCTAATTATGAGATACTATATCCTAATTAGGATATCCTAATTAGGACTTGATAGCTCCTACTTAGGAATTAATATCTCCTAATTGGGACTTACTATCTCCTAATTAGGACTTACTATCTGTGTCAATGCTAAACAATATGTTCTCTCCTAATTAGGAGATACTAACTCCTAATTAGGAGATAGTAAGTCCTAATTATGAGATAATTAGTCATACTTAGAAGATACTAACTCCTAATTAGGATATACTATATCCTAATTAGGAGTTACTTCCTCCGAATTAGGACTTAGTATCTCCTAATTAGGAGATACATATATTTTAGCATTGGCATCAGATCGCTTCCATAATTCTCCCAAGCGATTATTGTTATTCCATTTCCTGTGAAACAGGCAGTCATTCAATCTGGTAATTATTATATGTAACTTATTGGGGTTAAATCATGCAATCTGTGAAATAAGTTGAGCGCGATATTTGCCAGGGATTGTCGTTGAAAGTAGGGCGAATTATAAAAAAAAAGCATCATATTCCTTCAGCCACTCCTTACCCACCGTTCGCACGCAGATACCTGAGTGTATGTAGTCCCGTCCCTAAATGCGCTTTGAAATTGCGATACTATTAATATGTGATTGGTGGCTTGACACCGAATCGTGCGTGTACACACGGTAGCAGAGTGCGCGTCACGTGGCTCCAAATATAAAGTTGTACTTATTGCAAACAGTTGATTACTATAATGGATATTGCTGAAAGAGTCGCAGTATGCAGTTAATTCAGACGAAATATTTCGAGACGCAATGCTTTCATTTCACGTAGCCAGGGAGGTGGGTTGGGTGGGTGGGTATGGTGGGTGTGGTGGTGGGTGGGGTGGTGGGGATGCAACGGATGCGAACACAACCCTTAACATTTGGTCAGGTGTGTATTTATATTTATATTTCACTTACGTTTTTATAAGGTAGATAGCTACAGAATATGTGAAAACTATCGTTTTAAAATCACAAAGAAATTGAATAAAATACTGTCCAAAGTCAGAGCACCACCACCACCCACCCCCTGAAGAAATACATATAATGTATAGCACAGTTTTAAACATGTTTATTTGTTATGATACGAGGTCGTTTCCTACCAAAGTTAGAACCCTAGTTCATATATAAAAAGTTATACCGATGAACGCCGAAACACGCCGAATGCTTGTGGTCCCGTCCTTAAACGTGCTTTGAATTGCGATGCTTTCATTGCACGTAGCCAGAGGGAGGTGGGTTGGGTGGGTGTGTGAATGGAAGGGGGGGGTGGGGGGGGGGGGGGGGGGCTGTGCAACGGATGCGAACACATCCCTTAACATTTGGTCAGGTGTATAGTATATTTTATACTTCTTTATTTACTTTTTTATAAGGTAAATAACTACACTATATGTGAAATCACAAGGAAATTTAATATGGACATCAATATTTTTTTCCGAGGAAAAATTCTTTCCAAGGTCAAGCCACAATTCACCCACAACCCCCACCCACCCCCTCCACTCCACATCTCGGCAAGAACCTGGGCAACGCCACTGCATTGGTCGAGAACTGGGGCTAACAAAACAATGGACAACTTCTGATACCTACGGAGCCCCGCAGGTCTGTAGAATTCTGTTTTTTATCAATTCGTTCCCACGAAATAACAATTCGGTCCCTAAATTTAACAATCCGTTCCCTCAATTTAGAGGGAACGCAATGTTAAATTGAGGTACGAATTGTCATTTCGTGGGAACGAATTGTTAATTCGAGGGAACGAATTGTTATATCGTGGGAACGAATTGTTAATTCGAGAGAACGAATTGTTAAATTGAGGGAACGAATTATCATTTCGTGGGAACGAATTGTTAATTCGAGGGAACGAATTGTTAAATTGTTAAATGTTGTTAATTGTTAATTGTTAAAAAAACCATGTCCCCTGCGGTACTCCGTAATATTGACTTTTGTCAACATTCCATTTTTTAAATCTTTACCAACATGCACAATCACACCATTGCAATAACAATTGTCATATAGTCGATTTGCTGAAGTCGGTATCGCTAGCCTACCTACGGCGATCAGTGCAGTACCTGATCGGACTGCACGGATGCGCAGGCTGATCTGGTGCTACGGTGTATGCAAACGAGCTAAGGTACGTTTTTTCAGCAGATTGCCCAGGTGTACCTGGAACTGAAACCGAAAGTAGGAACTCTATATATAGCCGACATTTCTAAACATTGTCGTTTGTTGGTCTTGGCTGGTCACATAATATAGTTATAAAACATTGCGCATGTTCAATCGCGAATATGATCGGATCAACGAACAGTTATGAACTTGGCGCATAGAAGACACATGTGTCAGTAAAGAGCTAGTAGGAAACGTAAACTTCGTTATGTTGCCATGGTTACTGGATCACGTACACAATTGAGAAATCGATGTCGTTGGAGCGCTTCCCCAATCCAGGCTGACATACAGGTGAGTTGCACTTCTTGCCTTTTTCGTATAAACTTTCCCTCCGTTTACTACGCAGCCCCGCGTGGGACGTATACTTCTTTTTTTTATTATATTAATTCGTTCCCACGAAATAACAATTCGTTCCCTCAATTTAACAATTCATTCCCTCGAATTAACAATTCGTTCCCACGAATTAACAATTCGTTCCCTCAATTCAACAATTCGTTCCTACGAAATAACAATTTGTTAAATTGAGGGAACGAATTATTAATTCGTGGGAACGAATTGTTAAATTGAGGGAACGAATTTTTATTTCGCCGCAACGAATTAATAAAAAAATAATTAAACACGTCCCCTGCGGGGCTCCGTAGTTTACGGTTATATAAACATGGCAGAAACAACATTCTTCACTGCTGTTACGTTTTAGCATTTTTTAAGAATGAAAATTTTCTTGAAATTGTGTCAAATGTTTATTTCATTACAAAAAGAAATATCCCCATGATAAATTCCCATAGACATCTGCAACAGGTTGAATATATTTCTATGATTTCGATAATAGTGGACTACGGAAGCCCATTAGGGCCACTTCACTTTTATTTATTTCCATTTATTCAATAACTTTTTCTCAGAAGTTATTTTTCTCGAATTTTCAAGATCTTTTCTTGAATTTCAAGTTCTTTTCTCGAATTTTTCAAGAGCTTTTCTTGAATTTTCCAGATCGTTTCTAATAAAGGATGTTTCAAGATATTTTCTTGAATTTCCAAGATACTTCTTGAATTTTCAAGATACTTTCTTGAATTTTCGAGATGTTTTATTGAATTTTCAAGATGTTTTCTTGAATTTTCAAGGTCTTTTCTTGAAAATTCATGAACAGATCTTGAAAATTCAAGAAAAGAACTAGAAAAGATCTTGAAAATTCAAGAAAAGAACTTGAAAATTCAAGAAAACATCTTGAATAAATGGAAATTAAAAAAAAGTGAAGTGGCGCTAATGGGCTTCCGTAGTGGACTGATATTGGCGATATTCCTTTTTTTAAATTTATTCTACTCCTCCTTCAGGTTATCCACACAGGCAATTTGTGGTATGAACGAGAAAATCCTCTTTAAATCATGCCCACTTTTACTCTGATATTAAATATGTAGAAGGTAGGACACTCGCCATCTTTTCAACAAACGGAAGTGGATTATTTACCGGCACAGAATATCCGCTGGAGTCTTTTGCATCAATGATATTTTTAGTTCCAACCTGCAATTTTGCATGATAAGACATTTGTACAGTATTCTACGGAAGCTTAAAAGGGACATGCGCACTGTTTTTCTATGTCGTTCTGACGACATAGCATCTCGTTACCACGACATAGCATCTCGTTCCCACGAGATAGCATCTTGTTACCACGAGTTAGCTATGTCGTTCCCTCGAGATAGGTAGCCAATGAAAATGAAGCATAATTACCGCCATATTAGTCCGACAGCCGGGAGCTTAACCTTGTTTTGATTAACATAGTTTTTTATTGGCGATTTTGCTTGTCCATGCCATCCACATCAAGAATCCGGCTGATGACACTCTGTCATCCTTGAGCGTTTTGAGAAATTTACATAAATTCAAAATGGCCGCCAAACAGTTATAGTATGCCGTGTGAGGTATTGAAGTAATTTAAGAACGTGAAGTGGATTTACTTGACTTATCTACCGTACTTATCAGATAAGCGGTCAACGGTTTTAATATTCTATTCAATTCACTGTGACATAGAACAAATCCAAAATGGCCGCCAAATGTGACATCTTTTACATATAACTACTCTTACACTCTATATCAAAGCAAACATGATACTGATATTGGATTATATTGACACAATAAACGCTTTCAGTACGTTCGATATGTTCGTAGACAAGTTGTTGAACAGGGGAAGTCCAAGATGGCCTCCACATATAAATATAGCATCATATAACAATAATGTAAACAACTGATAATTAAGTATACAACTGCATATTAGCGCCATATCGTAGTAAATTGGTATATATGTATTGGATTTAGGCATACCCTGAACGTATTCAGTAACTTAGAAATATAATTAAATAACTGTGCCAATAGCAGAAGTAAAAGATGGCCGCCAAATATTTAAAAAAAAGTCACGTTGCCTTATACTACGCAAATTGCATAATAATTACTGGGGCTATTGATTAATTTAACCATATTAGTATACAAATATAAATTATAACAATCATCGTTTAATAATTAAGTCATATAATTAAGTTCAGTCCAGCTCCATAGGGAACATACTGTTATAGCAATATTTTACTTGTGAATAAAGTAACATGTTCTATAACGTCTGTATACATGTACGCTCACAATGTGTTACTACATGTAGCAGATTTCCAAGTTGGTATTCCAATATAACTAGATTACCTTATAGCAATAATCAAATCGTTTATAACAGCTATTTTTCTTTTTATCATTTTCGTTTTTGCAAATAATGCTTTTCTTAAGCAAATATATTAGTTATCATACTGATTAACCTGTCAGCCTATATAGCCATGCAATTCCATACGTTATATATCAAAAGTGCTTTATTTTATAAAAAATATAAAATCGGACAAATGGTGTAATGTTATTTGCTAACACAGGTATTGACAAATAAATGTTCAAATGGAGTGTTTTCACAATGCTTGTGTTCCACTTTTCTGGTGAACACCACTATTTCCCATGAACTACTGGGAAAGTAACAGATAAATCAAATCACAATGAAGTACAGTACACGCAGACATGACACGAAGGATGCCACCTTGGACGGGACAGTGCATGCAACAGAACACCTGGATGGTTGAACCTATTTAGCAAACCTCCCGCTTACCTCACCATCATGCTTAAAAATATATCAACATACAAGGCAATCAAAAACGAATAATATATCATACGATAAAGAAAAACTAATCACAAAGAAATGAAGTTAATATTGTAGATGTAACTATACGAACATAAGAAAATATGATGACACAAACGTTCTAACCGTAAGGGATAACAGCTACGTTGTTCAGCATTGTCATATTAGTATATTAACTTTCGTGATTACTGCTCTCCTTATATCCATTGCATGGTACCTTGAATGCTGTCATGTTGTATATATTGTGGTGTACTATGTGTATTGCTTTCTCCAATGACTATAACAGTTATTGTTATAATCGTGATTTAGTAGTGGCACAACTGGAATGACTGTCATATATATTATCCAATGTGTATTATTTGTGCCTACGCTGTAGTATTTATTATAGGAATGAATGGCCTTTTTGTGGAATTTATCGGGGTATAAACTTGGAAAAGTCGCGGGAATACTGGACGAAGGCCGGAAGGCCTCGTCCAGTATTCCCGCGACTTTTCCAAGTTTATATCCCCGATAAATTCCACAAAAAGGCCATTCATTCCTTATAATTCCAGCATTTGAAATAAATTCATCAAGAAAATGTTTTTATTTTCCGTTTTCTTAAGAATTATTTTAACTCCGCCTCACTGTTACGGAAAGTAGTTCGGCATGGAGTTTACTGGAACATACATTATGGACAGAGACTTGCTAAGGACCAATCAAATGTTAGGGAATTGTGTAAATATTTTTGTGCTGGAATTATTCTACATTATCTCAGAAGTATTGAATTTGTGATTAAATTTGATTTCTTTGTTCAGCATTTACATACTCTGACGATTTCATATCTTATTATTTTAGCATGCCATATGCATGCACTCCATATTGATTTGTATGTAATAAAATCAACTGCACATGCATGTCAGACGTTGAATTCCGACTTATCATTGAAAAGAAGAATGTTATAGAAACATTACATTATCCCAGCATACAAATATTTGCTCTACATAATCAATAAGAATCAGAATATATATCCGTTACTTGCAGCTTACCAAATGATAAGTGCTATTAACAGGTTGTACATAAATCACCATGTACATACCGCCCTTTTGTGGAAATTATGTACCTTTGCAGAAAAAAATAACTTATGTCAGAATGAAATAATATCAGTGGGAGTCCTTAGTTGCTATGCATGTTAAACTGGTTTAATGCCAGTAATGTTAGCCAGAAACTTGAATATCGCTAATGGAACGCTTGCAATATATAGATGTATCGTCCATTTGTACTAGCCAGGTTAGCCAATTCGTGTGGTTTCACAGTTTTGGAACCAATGATATGAAAGAAAACCTATTCATTAAAATTAGGAAGTAATTAAAGTTTACTGTAAAATTCCACACTACATCTTCTTGCCAATACCATACTATATAAGTTATAATTACATAATTTGGTAGCCATCTTGGATTTGGTGTCAGAATATTTTCAGCATGAATGTTGATGTGAAATGGCAAGACAAGAAGACTTTCTAAAATAAACTGAATAAGCCAACGTATACAACTAAACGTACTATTATTATTGGGCGCCCATTTTAGACTTCTGTTATTGAACGTTGTCTAATGGCGTGTATTATCTTGACTTGAAACCAGTATTTGATATAATTACATTCTTAGATGTGACATCCGAGTGTAATTATATTGGACAAATGCTGTTGAAACTATGATCTAATTGCGTACTTAAGGTACTAACATCATTGTATATCTAAATACAATATTCGTATGCTCATTTGCTCTGATGTAAGGTCTGAGTGCTATTTTATATATTTTATAATGTAATACATTTATATGTGGCGGCCATTTTGGACTATTATTATATTTCACAGCAAAGTTACAAAAACAAACATTCCTTGTTTCAATAAACCCAAGATTATAAAAAGTATACTCTTTGTTGTGACGAACTAGTGAAATTACGTCAAATGGTCACATTTGTCGGCCATCTTGGATTTTTCCCATATTGCAGTTAAGGAATTGAATTTTATAATTGCCAATTTTCATCACTATGTTAAATACACCCAGCTTACGCTCTTAAATTGCTTAATTTCCTCATGTTAATGCAACTATATGGTACACTATATCGATATGGCAGCCATCTTGAATTTGCGCAAATTTCTCAAAACGCTCAAGGGTGACAGCTTGTCATCAGTTGGATTTCAAAACTAGAAGGTCTGGACTTGCAAAGTCAGCGATAAAAAAAACGTGTTATACAAAACAAGGTAAAGTCCCAAATCGGCTTTTGGCTGCCGGATTATATTCAACTATGGCGGTAATTATACTGCATTTTCATTGGCTATCTATTTCGTGGGAACGAGATACTGTCTCGTGGGAACGAGATGCTATCTCGTGGGAACGACATAGCTAACTCGTGGTAACGAGATCCTGGAACGAGATCCTATCTCGTGGGAACGAGATGCTATCTTGAGGGAACGAGATGCTATGTCATGGGAACGAGATTCTATGTCGTGGGAACGACATGGCTAAGTCGTGGTAACGAGATGCTATCTCGTGGGAACATCCTGAACTATCACTATGTGAAATTACTAAGGTGTTCATAAAAAGGTACGTATATGAGTTACATGAAATTAAATCTGGGAATGTTTTTTATGAATCATCCGATATACATGTATATATATAGAAACAAAATTGCTAACCCGCTCCATACCTCTCGCGAAGATAACATATCGGAGGCGAAGTATTGTAGCTAGTCTGTATAGAGCAATAGAAAAGTATAAGTTAGATATGTATTCGAGTCGAAATATGGTTAGTTAACAGTGCATGGGGAAAATTTAGGGGGCCGGAAATCGTCGAGCCGCTAGGCGAGACGTATTTCGGCCGCCTAAAATCCCCCCACGCGCTGTTAACTAACCATATTTATTGCTAATTTATTGCACGGATACGGCGGAAACCTGAGATAAATGTGATATATTTTGTAGACGTTGTTATAAATTTGATACAAATACAATAACTTCAAAATTTATTTTGATACACTCCCCTTGGTTACCCCGCTGTCAATCAGCGTTCCGTAAACGTGCACTCCATTGGACGTATTCGACTGGCTCGTTTTTGTTAAGCACTGCTAAGCTCCGCCCACATGCGCAGTGGGTAGACCGTACTGAACGTTCCCAGCTCAGTCGAATGAACACGTACTCAACAGATCCAGATCCGGTATTTTCAACAACAACAACAAGTTAAGATGTTCGGAAAACGTAAACTTGCCGCGATTCTGCTTGAGAGTAGCGAGGAGGAAGACAGTACTGACTGTAGTGATGTAGATACCATCACCACATGGTTTGCTAAAAAGTACGAATAAATTAAGCGCATACAGTAACTCGAATATTGCTGTAACTGTTCTATACGTGTTTCCGCCATGAACCTGCATTGTACTCGCATAATGGTGCAGTAAAATAATATGTATGCCAAATTATAATGTATTAGCAAATTATGGCAAATATTTTCAACAGGACAAAAGTCGCCTCTTTGTCCGTCCACGTGTGTGTCCATCTGTCCAAATCTTGCAATGTCTAGTTGGAATTTCACGAAACTTGCGGAGAAGGTTCATTGTCACTGCAGATCATTGTCACTGTGTTCCGGTTTTTTTATTGCCAATTGATATTTTTTCTGCATTCAAAGAAGCGTACAGAGTAAGTTTAGGGTTAAGTCGGGTAACTTCGGACAGCGGGTAAATTAAGACATATACCATATGCATATGGATGGGGAAAATCCAAAATCAGAAGTGAATATTTACAATAATATATATTCAGCCTTGAAATTAGAATAACCTGACCTGGTGCCAGGTCCTAACCTCACCAGAGTCACATAGCACCAGTCCCTAAAACAAAGCAATATGATTAGTGCTAATCCTACTACTCTTAAAATGGGTACAGTTGGATTCAACTATAAAATACAAGAGGGCCAAACCACAGGTGGAAGACTCGGACCTATGACACCAAAAATATGCCTATTAAAAAAAATCGCATTACCCCACCCACTTGGTCTCGTACATTACCATCTTCTATTTATAGAAAGTGGGTATAAATATGGCTATTATAGAAAGAGCCCTCTCTTTTCCGATTCGCACAAACACAATAAACATCGATTTTATGTATGAAATATGTCTCTGGCAATCGATAAAGGTATTAGGTGTGTGAATATACTCACTTCAAATCGCTGTTTCAAGTATTTATTGAGTTATTCGTGTTTTGATTACCCCATCCAAAGCGAAAGTTGCGTGTACGAAAGAATCTCACACAGAATCGGAGGCCGTCCGGCGTGGATTATCGGTCATATTTGGCCTATAGCTGATCGCCAGCTCAAACTAAAGTGGTGCACATGACCATATACATTAGAAATTCCAACGGTCTTATAGGAACGCCGTTGTCATACTTTGAGTGTATTTTTCCTTATCGATGGTATGTAAACTGGCAATCTGAATTTATTTTTGTATCAACCTCGAGCGGTCGGATAGGAACGCCGTGGTCATGCAGTTGTTTGCCATAGCGACCACATTTATAGGGATAGAAATTTAATTTAGATTTAGCTCCCACCGAGGCTCGAACCCACGACCCTCGTCTCTATACATTATCCCCTTAACCCACGCGACCACGAAGGCTGTTATGATAAACATACCTTCCTTGTGTTGACAATTATCGATTTACACAGGCGGTGTGTACACAGGTTATTTATAAACACTTAGAGAGGTTAACGAATTTACGGGATGGTTCATTATTTTATTAAATTTATAATTAATTTTATAATTTTCTTTAAATTAATTATAAATTATTAATAACTTAAAGCTGAACATCCCCTATAATTACATAGAAAACATAATAATTAATTAATATAAGAAAACAAATAAAACACAACTATTTTCACCAGCAAAGTCAGGGGTTTGCTGGCGCGGGTTCGGTGGACCTAAAACTTTTTTTCTTTTTTTTTAAATTGTTAATAATTTTCCTAAAATTAATTAATAAATTGTTTACTGCACCAATATAATTAATTTTATAATTAATTTTATAATTAATTTAAAGAAAATTATAAAATTAATTATTTAATAAAAATATTAATTTCCTCCGACTTTATCTCCAAGTTTTACGCTAAATTTATCCCAATCAGTACACTCAAGCTTGGGCATGGTGGCGTGTGCTTTGATTCTAATATCATTTTTTAATTTTTCATATCCCCCCATTTCTTCCACTACGGATTCAAACTCTAAATTTGATATTTTCTTATCGGCCAACGTTTTGGACACTATAACGTCGATGCTATTTTTCTTAGACCTGGCGAGAACGGATATTCTATCATGTTTTCTACATTTGTTCTCGAGTTTTCCACCCGACGCCCTAATTACCATACAAAGTATTCCAGATAAAACGGTAATTCCACTCAAAACCCCTGCAAGTGGAACCGTTACAATTGTAGATAGCGTTGCAGCAGCACCCGCACCACTCATTACAGATAAACTTGCCAGAACCGTACTAGATGCTTCAGCTATATTCGCCGCGCGCTTATATTTTTTAGCGGGTCTTTTTCTATTTCTATATTCTCTAACTAAAATATCCTGCATAGCGACGATATTATTTAACCTAAAATCTGAACTTCTTTCGTTAATTGGACACAGTGTTGATGGAGTGGTATTGACAATTGGAAGCGGTGATTCGTTCATGATTTTCAATATATTAGTATTTACAAATTAAGTTCAATTAGTAATGAGACAATAGTGGAAGAACTCGCTGGGTCAGCGATTTTCGTAACAAAGTTAATAACACTACCTTCGGAAAGTCTAATTAGATCATCACCGGCGAACAAAACCACCGACGAACTATCTCCAGCGGGTTTAGTGACTCCAATTGCCCGTTCTTCCCCATCTACTACGAGATTTATCGTGACCGCGCCCACAGGTTTACCATTAGCATTAACCGAGCAGACCGCCATTCGGAGAAGTGTACCTGGAGCTGTCATGGTGTATCCCCCACATTTATTACTCGCTTTGGCACCGAACGAATATTCAGGGAGCCCCTCAACCAATGAGCCCCGTTTCTCAGCCCAAACTGTTATCACACGTTTTTGCGTTTTCATTGTTTTTAACAATCCGGCAAGCCTCCCGATAGAGGTATGGGCCTCAGCACGAACTTTTTCAGCGGTCTCCTCAAGCGCTTTGGTCGCGGCTCTACGAGCATGTTTCAGTTTATCAGAAACTTCAGTTATTTTTTCCGTCTAGTTCGGTAAGTGCCGCTTCTCTGCTGAGAGAGTCCTCTAAGCGCAACGCATCAAAAGCCTCCGTAATGGTCGCCTGATGGCCTTCTAGGGCTTTTTCAACACCCGACCGGGCATCTTTTTGAAATTCGGTTATTTTCTCGTCTAGTTCGGCAACCGCCGCTTCTCTGATGAGAGAGTCCTCTGAGCGTAACACCTCATAAGCCTTCGCAAGTGCCGCCTGGTGGTCTTCTCGGGCTTTCTCAATACCCGTTCGGACCCCCTCAACCCCCAACCGAGCCTCCTTTCGAAATTCGGTTATTTTTCCGTCTAGTTCAGCAACCGCCGCTTCTCTGATGAGAGAGTCCTCTCAGCGCAACACCTCATAAGCCTTCGCAAGGGCCGCCTTGTGGTCTTCTCGGACTTTATCAATACCCGTCCGGACCCCCTCAACCCCCAACCGGGCCTCCTTTCGAAATTCGGTTATGTTTTCGTATAGGTCAGTAAGTGCCGCTTCTCTGTTGAGAGAGTTCTCTGAGCGTAACGCCCCATAAGCCTCCGCAATGGCCGCCTTGTGGTCTTCTCGGGCCCCCTCAACCCCCGACCTGGTCTCTTTCAGAAATTCGGCTATTTTCCCGTCTAGTTCAGTAAGTGTCACTTCTTTGTTGAGAGAGTTCTCTAAGCGCAACGCATCATAAGCCTCCGCAATGGCCTCCGCAAGGTTCACCTGGTGGTCTTCTCGGACTTTATCAATACCCGACCGGGTCTCTTTTCGAAATTTGGTTATTTTTTTGTCTAGTTCAGTAAGTGCCGCTTCTCTGATGAGAGAGTCCTCTGAGCGCAACACCTCATAAGCCTTCGCAAGGGCCGCCTGGTGGTCTTCTCGGGCTTTCTCAATACCCGACCTGGCCTCTTTTCGAAATTTGGTTATTTGTTTTCCTAGTTCGGTAAGTGCCGCTTCTCTCTGATGAGAGTCCTCTGAGCCTCCGTAAGGTCCGCCTGGCGGTCTTCTCGGACTCCCTCAATACCCAACCGGGTCTCTTTTCGAAAATCGATTATTTTCCCGTCTAATTCAGTAAGTGCCGCTTCTCTGGTGAGAGAGTCCTCTAAGCGCAACGCATCATAAGCCTCCGTAAGGTCCGCCTGGTGGTCTTCTCGGACTTTATCAATCCCCAACCGGGCCTCTTTTCGAAATTTGGTTATTTTTTCAACTAGTTCGTTTAGTTCCGTATGCGTTTCTTCACGACTTTGTGTATTCACAGCCAGGGCATATTCTCTAAGTTGTGATAGTAGACTCTTGTGAATATCGTCCGTGGCCGTCGATATAGTTCTATTGATCAAGGCTTTTGTTTTTTGGGTAGCTAAAAAGTCGCTCTCTGTCGGGATGAATCCCCCTTCTGTCGGTTCCAAATTCTTTGAATTTATATTTGTCACCCAATCCCGATTGGAATTGGAAGAACTACCTGGTCCGTATATACTCATTTTCAATAATGTTGATAATATATATTACGAACATGCGTTTAATTCTAATTAATTTTAAAAAATTATAAAATTAATTGGAAATTTCGAGAACGACCGAAATCGGGAAATCGTTTTTCAACTTTCTCGCTTGATCATCGAGAATAGAGACCGTAAATACGTGGATGTGTCCCGTTTCCAAAACTTTCATCTCGGGGTGTGGGAAGTCTAAGGTCACAGTCTCACCAAAGAAACAGTCGCTGGCGGGTACGGTTTTCAGTAATGTGCTGGGAGTGCCCTCTACCGTGTGTACGATGTGTTCACCCGATCCAGGTGCACCCCGAGAGTTTTTGTGAAGGCAAAGGTTACTGAGGTCATCCCCGTGATCGACCCCACAACAAACCGTTCACCCTCGTCGTAAGAGGGTGAACGGTTTAATCTTAACATTGAGGCCAACCCCGGGGTGATATCTAATTTTTTATAAACGTACAATGTCGCAAGCCCCGTGGCTTTTTCGATTTCGAGAGCGGCTAAACCAGGAATCTTCGCCGCTATTAAAGCTTGGAGATCTCCAAAACCCCAAAGCCCAGGACGTAATGTGGCAGTTGAATGAAAAGGGTCGTCTAAAGGATATACGGCTCTGATTATCTCGTACGTTTCGAGGTTTTTCCACCCGACCGTGAAGGTGATTGATCTAAGGCCTACCTGGCGTTGTCCGCAGCAGTTGTCGATTGACTTTTGAAGTTCACAACTCCCTTTTTGAACATTAGTGATAGTAGCAAACATAATAATATCTTTCAATGGATACCAAAGCATTTAGCTTTAATTCTAATGCAAAGTACGCGGTCGGAGGTAAATACACGCAAAAAGACGTTGTTAACCACCTTGTACACCCAACCGTAACGGTTAGACCGGACAGTGGCTTTGTCACCAATTTCCCTAACATCTTTGAACAATATAGGCTGCCCAAGATTACTACGATGGAGGCGGTAAACGGGTGGAAAGCAACACCGATGCAGTTTTGGCAGAACCAAATAAATTTCGCTTTATGGTGCGCAACAGCTGGGTGTGGAGTTTCACATAAAGACCATCTGACATCCAAGAATGTCATGCTCCGAAGTGTCTACAACTTTCATGCGTATTATACTATTAGGAGGATTCTCAAAGAACTAGGTATTTCACTACCTCAAGACGACGCCTGGGATCCCATTTCTGTGTAACGAATTTAACGTTTCAAAAGACGCGGACTGGAGACAGAAAGCATTTCCTACCACCACCGGCCTCGGCGACGTTCTCATTCGGGGTCAGTCCGGGAATTGGACGCAGACTGATTTTAGACACGATCACTCCGGCGACCACATCGTCAGTCGGAACGCCGGCAATGTTGACCCCGCGACTATGATTTTCGGGCCGGAAGTGTCTGGAGGTCGGCACTGCGGCGTGTTTTCTTGTAAAATGTTACCTCCGAAACGGGCTCACGTCGATTACATACAGCAGGCTGCTGAGGTTCAGAACGCGTGGGGTACATTTATGTTAGATACGGGTCTAGGGTTCACGCAGGCCGGGGTTACTCGCGTCAACGACTCCATTCGCACGTACGTCTGGGCCATCCTCGGCGCACAGAAGCAAACTCGCAGTTCTATACTGAGCACGGGAACAGCGTTTGATGCACAAAAACAATTCTTAACATTTGTAGAGGACGCCATCTCAGCTAGGGTGGACCTGGAGAAGGCGATCCAGAATTATCAAGACGTTTTGCAGAATGCCAGCACTCCAGTAGACTATGTATTTGGAATAGGTCTTTATATGGCGCCGAGCAATATGATACTACGAGACGACCCGGTTGACGGTTACAATAATCAAATCGTAATCGCCACCGCCAATCAAAAAATCGGCCACAACGGTAACGTGAACACGTATATCATCAAGCGCACCCCCAACATGATCGGGAGCGGAGGTGAAAATTCAAATAAATTTGAAAAGCCCCCAAAACACAAAATGGATACATCTCCCTCAACACAATCGGGATTGAAGTTGAACCCAGTACCCCCAATTCGTAAATTGGATGCACCATCGAGTCCCCCTAATCCAATCATCAACAATGTTGAAATTGGAACAGGAGCGGAAACACCAATCGAGATTGGAAGCACAACACACGAGGAGGAGAAATTAGCGCTCGTCGTTGCCCTCGTGGCGATCGGACTATTTACGCTTTGGTTATAGGAACTCTCTGGCGAAGAATAGTAGGAGACCGGCGATTGCCACTATGAGAGCCCAAGTATTTTTGGCTAGCCATCCGGCCTTTTTTGATAATATAGATAGCAAGTAAGAAACGATACTTCCGATCAGTCCAGGTAGTGCCGCAGCCGCCTTTTCGGCTAATTTAGCCAGGAGACTGGCGAGGGCTTTTAGTTGTTTTTTAACCCACTCCTTGGCTCCACCGGATGGCGCGGGTGGTGGTGTGGGTGCTGGCGCGGGTGGTGGCGCCGCACCACCAGTGAAAGCTAGAAATATGGTCGATATAGTCATGCCGATAGCCGCGAGGATGCTTGCTATCGTGATGCCCTGTTCTCTGAACAGAGTGCGAAGACGCTCACCGAGTGTCGTCTCCTCGTGCAGGACCCTCGAGATTGTTTCGCGGATCCGACTTATTTGGGTGCGGAGAGCCTCACGGTTAGTCGAGGCAGCCTCCAAACGAGCTGCTCTTTCATCCCGCAACGACTGCAGGCGTTCGGTGATCCGCTCGGTAGATTCTCTATCGCCACCGGCTTCCTCCAGTTTTCTTTCTTCTAGCGCGATATGTTCATCCAGCGACGAGAGTTTGGCGAGGTTAAGGACCAGTTCGCCCCGGACCGTTTGTAGAGTCTTATCGAGGCCCCAGAGTTCGCGAAGAGGTAACGGTGGGTCATTCATCGTCCTGAGTATTTCATCTATCTCGCTTTCGTTGAGCTCCATCGTGTTAATAGCGTCGGTGGCTACTCGAGGGAGTTCGCTGAGCTCAACAGTTTTTATATCGGCGGCCGTCTTCGCCATCGTTTCGTCGGTAGACTGTAGGGCCTCTACAGCGCGGGTCGGCATAATTGTTTTACCACGCGTCCAATCTGTAAATCCTAGTTCGTTCTTTATGAGTTGGCCACCGCCCCGGTTTCCTGCAATGGTGCTCAGCGCTAGGGGTTGTTTGGTATTCATGTTGACTATTGGGATATTTGATGATTTTAGTCGCAACCTACCACGCATATCCAATTCGAACTTGGAGTAGTCGCGACCGACAGACGGGACCAGACCTTTTTCTGCTAAACTGTTGTAATAGTCGTTTACAGCTCCATCACGCAATTCCCGACTTAGACCAACGCTGCTGGTAGCGCCACATAAGTCCCCCGATTGCGATTGGTTTTGAACTGGAGGCTGTATCAAGGGTGTTTCGTCATTATCATCATCTATGTCATCATCATCCGCATCGACGTAATCGTCTCCGCGGATTTCATACATGTCATTATCGTAATCAGCCATATTTATAATTTTCTTAAAATTAATTATGTATTAAAGACAAAACCATACGGGTTTAATATAGATTCACTAAATTATGTCTTCGAGTCAATACGGTCGCAAACTCAATCCATACCGCAGAACAACAGCTCTTAGTCCGCTTCCCCAACCTCGGAGCTAACGACGTCATTGTGCCGGGGACTGTTCGCCTCGCTTTCACTATATCGCTGACGTCGACGGACGAGGACCGAACCGTTGTTCAGAACCTGGGTCGCGCCATAGTCAAGAAGACCATGATAAATATTTCTGGCAATGAGGTGATGTCGATCGATGACAGTGACGTCTACCATTGTTATCAGGACCTATGGAAGACGGCGCAAGAGCGCGAAAACGCTGTCTATCAGGGTATTGACACCAGCAAAAATAAGAACGTAACCAAACTAAGAATCGGGGCTGGTAACAAGGCAGATAACAACGCGAGCGAAAACCCGGTCGCGGGCGCTTACGGCAACCGCTTCTACATCCCGCTCGACTTTGAGTTGCTGGAGAGTCACATGCCCTACTATCAGAGTGCTTTGGCTGACCGCCTCGAATACGAACTAACGTTCAACGACTACGGCCCAGTTCTCATAGCCACCGACATGTTATCGACGTATACGATCGATAATGTTTCGCTGGAGTACGACATGGTCACGATGCCCGAACTCGCGCGATTGATCAGAACCCAGTACGCAGGGCGCGTTGCCATACTTTACGACCGAGTTATTCGCCATCGCAAGATGACGAAAGACAAAGGCGACACATTGTGGAATATTAATGTCAACGTACCCGCCCGCTCGATGAAAGGTATACTGATGTTGTTCGAGGATGCTCGGTTCGCGTTCGGTGCTAGAAAAACCGACAAATTATATAACCCCAAAATCACAAAGGTAGAGGTGACGATCGAGGGAGTACCCAATCAACTCTACAGCGCGGGTCTTCGCGCGCACCAGCAGTGGGACGAAGTAAGAAAGCAGTTTGCTGCCGGCTCTAAGCGCTCTCCGGAGGTTGCAGCAGTTGCCAAAGACCTGCATCTCTCGGCCGTCTCCCTCGCGGAGTTCCTGAATACCAAATACGCGTTATGGCTAGACATGCGAGCCAGCGACGATGACCAAATACACGGTAGCGGACGCCAAGTTGAGAACGCTAGTGAGTGGGTGTGACGATCCAGATAACCAAAGAGGCGGACGGAGCCGGGCCATTGAACGTGTACTATATAATTACAGACGCACAACTCAACATCGAAGATGGCAGATACGTCTCAGCACTCTACTGATGTAATAAAAAAATCATCTAACGATTTATTAATTAATAATTTGAAAAAATTAAGAAAAGAAAATTAGCAATCAATACCAATTCACGATTGGAGATGCTCACTCTGCCATAATATGTGGGCAGACAGGATGTGGAAAAACGGTTTTCATCCTCGACTTGCTCGAGGAGTCCTACCGCGATGCCTTTCGTCACATTGTGATCCTGTGTCCCACTGTGCGGCACAATGATACTTATCAGCGGCGCCCGTGGATATGGAACGACCCTGAGGTATATGTTATTGACCCCGGTGATAGGCTTCACGATTGGTTGCGTGGTTTATACCAAATATTCCAAGGTGAGCCCACCCTATACGTGATTGACGATTGCTCGGCCAAGGCGGCGATGACCAAAAAGAAGGACATGCTCTCAGAGCTCGCATTTTCTGTCCACCATACAAAGCGTTTGGGTATCCACTTAAAAGTACAACGCCGTCCTCAAGGATCTGCGCGAGCAAACGAAATGGGTCGCCCTCTTTCACTGCAAGGACCGAGACTCATTCGATGACTGTCTTCGAGAGAATGACGTTATCCCAACGCGCGAGGAGCGCCTGGAGGTTCGACAGATGCTTTCGGAAACTAAGCACGCCAAGCTTCTGCTAAAGACTGATCAACCAACTGC
Organism: Conchocele bisecta; assembly: GCA_029237695.1. Lineage (NCBI taxonomy): Eukaryota > Metazoa > Mollusca > Bivalvia > Lucinida > Thyasiridae > Conchocele > Conchocele bisecta. The sequence goes on from CM055278.1 coordinate 11,648,622, forward strand.
TTATAAAGTTATCAATTAATTAATTTTAAGAAAATTGCAAAGTAATAAGCTATTGCAATGCTTAACAATGCTTAGCAATTGCTGAACAATGCTTAGCAATTGCTGAACAATGCTGAACAAATACTTAACAAATGTTGAACAAATGCTGAACAATGGTTAACAATGTTAACAATTTGGTGCTCCGCTGCGAGCTTTGTTGCGAGCATAATGGTGATCATAAGTATCGGGTGGTGCGCTTGGCAATATGTTAAAGTGATGAGACTTGTTAGAATAGTTAAATTAATTTTTTAAGAAAATTAGCAATAATGAACTGCGACGAACTTCTCGATCAGCTAATGGAAGAAACCTCAACTCCGACTGCCGACACAGTATCTTTCCTGAAAGATAATGAAACATCAACTCCGACAGAGCAATCGGGATCAACTTCAACTCCAACGGCAGTTGGTATTGGGTTGAGTGCAACGACTCCGAATGAAAATGAAAATGCGGCGCTACGCGAGCGGCTAGCTGCGCTGGTTGCTGTGGGACAATCGGAGCATTATCTCGGTAGGCGTCTCTCAGTTTGTCAGGTGGATAAGATGTCAGATGCGGAGATTGATAAAATGTACGCGCGATACGAATTTAGGTTAGGTGCGGAGATGACAAAAACTCTTGGATCGGCGGCTATTCATTTGTACGCTACCGCCGTTAGTATACTTCTCCCTATAACAAACACCGAGGGGTTGATTCACGATCTAGAGACTGCCCTTTTTATAGGACACACTCTTAGAACAGCCTGCTGCTCAATTTATCACAAGTTTGGAATGTACTTAGCTCCGCTGACAACCGCGTTGACCACGGGTAAACACTGTCAATTTGGACATATATGCCCACGAACTATAAGCCCTAATATTAATATCATAAATGATGACACAAGACACACCTGCGAGAATGAACCCGATTGCTCCAACACAATCGAACCCGAGTGTTACTCCGCCACTGGATGACATACCGCATATAAAAAATCCCAAAAGACAGGCAGCTGGGCCACCCGAAAAGTTAAACAAGATAAAATACTCGCCGAGCTTCGAGAGGCTAAACAGTCGTTGCAATCGGGGACGGAGACAGCAAAACATCTGAAGACAGAGCAATCGGGTTCAACAGTGTTGAGTGCAACAACACCCCCAATTCACGAATTGGAAGCACACTCAACACCCAATCGAGGTTGGACGAATCCGATTGAACCCCAATTCACGAATTGGAGTTGGGTTGTTGGTGGTGGTCTGGCAGTTGTTGGTGCCCTGTGCGTGTGGAAATACCCCCTATTACACCAATCCTTATCGAGAAAACAACCCCCATCAATTCATCCAAAAACAGTTACGAAAAACCAATCACGATTGGATGCGCCCCATTTAAACATTGATCGCGATCCCTTTTATATGCAATAATTATAATTATCAACAATGGCTGAACAAGATGGTAAAATGATAGTGAATGCGCTTTATCACGCTGTGGTGATATCGGGTTTCAGTATCGGGTATGCTCGACTATCAAAGATGGCCCTAGGAGGGTCCGCTCCCAAATTGGACTTTACTGTGAGAGACATAGGGCTCGCTACCTTAGATGTAGCGGCCGCAGTTTGGACCCGAGATTATCTAATTAAAGCTGGAATTCTACCCGTTAATATATGGAAATAAATGGCTTCAATCGCAGTAATAGTAGGTGGTGCGCTTGTAAACGCATTGGCGTTCAGCGGTCGCAACTTTATATTCTCTAAAATGAGGAGCTCGAACGTGGATGAGGAGCGCAAGCGTCACGATTTAGCTGTAGAACAACTCAATATCGCAAATGAAGCGTGGTCGAAAAAACGAACCGCCCATCTGAACTGGGTCAACGAAGAGCTTCGCCGCGAAAATCACGCCGCACAAACTTTTCAGAACGTTGAAGAAGCCAACCGTGAGTACGCGCTGGCATATCCACAGAAAAGTCTAGATCCAATTAAATTGGGACTGGATCGCGAGCCCCAACTTTCAGATTTGTATGTACCGTCAGAGCCCCAAAAAGACCGCGAGATCGCGTTCATCGTCGTGGGAATGGGTGTGGTGGGTATCGTCACCTACTATATCCAATCGAGATTTTAAATTAATTAATACATTTTTACAAATTAATAATTATTTTAAAACTTTTTGTTTTTTATAAATATATATATATTGAACGATGTTAGTTGACGATCTTTATTTTGCTATGATCGATGTAGGCTACACTGCCAAAAAACATCGTATAGCTGGTGCAAAGAGTATGATTCGTCTGGCCCGAGATTCTCTCGAGACGTGGCGCGAGGACAAAAAAGCGGCCACCCTTTTCGCAAAGCGGATGTTAGAATCCTCCTCAACTCCAATCGATTCCTCCGAGTTCCTTCAGAACTTAGCCTCCAAAACCAATCGCAATTGTACTTCCAACAAAGGTTTATTATTATCGACGCAGTTACCGGACGATCTGGCGAGGGCATGTTGGAGATTGTCCGATATATTAGAATACTTCGCATACGATGAACACGCGCAAACTTGATACCAAACTATCGGTTCGCCTAGCACGCAATCTAGCAAACACATACTACAGCCCCCGCGGCTACTGGAAGGGACTCGCTGCCATCAAGAACCTCGCGGCGGCGACCAAGGTTTCAGAAAACGCTGTCAAGGAATGGCTCAAGAAGCAGGCCATCTGGCAGACCTATTTACCCGCGCCTCACAATATTCCGCGCCCGAAATTCGACGTGCCGGTGCCGAACCAAGTTCACCAAGCGGATCTCCTGTTTCTACCTCACGATCGCGTCGGTCGCAAGACGTACAAGTACGCACTGACAATCGTTGATGTAGCGAGTCGTTATAAGGGGGCTGAGCCGTTGGCCACTAAAGAGTCTAAGGAGGTGGCCGAGGCTCTTTCCCGAATATATAAGAGGAGTCCTCTCAAATGGCCGAATCTTCTCCAGGTCGATCCCGGCCGAGAGTTTATGGGCGCGGTCTCACATCTATTGTCTAAGCACAACGTTTCTGTCAGACCCGGCCGCGTCAACATCCACCGGGACCAGGGGATCGTGGAGCGCTTCAATCGAACCCTGGCTGAGAGACTGTTCGGACACCAATACGCCAAAGAACTTGTAGACCCTCATTCACGATCGACCGAGTGGGTGGCCAGACTGCCCGCCGTGGTCTCCGCACTGAACGGAGAGGTGACCAGATTGATAGGTAAGAAGCCTGTAGATGCTATCAAGTTTAAAAGGGTGACGAGCAAGCCCTCTGCCGTCTCGCGCGGGCGACCCGTTGGTTTAGAGAAGCAACGGCTTCCATCGGATATTGACGTCCGGTACCTCTATCAACCGGGAGAGCTCGAAGGTGGCAGCCGCCGCGCGACTGATACCGTGTGGTCTCTCAATGTATATCATCTAGATCGATCTATTACCAAACCTGATGAGCCCGTGCTCTACTATTTGGATGATGGGCCATCTCGAGGATTTGTTCGCGAAGAACTTCTTATGGTGCCTTCTGACACCCAGCTACCCCCGGATCGTCAGTCTTTAGATTGCTAATTTTCTTATTATTTCAAAATTATTAATTAAATCATTAGAGAGGTTCTGTATGTATTCCGTCTGGTAACACGCGTCTTTTATCGTAGTATGCCGAGAGTCCTAATTTTTGTTGACAGTACGTTTTCATAACGTCGTCTTTCATTTTAAATCCTCTATTTTGTGCTACATCTATACTGTGTTTTCCATCTTCTGTAGTTTCACTTAGTACTCGTTTATATCTATCCCAATTTAAATTGTTAGTTCTCTTGGACATTCCTTTCGCAGAGTTTTTATTAATTTTAATTTGTTCCAAATTATCTTTAGTGGAATTAAATTTTTCTACGAAATAACACTTACTAGATAACGCTATCGCCCTATCCCCGCTAAATTCCATTTTGAAAAGTCCGGGCTCTCTTTCGTTCCATTTATCCCAAGCCAACCATTTCTTTTTTTCTTTTTCAAACTCGTCTAGTAAGTTAGGTCTAATCAATTCCTCTATCGTTTTTCCACTAACTCCTATATACATACTATCAGTATCCATCTGTATTAATTCAAAGTCTTCTCTTTTTACGTATTTGTCTAGAAATTCGTAGTAAAATTCCAACATTCTCAATTTAGCTAATTGATAAACATCTATTCCACAATGGAATGGTCTCTTTACCGCACACCTGGGTTTTCTTGAAGATATTTCGTACGCATCTCCTATCTCTTCCAAATCGTCAAAGAATGCAGATCTTAATGCTTTGTCAACACAGGTTTCGTTTTGTGTATATGTCGTATTTAAATGTCTCTCCGTTGCCTCTATCATTTTTCCACAACACGAGTTTCCTAATAATTTCATTATGTCGGCTACTGGTTTCTTATTTGGTTCTACATCACCTGTTCGTCTTGTGGCTGTAACTTCTTTTGCGAACCATTCGAATGGTTTTCCGCTAATATAATCTATAACACGATGAACTCCAGTTATTTCTAGGCCGTGTTTTAAATACCATTTCAACAGTGGCGCGTACAGCAATACTTTAGTGGCGGTCATAGATCCCACCAATTTTTTTTCCATCTCCTCTTGTTCGGCCAGTATCTTTTAAATATTTTAACATGTGTGTGGGAACTTCATCAACCTCTACTTCTCTGTTTATAAAATTGGGGACATTTCAGAAAACTTATCTTTTAAGTTGTGTGGAACTTCTATATCCACCTCCGCAAACCCAAACCAGTCTCCAGATAAAACTCTTTTACAAAACTTTTTAATAAGTTTAGGGCTATGTGGGGTATCTATATGGTGTATAGTTTCTCTCCCACACGGCATCTCTTTATTTAACGTAGATAAATATAACGCGTTTGCATCGTACCCCAAAACAGCCTTGCAAGGTTTGGAACCCACTCTAATATTTGAAAAAACACCAGCTTCTGCATATCGTGTGTAAATACTATTGATGGACCGCCAACTAGAGCGTCCTTCATCATTTCGTATGTTTCTTCTTTTGGTGCATATAGAGCATCCTCCGGTATAATGGTCTTTGAAGATTTTTGTTTTTTAATGGTTCCTCTCAATAAATATTGTATAGCTACTCCAGGTAGTGTTACCGCATCTTTGAAAATATCCACACCTCTGTGTTTATAAAATTCACACATTTTTTCCACCGCTTCTAGGAACGGTGCTACATCTAAATCGTTATAATTTTTCAACCAATCTCTGAATGTTTTCATATTATTTTCTTCGAAAATTCTACGACATTTACTTAATTCTGTTTCATCTATTAACATTTTCCCAGATAGTTTGGAATACCAATTCTCTATATCCGGTAGTCCTGGGTAATCCAGTTTGTCTGGAGAATCGAACCACTCATAAGGAAAGAAAGATTTCTGTCCTTTGCATTCGTAGGCTTTTATCCAACTATCGTAACTTACACCAGGTCCTAGATAAAGTATTACATCAAGAAATCTAAACTCTGGAGTAAATAGAAATATTGTTGCGTTTGCCCGTTTTCCGACCATTACTTTCTTTTTGTTGTTGATGCCAGTTCGCCTACTAGGTATTTCTTTATTAAGTTTATATCGTACTTACTGCTGTTAAAACCTATAACCGGTACTTGCTCTATCCACTGTTCGATCTTGGCGATTTGGTTTTTACGTAAATGTTCTGTATTAAACCCATATCTTGACCACACTTCTTCTCTTATAGCTTTTCCCCTGACTTTCAAATCTTCTACGAATTTTTCTATAAGTTTTGCGGGATCATTATCACAAATATGAGTTACTGTTCCTGAGAAATTATCTCCTATACTAACGCTTACCGGAACGTGCTCGGCTTCGTACTCTAGATTATTACCGAGAGTTTCAAATTCTGGGTTGAGATATGCCTCAAAATCGTATACTATCTGATATGGATAAAGAGTAGTGTCGCAACCGATCTTTATGTCTTTACTCGTTCTTTGAAATTCGCATTCCCACATAACTACTAGGTTGAATTCTTTGCTTCTTCTAATAAATGTATCTCTTCTCATAGTGGATGCGCGTTCTTCTTTTCTATGCTTTGCATGAATCTCACACCCGTGCCAGTAACAGCCGTGATATTGATATACGGTATTAGTTTCTGTACAGTATCCATCTACTGGAGCTCCTAAAACCCATCTTTCACCCCCGTGTCCACACTGTTCGTGGTGAATGTGAATTCCCTCCTGCTTTTCCACAGAGTACATCCAATCGATCGCCCCATAACTGTTAGAACTTTTTGGGTAGAACGCTTTCTCGAACGACGAACGCGGGCGCTCTAAATAATTACCATCACATACTACTTTTGTCTCACCTTTCATACATTTTGGTCCGTGTCTCTTCATATTACTCGCTTTCGTGAATTTCTGCTTGCAATTATCGCAGGCGTAAATTTTAGATAGGTTTTTTTTATTTTTAAGGTTTTTTTTATCAGAAATGCGTGATTATTAAACAGTCCTATTGTCATTGGTTTATTACCTATTGCCTTATAGTGCGCTGGTACCCTTTTCAACCACCATACATTACATTCGGTGGGTTGATATACTTCTATACCGATTTTAAAAAACTCTTCAACCTTTTTCAGATCTGAAAAAGGAATTGGTGAAACCACATTACGCCCTCTGTTGTCATAATGGGAACGATTCCATTATGACGTCAGGTGGCGCTCCAAAATAAGAACAGTAGACGTTTTTTCTTGTGGTATTTTGTCACTGTGCCACCGCGGACATAATGTATTTAAAGTGGTCGATCACCGCGGGCATAGCCTACCTGTCCCCCGCGATCACTGTTTCAGGCAGTGGGATCGCGGTGACAGCATCGTCGGTCACTGTGATCACTGTGCGGTCTCTGTCGCAACCCCCCCCCCCCCACCACACACCCCTGCGTACGGGCTTGTCGTAACCTGTGTCGGCTATCGTATTATTTTTGAGCGGTTGACGGGGACGAGTTGGTCGAAGGGCGAAACGGAGGCCGGTCATTAAATTAACGAATAACGGGGACCGATACGATTTCTAATTACTTCTATTAAGGTAATAATCACACTTTCCATTTACTCATCTGTTGACAATGGATACTTATGTCCGTATTTACATGTACAGTTAATAATGAAGAGTACCTGCTAATGATAGTTCGTGTTAAAAAAAATAATAATTAGACCGATGGTGTTCAATGTCCCGAAATAGTCACAGGTAAGCCGCTAAATGATAAAGACGGGATTATTTCCTTTGCGGCCAGAATGGTTTGATCACCTTTATACGCAATTCAATCAATCAACCAAGTTAAGAAAATATACATACAATTCAGGCCCGTAGCCTGACCTATTTGAAGGGGGGGGGGGGTGTCGTTTTGAAGGCCCAATGGGCCTGAGGTATCTAGGGGGGTCTACAAAAGTGGACAAAAAGTGGACCTCGAGACTAATAAAAGGACCTGGGTGGTCTGGGGGGATAGCTATGGACCTCGGCTGGTCGGGGGTGATATTGCATTATGTCCGACTTTAGCTACATCAAAGCGCGAATGCACACATACACACGCACGCGCTCACTTAATTCATCGTTTCTCATACAAACAAAAATGCCTGAAACAGTGATCGCGGGGGACAGGTAGGCTATGCCCGCGGTGATCTACCACTTTAAATACATTACGTCCGCGGTGGAACAGTGACAAAAGACCACAAGAAAAAACGTCTTCTGTACTTATTTTGGAGCGCCACCTGGCGTCATAATGGAAGCGTTCCCATTATGACAACAGAGGGCGTTGCACATTTTGCCAAGTTTCATTCGGCCTACTGCTTACTGCGATGCTGGCATCCCTCATTCGGCCATTTCATATTCTGAAATGGGCCATTCTGCGTGCTTGCATGCGTCATTCGGCGAAATTCATATAGTCATATACGCATCCCAGCAAGCAGTAAGCAGAATGACACATGGCAGAATATGACATGTAACAATGTGAAATAGCCAATCGAGGTATGCAATATGCAATGTAATAATGCAAGATGGAGTTGTTATTAAGCAGTATTGTATAGGCAATATGCAGGATAACATGTAACAATGTTAAATAGCCAATCGAGGTATGCAATGTGAAATGTAATAATGCACGATGGAGTTGTCATTAAGCAGTAACGAGTAGCCGCAGTGCAGGATGACATGTAACAATGGTCGACTGCATTGTCATGAAGCAGCATGCAATGTAGTGGCGGATATCCCCTTCCATATATAGTAACCCTGTCGGTCTGTATAGAGAAATGGTCACGTGACCGTAGGGTATTGAGGGCATGTCACTCTGCGGAAATGTAAATCAAATCGGGGTACCTACAAGGGGAATGTCTATAACTTTAGTGTGTAATAATACAAAAAATAGCTATTGTATTCAACTTACAATAAATTCGACAAACTATATACATTTTATGTCAGGTTTTCGTCGTATCCGTGCAATAAATTAGTTAGATACTGTCTTCTAGTTGAATAGTGTTAGTTAACAGCGCGTGGGGGAATTTAAGGCGGCCGAAATGCGTCTCGCCAACGGCTCGACGATTTCCGGCCCCCTAAATTGCCCCCATGCGCTGTTAACTAAGACCTATCAAAACAAAATGTTTGTTTAGGGGAACGGGCTCAAAATATGTAGGTAGGGTAGGTAGGGATTTTTTTTTATAAATTAAGCTGCAAATCGTTAAATACAACATGTACCTTCTTGACTTTACATGCCATTAGTTGTAGTATGAATATTAATTAAGCTCATAATTCATTGTATATTCTGGTGGATATTTTGCATCAAAATAACACACAGAATGCACATCCTGTATGGAATATAATATATTATGTAAACAATTATCAATTGTAGTGTTTAATTCAAACCCAAAAGCCATCTCTAATTTCACATGAACTAGTGTTGAGAATAAATAAGACTTGACCCAAAACTTAATCCATGGTTTAATGCCGAAGATGCTGCTGATGCACAGGTGTTTGTTTGTTTGTTGGGGTTTAACGGCCTTTCAACAGCTAAGGTCATTTAAGGCCGGGTCAATGGGTTTAGTACTAAATCCCATATATTACCTGTATAAATGGGGAAAATCCCAAAATCAGAACTGAATATTTACAATAAGAAAACTATATATTCAGCCCTGAAATCAGAATAATCCTGAGTTGATGCCTGATTTCTAGCTATAGGGAAAATGTCAAATGTTCGTCTTTCCGGAGAATGTTGTCATACATCAATGTTTATACGTAACACGATGCGAGTCCCACTAGACGAAACCCCATCGTGCCAATTGGCAATTTGTGTTATTGTTGTTGTTGATTGTAGGCTTACGGTGCTGTCCGGTGATTTCGCGCAGCTAAGGAAACAATAACGTAACCGATCTATAAATATCGCATATTCAGACCTAAAACTTTATATGCATAATAACTCGCCATTTCGCCGTATTTCTACGAAATATCATGCAATAAAACAAAGTGCATCAATGTAAACGGTCGCCATTTGTGAACTCACGTTGGGTATTCCGCGAAAATCTGGATGTCCAGTGTAGTTGCGCAGTGCGATTTTAGTGACGTCAGTTAATTATATTTGTCTATGGTGGCCAATACACGCCAACGTGACTGTCATTTCTACGTTCAGGGAAGGGGGTAAATAAGTCAGCATGTGATAAATTACAGTCAGGGAACAAATTAATGACAGTATAACACATCCAGCGTAGATTAATACCCAGATTAATGCAAGTACTCAAAATACTACAAAAATAAATATTCTAACAAGTTTGGGCTTCCATACATTGAACATTTTGTAGTAGTTTCCCCAATGACGTCATTTGTATGTTTTAATATACTCGATGCGGGGCCAACTGTTTCATTCACAAAACAGAAGTAAACATGGTTTTGACAGACGATGTCTTCTGCAAAATGTGATCTGTTTTTGAGAAATAAAACGTATGCATGTATTATGATACGAAGCGTAAAACTGACACAAACAAATAATTGTACTCACCAAATATACTTCGACTGGCCAAATATCGTCAGAAGTTGTATACTTTATGAAAAGGTTGACTTCTAATATACCGAAACCAGGTAGCGAGAGGTTGACAATGCGAATTAAAGAGGAGCGCGAAATCACCGGAACAATTGTATATTCGGATAACCTCTGCAGTTACCGCAGTCCTTGTCCCGGCGCTTCGTGTTCGCCGCACCTAGAGTCGTAAGACGGTCGCGAGTGTAAAACAAGATGGGTTGTTTAATATATCGGGTATTAAAATGTCATTTACCAACAAAGTTGCATGGAACATAGAATGGGTGCGAGACAAAAGTCACAAGGAGAGGGATACAAATTAACAAAATAGACAAAAAAATAATTTCTTCTTCTGAAATGTGGAGAAAAAAAAAATAGGGTCGGCACATTTTATTAATAAAATAGCAGGTAGGGTCGGGTGCCCCGAAACAAACAATTTATTTTGATAGGCCTAACCATTTTCAACTCGAATACATTATCTAACTTATATTAATTTTCAAATCTAATACCGGTGTTATGGCCATGTATATTGACCTAGCTGCACGTTTTCCGCTTTATGTGCAATATGTTGCACTATATTACGGAGCCCAGCAGGGGACGTATAATTATTTTATTTATTAATTAATTTCCACGAAATAACAATTCGTTCCCACGGGAACGAATTGTTAATTCGTGGGAACGAATTGTTATATCGTGGGAACGAATTGTTAAATTGAGGGAACGAATTGTCATTTCGTGGGAACGAATTGTTATATCCTGGGAACGAATTGTTTTAATTCGAGGGAACGAATTGCTAAATTGAGGGAACGAATTGTCATTTTGTGGGCCCCGGAATTAATTAATAAAACAAAATCAATGTCCCCTGCTACAACACAGTAAATGATATAAATTGCTGAATAACATTTCCATATCACGCACTCAACTTGCTCAATAATCTGGGGCCCGTTTCACTAAACTTCGTACGACTAAAATGTTCGTCAGTGCAAATTTATGATCGCCGGGAAATTTCAATTGATGAATTTATAATTCAGTATTGCTCAATAAATGTAAATGTAATAATTGTTTACAAGAAAAAGGTGTTAATGTGAAATTTACCGACTATCATAATTGTGCACTTACGATCATTTTAGTCGTACGAAGTTTAATGAAACGGCTCCCTGCAGGGCATTGACGTTCATACTTCGCTATATTATTATTGAAAGAACATTCGACAATATGAGACACAATAGTATCATAAACTCACCTAATACAGTGTGTATTAACACAATTGGTAGGTCACTCTCCACGAAGTAGCAAGTAAACAAAGAACGTCTTTATACGGAAATTTGGAAATACTATAGCGTCATAACGCTTATGTAATACAATGTAATGTAATCTGGCAAAACTGGGTTTATTGTCCTTGTGACAATGAAGACACAGACCGGCCTGCACATGCGCGTTGTCTGTTCAGTGTTCACTGTTGTCATTAATGGCTGTTACTGGATAATTGGGCTTATGGGTTTATTTTGTTCCACAGGCCCGTACGCAGGAATTCCTTTAGAGGGGTGCGTTATCGACGGCGCGAAGGGCCAAACACGGACAGATCTCGGCAGATTAACTGGAATGGATTTTGATAAAATTATGTTAATTTTGCAACCAATCCAATCATCTCGAAATCATTTTTTCAGACCAGTCCATTTATGAACATGGGGTGTTTTTGTTCTGAAAATTATGAAAATTATTTGCAAAAGGTGCAGATCCTAATGAGAGGGTTCGTCACTAGCCGGCTCATCTAGAATACCACTCTACAGGCCTGTGGCGTTGAAAGGGTTAAGGGGGTGCGTAAGCATCCGTTGCACCCCCTCTGCGTACAGGCCTGCTCCGTATACTTGTAGGTAGTACGTGATTGCCACTACTGAAGTACCCAACCAAGTCAGGACGCTCACAACATGGCTGAAGGCACTCCATGTGACACGATTAGGTAAATATAACAAGCAAAGTGGCGGGTATAGCACGTCACGCGCATCTGGTTGTTAGTCCCGTTTCAGTCTACACTTGTCTTAAATCAGACACGCCATAGGATTGTGTACCTTCGGACATCTGCGTAATTTAATTAAATACGATTACAAAATTTACACTATTTTTTATAAATTAAGTAAAAAAATTTAATGCATGTACTATGATAATTTTGTCAACTTTTGACGCCAATTACGAAAAATGTAAATTTTGTAAACGTATTTCATGAAATTACGCAGATGTCCGAAGGTACAAAATCCCATGGCGTGTCTCTTATATGCATCAACTATTGGAGCACTATCGTGGAATACACCAACAAATAATATCGTACATGTATTGCCTGCTGATGATTTCGTTTCCATAGTCGTAGGAGTTATTTCGAGAAAACTTATAGGACGTCAGCCAGAAATGGAAACCCCACCCCATGGGGGATTTTTGCACACACATATTTTCGGAACATAATTAAATTACGAGTGTTATGCCGTATATCTGCGCTCTGTAACCTGATGGATGAATGCTTGACACCATGTTGAAGTATACCACCCTCGGACATTTCGTAGTTGTGAAAAATCGCTATTATCATTGAAATTCGACTATTTTTTATCATTTGAAATGACTGATATGGTAGTTTTGTACGTTTTCAATTGTGTTCGTAAATATAAAATGGAGTAAAGTTTAATTAAATCAATTACATAATATTTCAGATTTAGAATATTGCACGTTTTATTACCCCACCCACTGAATTTCAATGGCAAAACATATAACTACATAACTTCGATAAAAGTATGGTACTTTTGTAGTTTCTCTGTGAAAATGGTACCTAGTAATGCTCATTAGACATGTTCATTGCATAAATGCCGATTATATGATGTATTCAGTCTGTGATACATGTGCAATGTTAAAACAAATGTATTTTTCACCATTACCAACCCACGTAATATTACAATGTGAACTGTACATGTAATGAATTTCATTTATGCTATGCACTGTCACTTACTTAAAAATGGTTTAAATGCATATGGAACTACTTAGATACTACTAATAGCTATCAGTACACACTTCAGATACAATGTGTCCGAGTGTTCGTCTGCCTATACGTCCGCTTTGCATTTAGTCAACGAAGGTAACAGCTACGTTATGAGTCCCATTATGATTACCTCTCGCATTGTATGATAAGTGTATCAATGATAATAGTATTCAATAGTGTTTGGAAGCTATGTTCCATGCCCATATTCCGATTACATAACGTCTACAGCAGATGATGCAATGGTAAAACAAGTAGTAATAACCATTCCCCACCACTGTATTTACAATGGCCATTTTACATGCAATATATTTTCTCATTTTTACGCTGCCTGATACTTATGAAAAGTTTATATGAATGTGTAGCTAATAAAACCCATACTATTAGTTATCGACACACATTTCAGATACACATTGTACACGTGTTCGTCTCTCTATATGCACATTTCATATTTATGCAGCCATGAAAATTATCATGATTCCTATGTTGTGTATTCCAATATTAACTTCACTGATATATATAATTATTACTCTTAAGTATTGACAGGCCGTTAACACAATGAAGTAAAATAAATAAAATTATTAGTGTCAATTTGCAGACTGGATATAGAAAATACATCTTTTCTACCATGCTGAATGAATGAGTTGTAGCACATATTACTCCATGTATGACACGATACATATTAAACTACAGGACTTTAAGACAGTTGTGAACAATACAAGCAACCTAAGTAAACTGAAGAAAAAAAATACTTTGTACAAGTTCAAGATGGAAGTCATGCTATTGTTGTTTAATTAATTAAAATTGCAGCTTCATCGTCAATAATATTGAGTGATGAAAGAAGTTGAAACTCATAAATACTAGGTATAATATCTACCGATACTGGCAAATGGCAGCCTCACATTTCATCGGTCATTAGTCGCGCGTGGCAACGCATTGGATTGCTTCGTTGTTTAAAGTTTACATTAAATAGAAAGTCTCCAGAAAAAAAAGATACTTCTCCATCGTACGTCCCTTGCTCGAATATAGCGATAGTGCTTGTGATAATTGTTCAATAGAACTTAAAAAGGAACTAGAATCCATACAAATTGAGGCCGCACGAATCGTTACTGGGGTCACTAAACTATGCGGTATAGAAAAACTTCACACAGAAACCCAATGGGAAAGCCTCGCAAAGCGAAGAAGAAAACACAAATTTAATTTTATTCTACAAAATGAAACACAATATGACACCAACTTATATAACTAATTTCCCCTTTATACACATCAAATACAACGATATTTGTCATCTCTTCCTTGTCCACCGATCTTTAATAACCTAATTTACGACAGCGAATTCTAAACCCTTACAATGCTGAATTAATTTGTGTCGTCTGCTGAATATTTTTTATTTTTCCATTTTCTCATAAAAAACTTGGTTTGGCAGCACTTTAGAATCATTTCCAATGGAAATGATTCTACAATGCTGCCAAACCATGTTTATTGAGAGAAAAGACAAAATATAAATTATCAGCAGACGACTATTTTCGGTTCCCGCATTCTAAGGGTTAAATGACAATGAAAACAGCATTGTATTCCAAAGGGTTCAACAGTTCATTATTGCCTATAAACGTTTCACTGCATGACGGGAGACTGCCCCTGCGACTGATCGGTTTGTAATGTTTACCTTGTAAATTACCAAAAGCAGGTCAAATGCTAGTCGAGTACACGTATCGCTATAACACTTCAGAACAATGCCAATGGTTCGGAACGCATGTTTGTGATATCTTTCTTTTCCTTCAAGTATTTAACAAAACATACATACGTATACATTATATGCATTATTGCCACATTCCCATTTACTGATGCTTTACTCAAGGAGAATAATTCACATACGATGTGAGTTTATTTTCTAATCCTTATTCACCGTTACTTTATGTGTATGTAGATGCATACATGTATACTATTTGAAATAAATAGTGTTTAAACTAATATTATTGATTGATTATTTGTGTTTAACGGCCTATGAACAGGTAAGATAATTTAAGGCCGGGCCAACCGGTTGGACTATCCCGTATTTAACCTGTCTATGATGACGGACATTCCCAGAATCAGAACTCAATATTTACAGAATTATATATAGTTAGCCCTGTAATTAGAATATCATGACCTGGTCTCAGGTCCATTTCACAACAGAGTCACTTACCTCCAACCCCAAAAGTAATATGATCAGCAATAATCTTATTACTTTTTAATTGGGGATTACCTGATTTAGCTATCAAGTATCAGAAGGTCAAAAATGTACATGAGGGTCAAACTATTTAAGTCGGCATTCCGGTAAGGATGAATCTCGATAGTTAAATTGCCCTTCGCGTGCTCCCGACCAACCACCTGTTTTATTGAACATCTGGTAATTTTGGCGGCCATTTTGAAAATATCATAGTAGCACTGTATAACTGGATATGTACATATTATTAAATGATTCGATTTGTATTTCAAACTGGTATGGATACATGCAATATTGTGTACACATGAAATGATGTGTAAAACAGCTTCATAGAGTAAAGAAGATTTTATGAATGTCTGTAATCGTTCATAACAGCATGCGATTCGCAAAAATATGTTGTAAGCCAGCCTATTTCGGCTGCCATTTTCAAATATATTGCCATTTACTGATTTAATTAAATGTAAGATGTATTCAAAATCATTTTACATTCAAACTGTGACTGAATTATATCAATGTACCCAGTTAATATTGATCAGATTGAAAGTTAATAGTCCTTAATAAAGCAATACAATAATGATTGGCGGCCATCTTGAAAAATTACCGCAATTTATTCATCCATCTGCCTTTTTTAGCGCATACAACCACGATTGATAGACAATAGGCTACTGAATCCGATAATCATACTTGCCAAAAGATCCCCCTGAGGGGTGGGGGTATTTGCTGGCTCAAAGTCTATTACATTTATGTAAGATTTCTCGAAATATCTCTAAATGGCTACATGTATTGTGATGTTGTTATCGGCTGATGCTAGTATGCCTTTTCCCTGGGCTATATATGCTTTATCGCATAACATTTCCACATATATTGCTGAGATATTAAAATGTAGTGGGAAACGTGTCTATGTAACAAGCGAATGTGCGTGACGTGACGTATTATGCCCACCGTGACTATAGCAGTACCGTATGATCGCATATATATGCCATTTACTTAACAGGTAAGTCGTCTTAATATACCTTATACGTCGTGTCCTCAATATTATCGTGCCAATACGACTTACCAATTGGTCAAGACGAGATAAACTGGGCCATGTATGTACTACGACTAGACATATGTCAAAGACGTGATATTGCCCACTAGTACATGTAACACCAATTTTATTTTAAATTATACAACTTCATACATTTTATCTCTTCTTGACCAGTTAATATAACTATTTTGGACGCGACAAGTGTCACGTTAAGACTACTTACTACCTTGTCAAAACGATAACAAGCTATACTAAACTCTACGCCACTGGTGGGCAGTATCAAGTTTTAACGACAATTCGTCTTAGTTATTTCGTCTATTTACCTCTTCTTAATACTTTCTTAAGTCTTCACGCGATAGATACATGTATGTATTATAACGACTTGCAAGGTACGCGATGAGACGACTTAACTACCAATGTACCGCTTCTTAATAAGTTTATAAGCCGTCTTCATGCGATAGTTATGAACTATAACAACTTGTAAGGCGCGCGCCGAGACGACTTGGCTACCACGCATCACGCTAAGTAGATGACAAAAGTATGCTACCATTTCGGCTATCTGCTTATCGTGATAACATGGTGACAGTGTCGTCTTACTATACATTATAAGTGGTCTTAACCTCATAATTAACGCTTCAACACGACTTATAGGTGCTAACTGAGACGATTTTAACGTATATTTAGACGAATTAGCTAAGAAGAATACAAGTCTAGTGCCTTTTGATGTCAAGTTTATCAGGAAAGAGTAGGAAACGCGTAGGAATTCCGAGGCTCTTCGAGGAATTCCTACCGTTTCCGAGCCGAGCCTGATAAAAATGGTATCAAAAGGCACTACTTTCTATTCCACGTTTTGCTGCCGACGAACTTTTGGCTATTAAACACATTGAATATAAACATATTTAAAAGTAAGTACTTTTTCATCAATAACAAAAAAGTCACTCTCCCCCAAAAACATTGTTCATGAAATTCCATCAAATATTGATTTTATTTTATTTATGATTTTTGTATGGTAATTTAACATGGGGAATAAGGAGGAGGAGGAGGAGGAGGACCAAGAGGATCAAGAAACGAATAATAGGACAGTGATGTATACCCAGTACTGCAAGAGTAAAAGAAGGAGAATCTCTGTAATTGTATATTTGATATTTGTAACCGATTATTGCATGTATAATATGTACGGTTTGTGGGTGATGACCCCGACCCACCACAAACAAACATATTACGGGGACAATAAATATTTTCAAACCTGAAACAAAAAGATTTAAAAAATATCTATTTTTAGCCCCCATGTTAAATTCCCATAGGAAAATGTTTTTTTCGCAATAAAATCAATATTTGATGGAATTTCATCAAATAATTATTTTTGGGAGGGTAACTTTTTTGTTAGTAATGAAAAAGTACTTACTTTTAAATATCTTTTAGATTTAATGTGTTTAATAGTCAAAAGTCCGTCGGCAGCAAAACGTGGAACAGACAGTAGGCTGGTATTCTATATATCAGGTAACGTTTAATGTTAACTGATTATCAAATATACCATAGCTAGTATTCGTTGAAAATAACGCGGACTCGTTATTAAACGCAGTTGATATTTGTATCAGGTGACTGCCTGACACGACATTATGCTATCAGTCAGAACGTATTGGGCCAATACAAATGTTCATTACCTGATAAATCACTGTATATATGGTAGAAACTTGTCACCATGGCATATGCAGATGTCAGAAGGCCTATGTCCACACCCGGCGGACCTTTTAACAGTACAGTGGATATGCATATTCTCGCCGTTACTAGCGGCTGTAGAAAGTCTCCACATGCGTTCTTCCAGTGATGTTATTATTTTCCCGATCGTTGTTGTTGTCGTTAAGCACGACTGTCATTTCGACATTTATACACATTTGGCTTATATTTGGTATTAAGGTATTAGGTCCTAGATAGATACACTTGGCTTCAATGATAATTACTTCATAAGAGTGATGCAATATATGAATATAATATATATGTGAATATTGTCTTATTTTGTGAACTTTTCAATCTGATGTACAGTCTATGTTAGTGTACACGTTACCTATACAGTCATATTTACTCGCACAATAAGTGAGTAGACACTGGGACAATACACTCCGGTAACTGCTTACATGTCACTTGATAGTTAATAACAGAGGACAGTAGTGGGTATATATGATATGTGTTGTGTGGTTTTCCAGGTAAAATGATACACTGTGCGATTGTCTGTGTATGAGGCTATTTATAATGGTGGTTCATTTTGTTAAAAACACAGGCACAAACCTGTCCAGTTGACTGACATATGTTTCAGTTTGGTGTAATATAACTGCCAGGAGTCCTTTCTCCTAGCTTTTCTGCATGTGATTAGCTACATTATATCATATGTTCTACTTCACATTTTGAGTTCTTTTTCAAACGGAAGAACAGGTGAAACTGGCTGATGGTTGGAATACACAAAGATGGCCGACTTGCTCACTACATGTGCCATATAGGATACAGTAACAAGGCAGTGTTCAAATATATGTTATACATACATCACATTTACGAAGCAATTATCTTTGAATCAAACGATGATCAGGTATGGACCGGGTCATTAATTGTGTCATTAGTACATTTAATGTCACTTCAGCCGGTGCTAGGCGGCGTTTATGTCCTGGTCGGTGACAATACTGCACAGTCCGTGACACAAATGAACAATTGCAATAAACCCGCACGTGCAATGTATACTATTTATGACAGCTACGTTCGGTGATTATCATGGGTCGTTTGACTGGCTTGTAATTTTCAGGTGTATTTTCAGGTGCATTTGGTGTTTCATAGAGAATACCAGGTTAATGTATTTGATATCATTGTTATCAGGTAAGGCTAGGAAACGGAAACAATTCCTACCATTTCCGAGCCGAGCCTGATAAATGTATCACTAGACACTAAGCTGGTATTATATTTATCAGGTAACGTTTTATGCTAGTGGATACTTAAATATAAAACAGATTACGGTCAAAATAACGCCGTTGTGTCATTACACTGACGTCATTCGGTAACATTATATAACGCTGTTCGACCAATGAAGCGTCGGTTTTAAATTCGATGTAACCCGGATATTCGTATCAGGTTAATGCCTGATGCGACATTGTGTTATCAGTGAGTACGTATTGAACCAATACAAAGCTCGTTACCTGACGTATTATCTTCTAGCAATTGTTGACACATTTTACCTTCATCGTTTCAGGACCTCGGATGTAAGTGAAATGGGGCCAGAACATGTAGACAATTATAAGATCGAGAATCAGACGGATAATAGAGAGGACCAAAACAATGTAAACAGATATGCTGGTGGCCTGACTGGTGGCGACTATCTAATGCCGGTCAACATAACGTGGTTGAGTGACTTGGAACACAAAACACCAGGTTATATTATACGTGTGTTGTTGAAGAACAGACACGATTTCCGGAAAGCCCTGAATATAAATGACGCAAGTTCAATACAGACGCTGTTACGGGTGTTAACGAAGGCAATTTCTTGTGATGCAATGTCTGAACAGCTAAATGAGCTAATTTCTATTTTGAAAACGTCGAACTTCTTTGATAATTCAGTTAAATATTTTATGGTGGTTCCCAGCGATGCATCTCATCAACTGGGGATTGAATTTGTAAACGCAATGAAGGACATGATCGCACTGATCAGTAATATCATTGTGAGAACGCCCAATGCCATAACACAGTTTGTTGGAATGCACACGTGTCTACAGGATGCGATCAACAGTTTGAGAGAAACGTCAGCTGTAATAGATGAGCAGCTGCTTACCAGTTTTACACAATTCACAGACCAAAAGGATAAGGCAGTGACTCGTTTGTGCAGAAATAGCACGAGTGACAGTGAGCAACAGCATCGTAACGATAAAGAGGAGCCACCGTCTGATTTCAGAGAAATTGGGATATTTCCACAAATAACCGATATATGTACGGATGAAGAGCCATTCCTAAGAGTTAATAAAGCCAAAGGAGCATATGATGATGTCGATCATTACCTCGATGTTCAATTTAGACTATTGCGAGAGGATTTTATTGGACCACTTAGAAATGGTGTAGCCGAATACTTGCAAAATCAACACGGACTGCGACGTAGCAGAAGAATACAAGACATACGAATATACAATAATGTTCGCATTATTCGGCCAAAGTGCTGCGACCATGGGTTGAGCTATGTGTTACAACTTGACAAGTCTCAGTTGGGTAAAGATGGTTTGGAATCCAGTAAGCAATTAATTTACGGATCACTTGTATGCTTATCTCCAGATAACTTCCGGACACTGTACTTCGCCACGGTTCAGGATAGGGAACCTAAAGAAATCCGATTTGGGCGTTTGCTAGTGAAATTTCAGCACGATCACTTAGTTGTAAAAGCTCTGACAGGTCGGTCACTCATAATGGCAGAGACTACAGCATACTTTGAATCGTATCGTCACGTCCTTCTGGCGCTACAGAGCACCGCTACCAATGAACTGCCGTTTGAGAAATACATTGTGAAATGTGAGTGCCAAGTAAATGTTCCATCATACCTCGCAAGCCATTCGGATTTTGACATTCGCCCGCTAGTTGATGACAATTTCTTTCTGAAAACGCATAGCATTCTGGGTATTGAATATCAGGACCGACAAACACTTACCAATGCACACGAAAAGGATGGATTGTGTGAAATTGCAACTAACCGAGTAATGGTTGACATACTCGAGCGTGATGATTGGCCATCAGCCAGCCGCCTCCACATGGATGTGTCACAGCTAAATGCAATATACACCGCACTTACGAACGAATTCGTAATAACACAGGGACCGCCAGGAACTGGAAAAACATACATTGGCCTGAAGATAGTGAAAACATTACTACATAATAAATTAAATTGGTCCAAACATCCTGTCACAGGCGCTCCTGATCACAGACCAATGCTGATTGTCTGCTATACAAATCACGCACTTGATCAATTCCTCGAAGGAATCGTCGCATTTTACAGAGGAGATATCTTGCGAATTGGAGGACGAAGTAAGAGCACACTTCTGGAAAATTGCAATCTACGGAATGTCAGGCAATGTGTTAGAAAAAAATATCGGACATACGGCAAAGTGAAAGCTACCAAGATACCTGGAGTATCTGCCAGAATAGTGGAGAATCGACGACTTACAAAACGTTACTTGTTGGAATTATCTAAATTGATGAAATTGCATCTGAAATTAAAGGAGCCAGTACTCGAATACTGAATGAAACTATTCTACGAGAATATATGAAACATGCATATGAGCGTTTGGTTCAACCGTTTAATCAATGGTATGATGAATACATGGTACACCATGGAAGCGAATATAAATTTGATTTCATCATTTTGGAGTGGCTTGGTTTGGGAAATGTCGAATTGGTGCAACCTGTGATAGACAATGTCAATGCAACGAAATGTCATACTAGGGAAGAGTTAATCGAGGTAATTGATGACGCTGACTCACGAATCCTTGACGTCGACGATACAGATGATGATACTAATGCTGATGGTGATGATGATACAATTGCTAAAACTAACGTGCCATCTGCATTTCAAGAAGAACACATCTATGTTAATACGGAACATCAACAGCATAATATTTTACATAGATGGCAATCAGCCAACGACAAGAAGAAAGCACGCAACCATATGCGGCATAGAATGGCATCATCAGAAGTAATGACGGAAGATGAAATTGATGGCATTAGGGATTTGTGGCGAATAAATATTGACGACAGATGGAAGATGTACCGTCGCTGGGTGCAAACATATTGTCAAGATAATTTAAATCGCATTGCGAAGATGGAAGACGGATTTGACGCTGCGGCTGCACGATACCAGCAAGCATTGCGAGAAGAGGACGCACAGCTCATGAAAGTGGCAACTGTCATCGGAATGACCACAACAGGAGCGGCGAGGTACCACTCCGTTCTGAAAGAAATTCGCCCTCGGATAGTCGTCGTAGAAGAGGCTGCTGAGGTTTACGAGGCACACATCATGACAACCCTCACGAAAGGTTGTGATCATTTAATTATGATCGGCGATCACAAGCAGCTTAAGCCGAGTCCAACAGTCTACAAACTGGCTACAGACTATAACTTGGATATATCACTATTCGAAAGGATGGTGCGCAACGGTATGCCATGTGATTGTTTAGTGCTCCAGCATAGAATGAGACCTGAAATCTCTTGTTTTATGGATCATATCTACGACAACATTCGCGATCACGAGGATGTGAAAAAATACGAAAATATTAAAGGTATATCAAAAAACATATATTGCGTTGATCACACAGTTCCGGAAACACATAACACGGATACACGCAGCCATGTTAACGAGTACGAAGTTGAATACATTGTCAGTTTATGCAAATACTTACTACTCCAGGGCTACGCTGCATCGCAAATTACGATTCTTACTATGTACTCTGGGCAACTGTTTTGTCTTAGGGAATGCATGCCGATCGCAGAGTTCGATGGAATTTTAGTGACGACAGTAGACAACTATCAAGGTGAAGAAAATGATATTATTCTGTTGTCGTTAGTGAGAAGTAATAGTGGAGGGTACATTGGTTTCCTAAAGATAGAGAACCGCGTATGTGTCGCATTGTCACGTGCTAAAAAAGGCATGTACATTGTTGGAAATTTCGATTGCATGTCTAAACAGTCTGATCTTTGGAAGGCAATACGCAAGGATATACAGCAGAAAGGTTTAATTGGCGAGGGCTTGCATTTATATTGTCAGAACCATCCTACTGATGACGGAATATACGCGATAAAGAAGGCAGATTTTGCGCGTGCCCCGGAGGGCGGATGCAAGAAGAATTGCGATTTCCGACTTCAGTGCGGCCATGTATGTCGGCGGAAATGTCACGTGATCGATTCAGAACACGTTGAGTATAAATGTATGGAAGATTGTCTGACAAGGTGTGCAGTGAACCACAGATGCCAGAAGCGCTGTCATGAAGAATGTGGTACATGTCCAGTAGCCGTATCAAAGGTAATTCCCAGATGTGGGCACACACAACAGATAGAGTGTGGTATCAATTCTGCGGATTTCATCTGCTTAGCTGTCTGCCCGACAGTACTCGAATGTGGCCACCAGTGCACATCATGTTGTGGTGAGAAACACACAACAGAATGCGAAGTAATGGTAGAACGGACCTGGTCGTGCGGTCACAAGAAGATGGTCAAGTGTTATCAAAAGAACAATACTGCAGATTGTGATTACCCATGCAATAAGCTCATTGCATGTGGACACAAATGCAGTGGTGATTGTACCATGTGCTTCCAAGGACGACTTCATCGATCGTGCCAGGAGAAATGTAATAGGTTACTTGTTTGTGGACACGAGTGCGAAGATAAGTGCGGAAGCTGCAAGCCTTGCCAAAGAAAATGCGAAAATGAATGTATTCACCGTAAATGTTTATTACCCTGTGGCGAAGCTTGCATGCCGTGCATGCAACCCTGTAGCTGGCGCTGTATGCACCACGCGTGTGATAAAATGTGCTGGGAGCCCTGTTCCCGACAACGCTGCGATGCGCCATGTGATCACACTCTGACATGTGGTCACCAGTGTATCGGTTTGTGCGGAGAACCGTGTCCTCGAGAATGCAGGATTTGTGATGCTGAGAAAGTATCTACACTGTGTGGAAATATTGACATTCAGGAGGCAAGGTTCATTCTCCTCCAGGACTGCAATCATATTGTGGAGCATAGAGCGTTGGGACAATATATGAACGCGATATTGGACGATGAAGGAACACATGAAGTAAAGGTCAAAGTGTGTCCACGGTGTAGCACTGCGATAAGGAAATGTAGCAGATACGGCTATAGGATTAATACAATCTTACACGGCATTGAAGTTGTAAAGAAATACATGTTCGGAAGCACAGACACAAGACGTGAATTAAAAACATCAATTCTAGATGAACTGGAATATATAGAACTATCATATGTTGGTACTGATCATTCTAAATTGACTTCAGTCATCACCTGGTATCGTGAATATATTAAAACTAAACAAGGAATCAGTGAACGTGAACTTCGACTCAAGCTAATCGCCATTCAACTGATAGCATTACCGCTGAATATTGAATATAATTTTGAACGTGCTTCAAGTCAGTCAAAAGTCATTGGACCACACAACTTATTAACTGACGTTCTTAACTGGGCCACAGACGAGCGTGGAAGCATGTCTGCACATGTGCTCAATGATGCAGAACAGGAGATAAAAAGAATCGTGACTCGAAGCACCATGTTAGTATGCCAGTTTCAAATTAACATTGGTGCGCTTGATGAAGATATGAGGGTTGCGCTCAAATTTGCAGACAAGGTACTCGCAGGTGAGGCCAAACTTGTTGGAGAGGCGGACTGGCTTGTGAAGCAAACATTAGAGAAATTGAGAAGACTGTCACATATTCCAGATGTAAGCAGTTGTATCGACCGCGCGTTTCGGAGTATTGTCGCTGTTAATGTTACGACAGGTAACTGGCGACAGTGCAAAAATGGTAAGCACTTCTGACTTGTTATTTATGAAATAAAACCACGGTATGTTGCGTTTACTGTGGTATAAACACAGTTGATCAGTTTAAAGTACGTGGAGTCCGAAGGACGCTTCGCAAACGTTAATCATTCTAAATGTTTTGCTGTCGCGTTGACTGTGGTTTGAAACATATTTGGTATGTTTAATGTTTGCGACTCTTCGCAAACTTTAAACACACGTAATGTGTTTAATGCTACAGAATCGCACCCGCCCGTAGTTTTATTACTATATTTAAATTGCATATTCGGATAATTTCAACAATCTAAATAACCAAACATAACATAACATAACGTCGAATGGACGTTTCCATTATAAATTTATGTGTACAATGTAACTATTAGCAGGTAATAATAGTCTATGCTTTGGAATAAACAAGCATAACATTACTAAAATACGTATTTACATTGATTGCAGGACGATGACTTTATGTTGGCATCATTCGGTAACGTCATGTGAAGTCATTAGATCACAGAAACGTCAATAAATGGAATTTTCAATCCGATTTGATTTAATATTTTACTAGCGTAAACGTCTTAGAGCACATGTTTCTATCGGTCAGCGTGATTTCGGTCAAAGTGTGTATATACACTGCTCAAACTAATTAAAGGAGCATGCACGAATATGTATATAAACTATGTTGTTTATAAAGAACGAGGATTAATGGTGGTACACATCATTAACTAGTAATCAACACATGAAACAAAACAATAAATGACGACTTAAAACATGCGATAGTGGGTATTTGCACGAAAACGGTAAATTGTGAAATAATGAGAAACGGTGTTTAAATTTCAAATGTAGGTGGTTAAACTTGGCAACACTGTTCACGTTAATAATGTGTATGTCCACCACGACTGTTCACACACTCCACACATCGGCCTAGGCATACTCAAAATCAGAGGTTGTTGATGGTTTCCTGAGGCATGCGCGATGTCACTTGTCAAGTCCTGTACTCTGAATGGACGGCGATACCACAGACACTCTGGCTGTGTGTGGACGGGCATTATCCTACGTTAGTACGAAATAGTCACCAATGTCACCGGTAAATGGTCTCACAATCGGTCCAAGTATCACGTCCCTAAATCGTACAGCCGTCATTATGCCTCCATTAAGCACATACAGCTCTGTGCGGCTGCCCAAACATATCCCATCCCACATCATAACTGACCCCCTCGAAACCTGTCAACTTCTACGATGTTAGATCGGCGTATCGTTCTCCAGTGCGCCTCCACAACCGCACACGACGGTCACAAGTGCTCAGGTGAAACCTGCTCTCATCTGTGAAGAGTACAGA
Organism: Conchocele bisecta; assembly: GCA_029237695.1. Classification (NCBI taxonomy): domain Eukaryota; kingdom Metazoa; phylum Mollusca; class Bivalvia; order Lucinida; family Thyasiridae; genus Conchocele; species Conchocele bisecta. The sequence goes on from CM055278.1 coordinate 11,674,779, forward strand.
GTGCCAGTCATTTACAGTCAAGTATTGGTGCTCACGAGCGAATTTCAAGCTACACATTATGTGATGCGCTGCAAGAACTGGGTCCGTGCGTGGTCGGACGTCTAGCATTCATACTGTCTTCGTGCAACTTGTTACGCACAGTTTGGGTAGATAAATGCATTCCTGTTGTATGTTGGAACTCCGTTACGAGCCGCCTTGCCGTACTCTGTCGGTTCCGGTGGGCAGAAAGTATGATGTACCGATTCTGGGCTGGAGTGGTAATGCGTCCCCGACCCTGTCCTGTACGTCTAGTGTATTCAGCTGTCTCATGACAGCGTCTGCAGAGACGGGCGATGACGTTTCGAGACACGCCCATGGTTGCTTCGACGACCATTTGAGACATGCCGTCTTCCAATATTTGCACCGCCCGTGCAAACACCAAAACCTCTTGATGGCGTCCAATATAAACTGACGGACACACACGCAGCGACAATACATGAAATAGCTTTTCCGGTTGCCTTGTCATCATTTTTTCTCTGTTATTTCCTTATTATTATCATACCCACATATACACATACATGTATATACATAATATATATACTAGACAAAGACATACCTTGTATAATTTCTCTGAGTAATGAATGCATAACATTAACCCATATATGTAAATAATATATTATAGAAACATTAATGTCTAAACCAAATATTAATAAAACTTATTTATTCTCCAATTAGATAAATGATGACGTCTTGTACTGTATTTTGGCTGAAATTGTCCAACATTGATGTATATCACTAATTATTAAACAAACTGTTGTCTGTTCATTGGTTTTCTATTTATATCTTTAACAAATTGAATTGATTTATATCTTTGTATGTTGGTCTTACTTAGTTTATAGATGCTTGATACCAAATCATCCTTATACTTCCTAATTGCCTTACATTACCAAAATAAATGAATACATGTATGTCTACCTTGATTGCACAAGGGGCATTTATGAATATTCTTAATTATTTTCCTCTTGTAATAACATTCCGGTGTCTTCAAAACTGTGTGTATAAACTTATACACAGTCTTTTTAATATATAACGGTTTTACCTTTGTAAATTTGCCCATACCTCATTATAATTAACATAAATTAATTTCTTTCGTAGTGTAGGCTGAAAACTCTCTGTTTTACTTACTTATATATAAATATATTTGGGTGTAAAATTTTTCATACAAAGGCAAACCCTCTTATTTTCTGTTTTAATAATATCCATCCCACACATTTTCTCCGGTTGCATTAATGTTTCCCTATCTATATAGAGAATAGTAGGCTAGTGCCGTGAATGGGAAAAATATTTGGCAAGGCTTAGGAAACTGGAGGGGCGAGGTTCTGCAGAGGCCATCCCGTTTCCGTGCCGCGCCAGATAGTTTTATCCATTCACGACACTAACCTACTATTCTATTTATCCCGTGAACACTACAAATTGTTTTAAAATTAAAAAAAATAACCCCAGTCTCAAAATCGGAGAATCGAACCGCGCATATTCATACGCAGTGATTAGGTCGTATTGACAGGATATAAAAAATGTTTCACGGCACAGTGTTTCACGCCACATACGCACTGTGTTGACGGGATAAATTTCCATTACCGTTCCATGAAAAAAATATTTCTCTATTAATTTTGCGTATGTACATACTTGGCATATTTATAATTTTGAGCAAGAACCAATATAAGTACATTGTATTAATTATTAATTTGATACATATTAGTGTTAAAACTTCACCATATTCTTTTTTTCGACTAAATAATTTTATAAATGATGTTAAAGTTTGCCACCCCTTGGTTTTCTCTAGTATACAGTGCACACCTAATATTTTCACTGTATCATTTATAAATTCTATTGGAATATTTACATATTTCCGTTTTTCTCCCTATTATTTATATTTTAGTTTTCTCCTCATTTATTTTAGAGCCTGAATACTTACCATATATATATTTGTCTTTGAGAGATCATCTGCATGTTGAAACGTTTTTGCGGGTTCTATTAAACTTCGTATTTGTATTCCAGTTTTAAAATTTTCTTTTTGTATAACATATTGCAATGGTTCTATTCCCATTTCATATATTATCATGGATAAAGGGCACCCTTGTCTAACTCTTCTTGTGATTGTTTACCTCTCTTGTGAACGTTCCATTAACTTTAACTGTATATTAAAAATAGTGTTTAAACGAGACCTGTTTGGTACACAAGTTTGACGATCATTAATTCAATTCATAAGGTGACATCCAATTCTATCCGTGATCATTGAGTTAATATTTTATTGTCGACATTCAGTAACGTAATTGCACGCCAATTCGTATACGACCGTTTTTAAAAAAACGGTACGTATTATGTTTGACCGCGGGGCGGGCGGGCGGGCGGGCGGCGGACAGAAAAAGTGCATAGTTTGTGTACACAACTCCTCCGAAACCGTTCAGTCGATCGATCTGAAACTATACACACGTCTTCTACACATATTGAAGATGTGCGAATTGCTGTTTTTATGTCGCAATTTGTTTTTTAACAAAAATATCATCTTTTTAACTTAGCCATTTTTACTTCATTTTTCTATACAATTCTATATAGGGTACAGAGTTTGTGTACACAACTCCTCTGAAACCGTTCAGTTCATCGATCTGAAACTATACACACGTCTTCTACACATATTGAAGATGTGCACCTTGGTGTTTTTATGCAGAAAAAATATTTGTTAACAAAAATATCACCTTTTAACTTAGCCATTTTTTCTACATTTTTGTATCCAATCATTTCCACTTTACATATCTGTGCAGAAATTAGTATACATGTTTAGCACAACGAGATGAAGAAATAATTCTATAGAGTTTCAAATTCTCATTAATGTTTCTTACCTTGATGACAGCTTCACATTTCTGCATCTTCGCTGTCTGGCCCATATTCGACGGGCGTATTTTGTGACGTACGGCACTCTTGTTAAGCTAGGTATGCGTACCTTTCGTATACATTAATGTAATTATCCCTATTTTCATAGTATCTGATATCTATTTCTGAAATTGTATATTATTATATAAAAGGTGTAATCTATCTAGAAGCTGATATTTAAAATGGTGATAACATTCAGCTGTTAAACCATCCATGCCCGGTGAGTTATTTTTATTGAGGTCATTTATAGCTAACACAATTTCACTTTTAGTAAATAGATCATTCATTCTGCTCTTATCATCATCATCTAGTACAGGGGCATTACACTCTTCCAAATATTCATATATATTTGTGCAGGAATATTTTGAGTAAAATAGAGTTCTGCATAAAATCTATATATTTCTTGCAATATCTCATTTTTGTCTGTAGTACTTCTTGTTTGCTCTTGCAATTCAATGGAGGTAATCATTTTGGCATTACCTTTCCGAATTTATTCGGCCTTCGATATCGATTTACCTAAATCATATAAAAATTTATCTAACTCTGTATTGTTAGTTATAATTAATAACCCTCGTTGTTCGTATTCTTCTATAGTTAATAGAACTTCCTTTGCTTTCCCCTTAACTCATTCCACCCTAGCGCCCCGATAACGCGTCGCTTTCCATATTGTAAAATTGTATTAGCCATCAATTTATAATTTTCCATATTATGTTTTTCTATCCATACATACTTGAAATTGACGTAACTTTTCATTTAAGTGTATCCCAATTGTCATTAATATCGTCTTTTACATATAAATCCTTTATCAGTACGTAGTGAAGTTCTCATACCTCAATGACTTAACATAATCCTGTATAATCTAAACACCACCCAATACTTTAATTAATTAACCCGAGCTCAAATGACTAATGGCGCAACAAATAATCTAAAAGTGCGATACCACTCATACTTCCAGTATTGACTATTGCATTTCTGTACGCTATCCGCTTTTTTAGCTCGCTAAGCCACGCCCCGTGACAACAATAATTGAAACAGTAATTTGGGAACAACCATTATGACGCCAGGTGCGCTGCTAAAACTTAAAAGAGTTCTTCCTGAAGGACCACCACCACCATTGATTTTTCCTATATAAACACCGCGCATGAATATCTGATGATTTAGCGTGGTCAAACCTCTAAGGATAGTTTATGTTTAGAGATCTGGCAAGTTTGCCCACTATTCACAGCTATGTCCTATACCCTGATATAGAATGAAGTTTTGGGCCAAGGTTTCCAGTAGTTTTCGTATAATGACTGTTCAACTCCAGCCAGTGACATTTGCACCATCAATGTACTGATCACTTGTATATGGACACAGACGTTGTGATCTCTGAAGACCATATGGTAATGGTATTTAATGATAATGACCATAGAACAATACTGCCTTTTCAACGTGACCTTTTTTCTACAGTTTCATGCATATAATTCTCTATTAGGTATATAGTATATTCAACCTCTCCAACAGTGTTTTTGGCAATCAATTTGACATTTTACGCACGTCTACACATACTGAACATGTGCACATGGCTTTGTAATGCTGAACAAGTAAAATAATTTAGTCACACAAATACTGCCTTTTAGACAGTTCTTCTACACTTTCCTGCATACAAGTTTGTATAGCCTATATGGTATATATTTTATGTAAGAAACTCCTTTGGCCGCATTTGGAGCGTAATTGTGCCAGCACTGCCTTTCAGGAACACAAATAAGATGGATACTCTAATGCAGATGGTGATGGAACTGATTGAAAGTACTGTATCCATAATTAAGAAAATTCCTGCATACACGCAGTGGCCATTTTGAAATCTAACATGTTTGTCATAAACAGTGACTTGGCATTGACTTTAGTCATATATAATTTACTTTCCATAATGATTATAGTCTGGGTAAAAATCAGTCTAAATGATTTGTGCGTGATTATATCAGAATTTTATGATTTTCACGGCGGTCATTTTGAAAATTAGAATACACTATAAACAACTCATGTTTTATTTGATTATACAACGAACCGTTTTTCCAAAAACGTAGCAAAACAGTCAACACAACCTAACTATAAATATACTTTACTAAAGACAGTACGTAGTGAAGACACAGGAAATATTATTTACATAGAGGCCATTTTGAAAACAAGTTCTCCGCCATACCAGTTATCAGAAGAAAAATGGAACCAACCCCATTTTCATTATTTTAAGTATGTAGATGGCACAGCCGACAAAAACAACATTCTATCTGCAATATGAATATAGATATGAATCTTACAATATATTATATACGATTTCAGGGCGGAAATTTCTAAATTTAAAATGGCCGCCATGGGGGTTGTTAAAATGAAAATAACACTGGTTTTATTGTGTGTCGTCAAAAGATGATTATCACCAAAAAAGAATCGATATTCTACTTGTATTAGGAGTGTATATATAATGAATATATCATTTCCGGGCGGCCATTTTTAAATCAAAGATGGCGGCCAAAGTAATTGTCGAAAAGTAATTGTTCTTCGTGCTTTAAAGATGAGAAAAAACATTGCTTACAAGAATGTAGCAAAAAAAAGGCAAAACTACATAACAGTATACACTAAATTGTAGTGCCATTTGAAATCCGCCATTTTAAGACGGAATGAAGCATTTTTTCGATTGTCTCCTCGGCACATTTTGTTCAGCGTACTCGAAAACACGTGTGTACCATATTTCATACTTTCCACCGGAAGTGCACTACTTTTGCACTTATCGATCACACTATTATGATTGGTTCGGCGAAGGAGGGGTTGCCTCCTCACCAGAACTGTATGTTGTTACCATTCAATTGATCCGTCTCGCCAAGACGGTTAAACTGAGTGGCAATAACGTAACCTTTTGAGGTGAAATGAGAAACGTTGCAGAAATATATTTAGAAATGGGTACATAGCCAATATAAAATTACCAAATGAGATGTAGCCGACATGAAATACAAAACTGAAAAATTATCTTCAAGTCAACAGTATGGGAAATGCATAGTTCATGTTTATATAATATTAATGCAAATAATTAAATTCCTGAGAGTATGCTTTACATCATTATAAAGTCTAACTATTTATGATAAAAATCATATTTTTGTCACAATTATTGGTCCGGCAGTTGCCGGATCTGCCCGACCTGTTCTGACGTCCCTGTTCAAATCCAGCCAATCTTTATTTCACAGGGCACGTATACGAGGTTGGTGATGAGTGTGTGGGTAGACACGATGGCCCGAAATGCCAGACATGCGAGGACGCCAAGACAGATTCACGCCGACGAAAACTGGTTGAAACACGACATAAGGGTACGTAAATATTGAAAGGTGCGAATATGTCCGCGCGAGCGAATATGTCCGCAATAAAATAATGCCTCGGAGTGATCTTATTGGTCACAGTTTTCGGTGAATTTACAACATACCTCTATATCATTTGTCTTTGGTTCTGAGTTCATCCAAGCTATGTTGAAACAATGTGGTAACATGTGATTTTTTGATACAATGTCGATTATGGTCGGAATAGCAACAGCAGACTTTGAGCATTATATTTCGCCTCACTTCTGGCGCAAGTAGACACTCCACTTATTTCACATATTGAAATATTTAACCCCAATACGTTACCTATTACCATATTAAATGACTACATATTCGACAGGAATCGGAAAATCAATACTCGGATGGGAGACTGCATTATAAACCTAGCTAATTATAAGAATATTATTGTTCACATATTGGACTTTTAAGGAACTAAATGCTGCGGTCGCTAACGCTCCCTCCTATTTAATGCCTTAAATGTAAAATATGTGAACAATCACTTGTACTCTTGTGCCGTTTGAAAAAGAACGGAACATACAAAATAGAACGAGAGGAAAATATGATTCAAGGTAGCTAACCATAATTATATAGAATAACCAGAACAGCGCATTCCTATAAATTATATTACACGAACGCTTACTGCAAGTCCGATTTCTGTGTACTTTTGCCAACATTTCCACAATGTGCATCAGCCATGTCCGGCATATATTCATTTTATAGATACTGCAATGCGCTGTATGTAAATACATAATGGTCATATTTACTATCCCCATATGAATGTCTCTGCAGTAGGCACTCATTTATTTTGAGTGTCTGTCTGTCTGAACTGTCTGTCTTGTGCGCATGCCAGTTAGGTTTTAAACGATTATTTGTGGCTGGAACGGGAGAAATGGGGCTTATGGGATTGCGACCAGTGTACGTCCAGATCAGCCTGTGCCCCCCACACAGTCTGATCAGGATATGTACTGTTCGCTATTCCATAAATGAAGCACCCGTCTGACAAGCAATATCGATGGCTACAGGCTACATGAGTGTGCTATTTTATCAGGAGCTACACTGGTCATAACACTCATAAGCCCAATTTCTCCAATTACAGTCACATATGTGTTGGTGTGCGGCTAAGCAAAATGCCATTTCAGCCACTTCAAATTCATGATGCTTACTGATAACCGATATACAACATGGCCTTAAAATAATTCATATAAAATACGTCAGCAATTATCTAATACATGTAATATTTAGTGTAATTTATGTTTCCCTGAATGTCCATACATGATCACGTCGCTATACTACATTGCATTTACACTAAACTATGTACTAATTGCCCTTTATAACCATGTATTTTATTTAATGCTATCGAACAGTCAGTAGTATCATCTCTGTGATACATATATGACGTTGCTATTTGCATTGTATGTTTCATGCAGATGTCTATTTCTGGAGGCACGAACATGGTCGTGATCGCTACGCTGGTACAACACATACTACTAGAGAGAAGAAGAATGAGATAGACTTAAAGTTTCAAGGTGAACAAAAGGAGAATTGCAACTCTCAAACTATGCAACGTACACAGAGAAAATCTATAAATGAGGCACGATCCCATTCTCATGACAACCAACGGACAACCGACGATGGTAGAACAGATGCAATGTCTCAGTCACAACATGACAGAAGCAGCATGGATGATGCCAGACATGATACAAAACGTAATGGTGACGAAAATCGAATGATGATGGGCAAAGCTGCATTTGGGTCGAAACGACATGTTACCGATGGAACGAAGCAAACGTATCCGATTGACGCAAACAGGGAACACAATAAAAACAAAACATTTAAGAAGGCTGTAAGTAATCGCGGTGAACCGACTCGGGAGACGGCGTACGAACTTACACAGGATCCCAGACGTAACGTCAATACAAACAGCGGAGCAAATGGTACATCTAGAAATAAAGCCTCGCGTCAGACAGAAGCTAAGTGGAAGACAACTGGCGAAATTGGAAGGAATCCGAGACGCTGTGTTGAAGTTGGTCGGGAGACAACGTCCATGGGTTCAGAAGTTGGCCGAAATGCAAAGGACAAGATCGCCAATGGGTCGGGACGTCGGACAGAATATAACCGAGATACAAAGGACGAGGCCGCGAATGAGTCGGGACGTCGGGCAGAATATAACCGATATACAAAGGACGAGGCCGCGAATGTGTCGCGACGTCGGACAGAATATAACCGAGATACAAAGGACAATGCCGTGAATGTATTGGGACGTCGGGTTGAATATAACCGAGATACAAAGGACAAGGCCGCGAAAGGGTCGGAAAGTAGAAAATATTATAATCGAGATAAGAAAGACGATGCAACGAATTTATCGGGACGTCGGGCAGAATATAAACGAGATACAAAGGACGAGGCCGTGAATGGGTCGGGACGCCGGGAAGATTATAACCGAGATATAAAGGACGAGGCGGCGAATGGGTCGGGACGTCGGGCAGAACATAACCAAGATACAAAGGACGAGGCCGTGAATGGGTCGGGACGTCGGGAAGATTATAACCGAGATACAAAGGACGAGGCGGCGAATGGGTCGGGACGTCGGGCAGAATATAACCGAGATGTAAATGACGAGGCTGCGAATGGGTTGGGACGTCAGGCAGCATATAACAGTGATACAAAGGACCAGGCCACGAATGGGTCAGGACGTCCGACTGAAAATCACCGAGATACAAAGGACAAGGCCGCGAATGGGTCAGAACTTCGGGCTGAATATAACCGAGATACAGAGGACAAGGCCGCGAATGGGTTGGGTCGTCGGACTGAATATAACCGAGATACAGAGGACAAGGCCGCGGATGGGTCGGGACGTCGGACTGAATATAACCGAGATACAGAGGACAAGGCCGCGGATGGGTCGGGACGTCGAACTGTATATAACCGAGATACAAACGACAAGGCCAGCTGGGGAATATAACAGAGATGCAAAGAACAATGTCTCGAATGGGTCAGGCCGTCGGGCTGAATATATCCGAGAGACAAAAGACAAGGCCGCGAATGGGTCAGGACGTCGTGCTGAATATAACCGAGATACAACGGACAAGGCCGCGAATGGGTCTGGATGTCGGGCTCAATATAACCGAGATACAACGGACAAGGCTGCGAATGGGACTGGACGTCGGGCTGAATATAACCGAGATACAGGGGACAAGGTCGCGAATGCGTCAGGACGTCTGGCTGAATATAACCGAGATACAACGGACAATGTTGCGAATGGGTCGGGACGTCGGGCTGAATATAACGGAGATACTAAGGACAAGGCCGCTAATATGTCGGGACATCGGGCTGAATATAATGGAGATACAAAGGACAAGGCCGCGAATGGATCGGGATGTCGGGCTGAATATAACGGAGATACAACGGACAATGTTGCGAATGGGTCGGGACGTCGGGCTGAACATAACGGAGATACAAAGGACAAGGCCGCGAATGGGTCGGGACGTCGGGCTGAATATAACCGAGATACAACGGACAATTTTGCGAATAGGTCGGGACGTCAGGATGAATATAAAGGAGATACAAAGGACAAAGCCGTGAATATGTCAGGACGTCGGGCTGAATATAACGGAGATACAAAGGACAAGGCCGCGAATGGGTCAGGCCGTCGGGCTGAATATCACCGAGATATAACGGACAATGTTGCGAATGGGTCGGGACGTCGTGCGGAACAGAACCAAGATACAGATGACGAGGCCGTGAATGTGTCGGAACATCGGGCAGAACATAACTTCGATACAAAGGACGAGGCCGCGAATGTGTTGGGATATAGGACAGAATATATCCACGATACAAAGGACAAGGCCGCGAATGTGTCGGGACGTCGGACTGAATATAACCGAGATACAAAGGACAATGCTGGAAATGGGTCGGGACGTTGGACAGACTATAACCAAATTACAAAGGACAAGGCCGCGAATATGTCGGGACGTCGAAATGAATATACCCGAGATACAAAGGACAAGGCCTCGAATATGTCGCGACGTCGGACTGAATATACCCGAGATACAAAGGACAAGGCCGCGAATGGGTCGGGACGTCCGGCTGAATATAAACGAGATACAACGGACAATGTCGCGAATGAGTCGGGACGTCGGGCTGAATATAACCCAGACACAAAGGACAATGTCCCGAATGGGTCAGGACGTCGGGCTGAATATAACCGAGATACAACGGACAATGTTGCGAATGGGTCGGGACCTGGGGCTGAATATAACAGACATACAAAGGACAAGGCCGCGAATGGGTTGGAACTTCGGGGTGAATATAACCGAGGTACAAAGGACATGGCCGCGAATGGATCGGGACGTAGGGCAGAAAATAACCGAGGTACAAAGGACATGGCCGCGAAAGGATCGGGGCGTAAGGCAGAATATAACCGAGATACAAAGGACAAGGCCGTGAATGGCTTGGGACGTAGGGAAGAATACAATCGAGATAAAAAGGACGATGCCGCTAATGGGTCGGGACGTCGGGAAAAACATAACCAAGATACGAAAGACGAGGCCGCGAATGTGTTGGTACGTCGGACAGAACATAACCGCGATACAAAGGATGAGGCCGCGTATGAATCGGTACGTCAGGCAGAACATAACCAAGATACAAAGTACGAGGCTGTGAATGGCTCGGGACATCGGGCCGAATATAATCGAGATGCAAAGAACAAGGTCGGAAATGGGTCGGGACGTCCGGCAGAACATAATGTAGATACAAAAGACGAGGCCGCGAATGTGTCAGGATATCAGGCAGAACATAACCGCGATGCAAATGAAGAGACCGTGAATAGGTCGGGACGTCGGGCAGAACATAACCGCGATACAAACGACAAGGCCGCGAATGTGTCAGGACGTCGGGCTCAATATAACCGAAATACAAAGGACAACATTGCGAATGGGTCGGGACGTCGGGCTGAATATAACATAGATACAATGGACAAGGCCGCGAATGGGTTGGGACGTCAGGGTGAATATAACCGAGATTCAAAGGACATGGCCGCGAATGGATCGGGACGTAAGGCAGAATATAACCGAGATACAAAGTACAAGGCCGTTAATGACTCGGGACGTAGGGCAGAATATAATCGAGATATAAAGGACGACGCCGCTAATGGGTCGGGACGTCGGGAAAAACATAACGAAGATACGAAATACGAGGCCGCGAATGTGTCGGTACGTCGGACAGAACATAACCGCGCTACAAATGACGAGGCTGCGTATGGTTCGGTACGTCGTGCAGAACATAACCAAGATACAAAGTACGAGGCCGAGAATGGCTCGGGATATCGGGCCGAATATAATCGAGATACAAAGAACGAGGCCGCAAATGGGTCGGGACGTCGGGCAGAACATAACGAAGATACAAAAGACGAGGCCGCCAAAGTGTCAGGATATCAGGCAGAACATAACCGCGATGCAAATGAAGAGGCCGTGAATGGGTTGGGACGTCGGGCAGAACATAACCGCGATATAAATGACAAGGCCGCGAATGTGTCGGGACGTCGGGCTGAATATAACCGAAATACAAAGGACAATGCTGGGAATGGGTCGGGACGTCGGAAAGACTATAACCGATATACAAAGGACAAGGCCACGAATATGTTGGGACGTCGAGTTGAATATAACCGAGATACAAAGGACAATGTCGCGAATGCGTCGGGACGTAAGACTGAATATAACCGAGATACAAAGAACAGTGCCGCGAGGTGGTCAGGACGTCGGGCTGAATATAACCAAGACACAAAGGACAAGGCCTCGAATGGGTCGGGACGTCAGGCCGAATATAACGGAGAGACAAAAGACAATGTCGCGAATGGGAGAGGACGCCAGGCTGAATATGTCGCGAATCGGTCAGAACGTCGGGCTGAATATAACCGAGATACAAAGGACAATGTCGCGAATGGGTCTGGACGTCGTGTTGAATATAACCGAGACACAACGGAAAATGTCGCGAATGGGTCGGGACATCGGACCGAATATAACCGAGATACCAAGGACAAGGCCGAGAGTGGGTCGGGACGTCGGGCTGAATATAAACGAGATACAAAGGACGTGGCCGCGAATGGGTCTGCACGTATGACAGAATATAATCCAGATACAAAGGACGATGCCGCGATTGGGTCGGGACGTATGGCAGTATATAACCAGGATACAAAGGACCAGTGCGCGAAGGTGTCTGAACGTAATACAGAATATAATTGACAACGGACAATGCCGTAAATGAGTCGGCACCGCAGACAGGATATGCAAATCCTTTGTAGTGTTTATTATGATTCCTACAAAGAGTGGTACAGACTCTATTATAGCTTTATAGTTGCATTTTTATATATTATATGTTTCTATTGTGATGAGACTTTAATAAACACACAAAGATAGAAAACATATAATATGTGTGGATTACACAAAGCGGTGGCAAAACCAACATGGGAATGTGATACATGTACTTTCAGTTATGCTTTGACTTTTAATTAGTCTGTAGATTAGTCTGTATTTTCCGTCTAATTTTCTACTTTTAGTTATTACACCTTGTATAAATATGATACATGTATGTGAATATAAGTGCATGTATGAATGTGTGCATGCATATAGTTGTGATACATCTGAATTGCCGTGACCCATAATCATGTTGAGCCATGACCGAGCTGCGAAATATTGCTCGAATATGTGTTGGAGAATACCAGGATAGTATATTTTAATATCAAGATTATCAGACCATGTTTGGAAACGGGTAGTACTTCAAAGCTCGCCGAGGAATTCCTACAATTTCTGAGGTGATCGTGCTTACATTGATATCAAAATACACTAGCATGATATAGAGAATAGTATGTTAGTGCCGTGAATGGGAAAAATATCTGGCGAGGCTTAGGAAACTGGATGGGCGAGCCAGATATTTGTTCCCATTCACGGCACTAACCTACTATTCTATTTATCCCATCACCTACAAATAGCTTCAAAATGCCAAAGAATAACCCAAAATCGGATATCAAACATATTTCACTGCACTGTATTCACGGCACATCCACACTGTGTTGACGGAATAAATCATTATATTTATCAGATGACGCTTTATGCTACACATGGATAGACAAATATGACGAGGTCTTCATTACTAATGAACATATATTTAAGGCCAAAATAAACTTTACAGTATATAAATTGTTCGATATTTCGTGAACAAGTATGTTTAAAAACCTTATGTAAAATGTTTGTTAATGCTGACTATCTAATGTGCAACTGCTGCACTAAAACATTACATACACGTGTTTAAAGAGATTGTGTAAACAATAAAAAGACAACAACATCCTGCATTTAAAAAATAGATGCAGTACATGATAACACAATTTGGAAACTTTCCAAGTCAATATTGATTATACAGAGCATAAAATGGATCGCCTACAGTGATCACAATGATGAATTTACCGTATTAAGTACATAGTGTGCCCACCTTGATCAATGTTTGGCAACGTCTGCGCATTAAATGTAAACCTGGCCGAATGAGACGGCTATCGGTCGCAAAACAGTGTCGGACATGAATCGTATAGAGCATGTCTGGGATGAGCTGGGACGCAAAGTTCGGTCAAGACTAGGAAATTTTCCAAATTGTGTTCTCTGTTACTGCAGTTTTTTATTTGAAGGGTGTTGTTGTCTTTTCATTGTTTACATAATCTCTTTAAACACTTGCGTCTAATGTTTTGGTGCAATAGTTTCAGATTAGATTCAGCCTTAAAAATATATTACATGAGGTTTTTAAACATATTTGTTCACGAAATATCGAACCATTTATATACTGTAATGTTTCTTTTGGCCTGAAGCATATTGTATTTATCATTACTAATCTGGTAAAAAACATTATAATGTGCATGAACTGGCTATTTTGAATAACCAGTTCATGCACATTGCAATGTTTCAATACCCGTTCACGGCATAATGTTTAAACTCACTACTATTGTGTCTCATAACTGTTTTTAGAATCATGATAGTAGTTTATCGTGGAAATATTTGTCTGCTATGTTTTAATATATTTTGCATTATTGGTGAGACGTAAATACCCTATCGTATGGTATTGCATCTCTGTATCACACTTGTATCACATATTCACTAGATGCTATTGTCATCTTGAAATGATGATTCAGTAGGTAATTAACGGCTGTCTGTTCTGTGTGGTTGATTAACTATGCGTTCAGCAAAGACCTGTATGCACGCACACACTATGAAACATATATATGTATGTGTGCTTATACCAGAAAAATGTAAAAAATCCAAAATGTGAATGTGATATATTCGTATAAATATGACACATGTATGCATGTATATACAATTGTGATACCTCTCAATTTATGTGACCCATAATCATGCTGAGCGATGACCGAGCGTGAAATGCAGTTTTGAGTATGCCCCATGTTATATAACATATCTGGATATCCAGATTATTAGACCAGGTTTGGACACGGGTAGGATTTTGAGGCCTGCTATTGATACCAAAAGTCACTGACATGCTATTATATCTACCAGGTAACGTTTTATACTACAAATGGATGATCACATGACGGTATGTTCAATACTAATGACTATATTATTATATTTGTCATTCAGTACAAATAACTAATATGGTAAACATATCCCACGTACATTACAATGATTCAGTTAGAAATAATACCCGTCCACAGCATAATGTTTAAGCTCGCTGGTGTAAATATGTGTTTACTTGGTTTTAAACTATTTTGCACAATTGCTGAGACGTAAATACACTATCGTACGGTATCATATATGTAAAACACAATTAACTTATTCACTAGATGATATGTTGTCTGGAAATGTTAAATGCAGTAATTAGATAATTAAAGGCTGCTTGTTTGTTCCATGTGGAACTGCACCTATTCGTATTGAAGCAGGACGATATGAAAGTATCACTTTGGAACATAGGATATGTTTCCACTGTTCTAATTTTAACCTATATACTGTTGAATGAGGAATACATGTAATAACAGAATGTCCACTTTATTTTGATTTACGGAATGAACTATTTGTGGTACCCAATTTTTCTTTCATCTCAAATTCGTTCAAGAATACAAATCTGATTAAATATTGTTCCAAAACCTGTCATTAGGCCTTAACAAGACGTAGAACTGTACTATATTGTTAACATGTATTACTATTTTACATGTTTATATGTTTATGTCATCTGCTGAAATGTGGATACAAATTAATTTCCATGTCTTATGAACAGCCATTGTTAATATATATTACTTTAAAAAAAAAAAACATAATTATATTTACATTGCATATTATTGAGCAAATGCTTTAAGAGAGGTCAGTGTCAATCAGTTTATCTGTGATATGATCAAGAGTGTTATTGTTTTGTGTTTTATACCTTTTTTATGATGATCGAATCATCCAATAATAACACACGTTGGGTTAGTTTAAACGTTTTATAATTAGTGTTCGAAGTATTTTTTTCAGATATTTGAACATGTGTCTCGATTGACAAGGGCCCCTCTACATTTATGTATTATGAGTTAAATTGTGTAATTTGTTAACTTGTTGTATATGTCAACGTTTCAGTTAGACATGCTGCCTGTTCACAATTTAAAGTATGTCAATGGCAAGTGTGCATTATGTAAATAATTGTTTGCTCCGTTTTAGTTCATGTTGTACAATTGGTGAGACATAAATAAACTATATATCGTCCGTCCGTCTATCTATCTATCCATACTTAGTTATTGACAACTAAAGGTTAGCAATTTCTATTTAATACATTGATGAGACGTTAATGCACGCATGCACACATGAAACATAAGTTAGTAAGTTGTTTATTATAGTGACCTATGTTAAATAATAATATTGACGAAAGCACCGGCCCTCTGGACCTATATGTCACTTTCAAATGTTAGGTAGCATATGCATGATTGTGTAAATATACAATGTAAAAAAACAATGATTAGCTTAGCACCCAGTTTCGGTAGTACATGTATATGTTTTAATAACAGAAAACCCTGACAATGCCAAAATGTGAATATGATACTTTCAATTATACATTGCTTTTCCATAGTATATTCCATAGTATATGCCGGCTAAATGTGATACATGTATAGTGTACATAAGTGTGCATGTATATATATTTGTCTGGGAAGATAGACTATGTATTTACGGTAACCAAGATGCTGTAGAATGAGTCGGAATACCACTTCCTTCCAGATTGTTCCCACTTCTCGGACATAAAACGGAAACACCTAACCCAACATATAATATTGCCATTGGCTTTCAATCAATAAATTTGACCGACGTATGGGCAGTAATTCCAAACGTACAGCACGAGGTCTCAGCAGATACATATTCTATGCTTTTCTCAAAAGGAAAAATATTGAAATATAGCAGCAACAAATGAGAAATCAGAGCTGGTTCGCATGATTTAATCCGGTTGTTGTTTAAACCACGTACATACGCGACTTGATACTAGAAATGCGTATTGTCGTGTTTCTGGTATGGCGTTGCGATGGCTGTAATTAAACATGCAAAGGCAGACAGCCGTTTTTCTGGTTTGTCCTATAGGGCCCGATATAGTCCTGCCGAACTTTTTACGGGACCCGGACTTGGCTATATACAATGGGTTGTTGGTGATTTTGCATCTTCAGGACCTATATTATTGGAATCCGACGGATGACATTTTATCATCCTGGAACATTTTCCATAATCCAAGATGGCTTCCAAAAATACAACAAGTGCTTGATTCTTAATACATGTAGTCTGAAATAAATAAATATTTAATATATTATATGTATTAATATGTTATATGCACTGTATACGTTAGACGTATATTTTACAATACAAATTACATTCAAGATGGCCGCGAATACCGTACCTAATTTCTCATAATGGTTGCAACACGTTCAAATCTACGTTGCAAATCAAATGTGTGGATTGCTATCGATATTGAGTCCCATTTTGTGTGGCGTATAATGTATTTAATTACTAATTATTCACCCATATGTCAATTAATTGGTGTTAAAATGGCCGCCAAATTAATTTGTGTAAGAATGTGAGATTAGTTTAAATTTAACTTTGTTCTGCCTAACATCTATATGCCCTATTTTATTAACGTTTGACTGACGACACTTGTATCCATTATAGCTTTGTATAATTAAAGACGGCGCTCACAATGTCTGCCACAAATACTAATAATAGCAATAATATACATTGTATGTTACTCTTAGAACTATATGTGTGATATATTGTGTATAACAATTACAACATTCCTTAACAATCGTAGTTACAAATGTTCCCTAATTAAGATGTGCGTTCTGCACTGGTATCTAAGATGACCGGCGCGCAGTAGGATATATGGGACAGGTAATACGTAATAAGTGAAGAGGATCCATGCACTCAAAACATTTTGCCAAACATTAATTATATAGGACTGGTTGGCCATATAACAATACATGGCGAGTGTACCATTGGTAATATCAGGTTTCTCTGGCTTAACAAAATGTTAGATTATTGATTAAAGTTAAGCTATTCAAGATCAGGAGTAGCGTGTATATTTGTCATAAATGACTGACACGTGTGTCACCTTCAACAAGCTACTAGGTGGCCCATATCCGATTACAAACCCATAGGCATGTAATAGACAACCTACGACAGTGTGGTACTGTATATATGAACACATTTAATATTTAAAGTGTAGTTAAAAGAGCAACTATGCTAGGTATGTGGTTATATTGTGTATAATACTCGCATGGTGGCATATACCTTCCGGCATGTACTCTGTCATGCTATGTTTTATGAATACGGATGGCGTTGTCCACATTAACGTTGAAATGCTTCAAACAAAATGGACATATTGGCAAACATACTAAATAAGTATATAGCTAATTCGTCTAATATCAATAGCAATACAGCACAATCAACACATTTAAGTTAAAAAGGTGAACTGGAAAATGGAAATTAATCATATTTGATAAAACACATTATTTTCGGCGTCCATCTAGGAAATAATTGAAATAGTATATATCTGAATGATTAGTAAAGCCATTTTTATGCAAACCGCGAAATGAAACTGAAAAATGCTTGTAATGAATGCAATGAATGTACTACGTATATTGACTATTTTCAAGCCATAGTGACGCATTTATTTACTATAAACCGTTTTTGGCGGCTATCTTGAGTACATATTATGACATTTTAAGGATTTAATTTAAAGCAATGCGTAATACAAAATAATTTTCAGAGGCAAATATTTGGTTTTGTTGTTTTGGGCAGCCATCTTGGACGACATCTTGAATTTTAGAAAATTCTCAAAGAAGACAGAGTGTCATCTGCCGGATTCAAATAATATATAGTATGTAGATGCAAAATCACCAAAAACCCAGTGTATATATGCAAAGTCCGGGTTAGGCCCCAAATGGGCAAATATCGGCAGGGCTACTACACGAGGCACGAATATTCGTGACTCTGTGGTCGGGATGCACAGGTTGCAAACTGTGGTGGAAGAAATTGACGATACATATTTCGATCTACCCATGTCCGATCGATCAGCGATTCAACCAGGCGAAACAGAGCTGAATTTACAACGATAAACCATAATACATATGTAAAGGAAAGTAACTGTAACTAACCTGGGTAAGACACCTTAAGCGATTATCTCCCTTGGTTTAATCGTTTTTGGTCTATCAGATGTCGAAAGAGGAGGGCAATTCAAAGTTTTTACTCCCTGTACCGATTATCTCATGGACCAGTAAAACGATTAACGCAAGGAATCTTACGGAGCCCCACAGGGGATGTATACTTATTTTTGTTTTATTAATTCGTTCCCACGAAAGAACAATTCGTTCCCTCAATATAAAAATTCGTTCTCGCCAAATAACAATTCGTTCCCACGGGAACGAATTGTTAATTCGTGGGAACGATTGTTTTTTCATGGAAACGAATTGTTACTTCCAGGGAACGAATTGTTAAATTTAGTGACCGAATTGTCATTTCGTGGGAACGAATTGTTAATTCGAGGGAACGAATTGTTAAATTGATGGAACAAATTGCTATTTCGTGGCAACGAATTGTTAATTCGAGGGAACGAATTATTAAATTAAGGGAATGAATTATTAAATTGAGGGACCGAATTGTTATTTCGTGGGAACGAATTAATAACGAAAAAATCCATGTCCCCTGCGTGGGGGGCTCCGTAGAATCTTCAGGTAATACGTTCCCTAGACTATCTATCGTTCAACCTCAACATCATTGGAACATGTTTAAACTATTGTTTAGGATAAAAGCGTGTATTTAATGTCAATACCATTGATTTGGTTGACTTTGATTTGATTTTATCTGTTGTTTGTTTGTATTATGATGATAATTTAATAGACCACATTGCAAAAACACACTATATGTGTTAATTACATAAATATGTGACAATACCAAAATGGGAATGTGATACCTTCAGTTAAGTAGTGTATATACAGGCTAAATATATTTTCCGTCTATAATTCCACTTTAAATTAGTGTGCACCTTGTATAAATATGATAACTGATATAGTGTATATAATTTGCATATATACATATTGTGCACCTTGTATAAATATGATAACTGTATAGTGTATATAAGTTGCATATAGATACATATTGTGCATCTTGTATAAATATGATAACTGTATAGTGTATATAAGTTTGCATATATATATATTGTGCACCTTGTATAAATATGATAACTGTATAGTGTATATAAGTTTGCATATATATACATATTGTGCACCTTGTATAAATATGATAACTGTGTAGTGTATATAAGTTTGCATATATATATATATTGTGCATCTTGTATAAATATGATAACTGTGTAGTGTATATAAGTTTGCATATAGATACATATTGTGCATCTTGTATAAATATGATAACTGTGTAGTGTATATAAGTTTGCATATATATATATATTGTGCATCTTGTATAAATATGATAACTGTATAGTGTATACAAGTTTGCATGCATATATATATATATTGCACCTTGTATAAATATGACAACATATATTTATGCAAACTTATATACACTATATATATATATATATATCTAGTTGTGATACCTCTGAATTACCGTGATCCATAACCATGTCGTTGAAATATGATTGAGTATGTCACATGCTGTAGAGAATACCAGGATATTGTACAGCGAAACTTCTCTAAACCGGACACCAAGAAAAATATGTGATCATATTTGTTATGAGTTTCTTGGTCATTCATCTCAGGTGATAATGTCTGTTAATTATCGCATAGCTCACACCTATGGCTCAGAATGATGAAATGTCTGATTTACATGGGAAGACTCACTAAACCGGAAACCCTGGGATCCTCCTAGGGTGTCCGGTTTAGAGAGGTTTCACTGTATTTTGATATCAATATTAGCAGAGAATGTTTGGAAACGGTTATGATTCATATGCTCGCCCAGTTATTCCTACCATGTCTGAGGCCAGCCTGAATAACATGTATTAAAATACACTAGCATGGAATTATATGTATCAGTAAACATTGTATGCTACAAATGTAGGGACAAATTTACTATGACGAGGGTGGTCATTGCTAATGACTATATTATGTTTGTCGTTCGGCCGTAACAAATTGAGAACGTATATATACGTTTGCAGTTGCACCTTATTGTGAACTTATTCTACCATTAAATCATACATCTGCCTTTGCTAAATTAATTTAGATGTGGCGTTGCACCAAAAGTTGCGTACAGAAACCGGACGAAAAGAGAATATTGTAGAAGGCAAACATGTCTGCCCCTTTTGTATCAGTGAGATTGAGGATGAGTCACATTATTACTTTAACCATCTATATCCCTCTTACGCCCGGTGGCATATCTACTGCTAATCAGTTCATTTCAAATCTGATAGTGGTATGTTAAGCATTTTCATAATACAATGCTTTTGTATATAGAAATTCTTTTGAGATGTATTTGAAATTGTTTTATTCATTCTTAGACAGGTGATGAAAGCATACTATGGGTTTTTTGCACTGTCGCGATTAGCGGTAGCTATGCAACGCGGGACACATGAACGGAATCAGCCAATCGCGGTTGTCGTTGCCACTGATTGTTTTAACAGGATAAAGCACGGTGGCAAGGGCAACTTCGCCGGTTAAATGCTTTTTTGTTCTTGTATTTAGTTTTTTGCACACAAACCAAACAAATAGAAAAATATATTAATTTGTTGCAAATATGGAGTTCATTCATATATCCACAGGAGTCCCGTGTCACAGAAATAGTGTAGCATAACATCGCAGTTAATTCCGATCCTGTGAAATATGTCGATTGGGGGCAGCAGTTCTGTGACACATTGGGTTGATTGTGTTTATCGATAACACGAGTATATATGCATGTGCATGCATAGACATATATATGTTTATATATAGTCCGGAGAGGGTATGCATCTAGCTCCATATTACGCAACAAGTACTGTAATAGGTATTTAAAATGTTGAATGTCTTATATCCTCTTATATTGTTTTAGAAACCGTGTACATTTGTTGATTATGAACTTTAGTATTGTACATACGTTATTTTAAACGAAACTATAATAAGTGGAAGTGAGTCGTCTTTTATAATTATATATCGAATGGCAACTGTGCATGTATATTGTATAATATGTTATGTTGTACAGTTGATGAGACGTAAATAAAGAAATAAACTAAACTTCGATACAAATGAAAAAAATGGTAAAAAAAACTTTTAAGGCAAATTTCGATTTAAGTTTATTTAGTAATAATACCCGTTCACAGCATGTTTGTCACACTCACTACCATGGTATCTCATAATTGTTTTAGAAAGGTAATAGTGTATTTTTAAATATCCGTTTTCTCGGGTTTTAAAATAGTTTGCACAATTGCTGAGACGTAAATACACTATCGTACGGTATCATTCATATATTTGTATCACAATTGTATCACTTACTCACTAGGTGCTATGTCGCTTTGAAAAAAATAATTCAGTAATTATGTAATTAACGGCTGTCTGTTCCGCATAGTTGTTGAATGATAAATGTACGTTTAGCAATTTCTGTTATAGTGATGATGAGACATTAATGCACACACAAACGTTGAAACATTTCTATTTGTTAAATAACAGAAACATGTAAAATTTAAAACTGTGAATGTGATACATTGACGTTTCTATAATCTATGCATGCTAACATCTTGTATACATGTTATATATGTGTAGTTTATATACGTATGCATGTATACATAGTTGTGATACCCCTGAATTGCCGTGTCCGATAACCATGTTAAGCCATAACCGAGAGTCTCAATGCAGTTTCAGTATGCCCATGCTGTAGAAAATACCAGGATAGTGGCTTTTGATATCAATATAGTCAGACAAGGTTTGGAACTGAGTAAGATTGCGAGGCCCGACGAGCACGTCCTACCCTTTTCCGAGGCCAGCTTGATTAACCTGATTGCAAACTACATTAGCATGATCTTAATTATATTCGTCTGCTAACGTTTTCTACTACAGGATGGACACATATGGCGTGTTTTTATTGATGAGAATGCGGACATGATTACGTTGCATCGTTTATCATCACAGCCTCGTGACGTAGTGTTTCTACCTATTCACTTTAATGATAAGAGTAAGTGCCTATACATGTACAACTTTTATTCAAACGAAACGTTTTAATGTGTAAGTAACGCAAATGTTATATTCGCATATAATGTATGATTTAGTAGTATGTATCCTAAGCAGCATTAATAAACACTTCGTCTGCGATTGGATCCTTGTGCTTCATAGTTTACGATTACGTTTGAATTGCATGATATGTCCTATGTACAAAGTACGTGTTGTTGTTTTCATACGTACCATTCCGTACCGTAAGTCATATTTACACAGGGGTTAGCGACGGCTACTGGGTTTCAGTTGCAGCATACAAATGCGTAGGCTTTACAAATATTAATTTTACATTAACGATGTTGTCGTCACTGATTTGTTTCAACTGGGCAAGCTGAAACAAATCAGTGACGACAACATCGTTAATATATATATGTTAATATGTCTATGACCTTGTATGGTGTTGTTTTAAGACTCCTACAGAGAGTGGCGATGTACTATATTACCGCATAGTTTTAGTTGCATATTGTATCTGTTGTCTGTTTGTATTGTGATGAGACTTCAATAAACACACAATGTGTTAATTACAGAAAACCGACACAATAGGAAGGTAATCATTAATTTAGTTATACGTTGATGTTCCTATTGTGACCCATATCCATGCTAAGCTGTGACCGAGCATCGAAATTTTGTTCGAGTATGCCCATTGCTATATATAGAAAAATAAAAGGATAGTGTTTATTGATATCAAGATTATCATACAATGTTTGGAAATAGGTAGGATTCCTAGGCCGCCAAGATATTCATACAATTTCGGAGGTGAGCCTAGATGGAAAAATATAACGAGGTGTTCATTACTAATGACTATAGCATGTTTATAATTCAATACAATGCATGGGCATGACAATGGTTTAGTAAGCAATAACACGTCCTGTTATGATTTAGGGCGTATTATTGACGAACTAAACACATTAACTCTTCTAGCTTTATCAAGTGCAAATGGCGTGCACTGACTCCAGGGGAGACCACCGTGATTCGTCAATAGAACATGAGTATTGGCACGGTGTTCGGTGTATCACAACATCTCCCTTCATTGAAATAAGACGGTTGGCTAAATATTATACAACTACAAAATGTTACCTTTAGGTATCACTAAGACTTAGTGTGACCGACAGTTTATAAATGTGAAGTTGCACGTTCAACGTAAGTATAGTATGAATTACAGTGTATATATAGCACTTGGGTGCATACAATATCACATTTCTTCAATGAGTCTTTTTGGTTTCGAAACCGCTCGACTGGATCTTCGCTCGACTGTTACCGGATTTGGTCGCAATTCAGGAATCGGTTCGTCATTATCGGCCTCTTCATACACCGACATGTCGTCGCCCAGATCAAGCGGAGTAGGGTCGTTGATAATGTCTTTTCTGTTTCGTCTATACTGTTCTCCGGTCGCTGTCTTGACAATGTATGACCCTACTTGTCGTTCAACTGTAGCTCGGATAGTCCATTTTCCATCATAGTGTTTTCGGATCCTGACCGTGTTATTATGGTTCAATTGGGGAAATGAGTGAGACGTTTTGTCAAAGTAACATTTTTGTTTCAGTTTTTGCTCCATTTTCACTGTCATTTGCCTCGTATTGTTTTCACCTTTCTCCAGTCGGAATGGTAAGTTTGTTCTGACCTGTCGGCCATTGTTTAATAGCTCCATTGGAGATGGGCCCATTTCTAAGGGAGTTGTTCTGTAGATCAACAAATTCAGGTGAAAGTCACTTTTGTCTACTTTTTTATTAGATTTTTTACAATGCCCACACATTTTTCAGCTAATCCGTTCGATTGTGGAAATCGTGGAGACGATGTTGTGTGCTTAAAGTCATACTCTTCGGCAAACTGTCTAAATTCATGGGAGCTAAACTGCGGTCCATTGTCACTGAATATTTCTTGTGGTATGCCTTGTCCAGCAAACACATATTTCATTGCCTTTATCACCGATTCTGATGAGGTGCTTTTCAACTGACACACCTCTGGGTAGTTGGAGTAATAGTCACATATTACTAAATAGTTTTTGCAGTTTACTGTACACAAGTCCACCCCTATTTTCTGCCACGGATATGTCGCAACTGGATGTGGCATCAAAGGTTCTGAGGCTTGTTTGGGTCTGTAAGTGAGACATGTTGAACACGCCTGAACTATTTCAGTGATACTTTGATTCATGCCGGGCCAATACATAGCTTGACGTGCACGTCTTTTACACTTTTCGATTCCCAAATGTCCGAAGTAGACGGCAACATGCTACATTCGTCCGGCTATTCCATATAAAAACAAATAAAGGTCAACGTGTGTCAAAATGGACAAATTGGAAGCGCCAAAAGGCTTGCTACTCGCAGGCAATATTGCCGATAATTGGAAGAAGTTTAAACAACGCTTCCAGATATATCTGGAGGCATCGGGTGCGTCAGAAAAGGAGGACAAAACCAAGGCTTGTTTATTCCTTCATGTGATCGGCGAAGATGCATTGGATGTGTATAATAACTTTAACTTCACAGAAGCCGGGGATGAGTTGAAATTGAATAAAATTCTCCAAAAGTTTGACGACTACCGCACACCCAAAAAGAACACCACTTACGAAAGACACAAATTCTTCACGTGCAACCAGAAACCAGGTGAAACAATTGATCAGTATGTGAATGAGTTGCGAACAAAGGCCAAATCATGTGAATTTGGAGAACTTTTGGACTCGCTCATTATTCGTGGAATACCGTCAGATAACTTGCGCGAACGCTTGTTGAGAGAGCAAGACTTACATCTTGATAAGGCGATTACGATGTGTCGTGCTGCAGAATCGACCAGAGAGAGAATGAAAGATCTGTCAGTAAACGAACCATCTGATGTTCATTATGTGAAGAAATCCACATCTAAGTTGAGTAACATGTCAAAAGAGCAGCATGCAAGTTACCAAACCGGGGCATATCGAAAGACACCATCTTCATTCGCGACGAAACAAAAACCATCAAAGAATAAATCTGTATGTGGCCGGTGTGGCCAAATTCACAGATTCAAATGTCCCGCGCTTGGAAAAACATGTTCAATATGTAACAGAATGAACCACTTCGCAAAGATGTGCTTTTTTAAAGACAGTGAGAAAACTGTTCATACGGTACATCAGGATCATGACAGTTCAGACGCGGAATCCAATGACACAGAATTTTTTGTCGATTCAATTGACACCGCATACGGAGACGAAGAATGGAAAGTATTTCTTCCGACAAATGGCCGAGACGTTTGCTATAAGTTGGACACTGGTAGTCAAGTTAATATCGTACCAATCAACATATTCAGAAACTTTCCAGTGAAGCCAAAGCTGCACAAGACAAATGTGAAGTTAACCTCGTACAGTGGAAATGACATTGCAACAGAGGGCGCGTGCATACTGAAAGTCGTCCATAAGGACAAGACTGTCAATCTACACTTTCTAGTCCCAACAAAGAAATCGACACCGATTCTTGGCATCAATGCGTGTGACAAACTTGGTTTGGTCAAACGTGTTTACACACTGTGTGACTCAAATAAAACAGACACAATCACTACAGAGTCAATACATGCAGAATATCCTGATTTATTCGAAGGTCTTGGTTATCTACCAGGAGAACACACAATCCAAGTTGATGAAACAGTTCCACCTGTTGTCCATCCATGTAGAAAGGTGCCATTTGCCCAGCACAATGCATTGCGAAAGGAACTTGACAGAATGGAGGAGAAAGGGGTAATATGTAAGGAAGACAATCCAACGCCGTGGGTTAGTTCAATAGTAATTGTCAATAAAAAGAACGGACAAATCAGAATCTGCCTCGATCCACGAGATCTTAATAAAGCCATTAAGCGCCAACATTTCAAACTACCGACTAGAGAAGAAATCTTGTCTGGACTGTCGAATGCCAAATATTTCAGCAAACAAGGTCCGTAATGTAGCTACCGTCGCCTGAGTTGTTGGGGGCCTACTGTCATTTGTCAACACATAGTGATACGGAGCCAGGTCTATGCCAATCGCACTGGGTCCAGGAAGTGCAGGAAGCGGGTAGATGTCCACCAGTTGATGGTAATCCACAGTGTCTGACGTCGCCACGAACACACCAGAAACCACTGACAAAAGACCAACGCCCCGGCAACCTGCATCCAGTACAATGATCCTCTTGCCCTTGTCGGTAGGGAAGACCTTCTACAATCAAGACATCCATCACCTACAATCTCACGCACTCCGTTAACATTCACGCTCCATTCACCAACAACCGTATGGATCACATTCACCCAGGTTTCGTCCAAATGTATAATATGATCTCCTCTATCACGTGTCATGCGGAGTTCTCGCAGATACTCATGCATTTGACTAACAACGTCGACTCTTTCAAGGACAAGACGTTTGCCTTGTCCTTTCTTAGTAAATCTGAAGAAAAAGAAATGCACATGATCTTCATTATACATGAATGTTGGTGATTTTTGTTTCTGCATCCTAAGTATATACATGTACCACAACTATACTCAGTGAAATAAGATGTGAGGCACATAGGTTAATATAATTGCAATGTCATATATAAAACAAACCCAAGTATGCATAATTATCCTTGTTTGTCTGTATAATACAATATTTGAAAACTTCAATAGCACGTCACTCGCTGAATTTCGTGTACTGGGCCACCATCCATAAGGACTTGACCTTCAGTACGCGCCGTGCCATGCTATTATTAGTACGCCCCGTGGCTTACAACAGAATGTAAACTTCACACTAACAAAAACATTAACACAATTTAAAACAAAAATAACACAAATTTCTACGCAATTTGCCCGCATGAATGAAATATGAATGATGATAAGGAAGTATTTGAAGTTTGATGTCAATCCGACTTTCCGTCAATCCGGTTTAATTAAACAGTACATTCCTAAAGCACAACGTCCGCAGTGTCCGCCAAAGCGTAGTCAAAGGCACCTGCATCTCCGGCTGCAACACCGCCCGCAGCTTCCTCAGTGTCACCACCTCATTTCGCCGATACATGTCGTGCATCTTGTTCCGCACCATCGCTTGCTGGAAGGAGTCTAGCGACTGCAATTTCGCATGCTTCGCCTGCTTCACCTTCATAAACCCAGCATCAGTATCCTGTGGAAGACGGTCTACTAGAAATTTGATTTCATGTGTAAACGATAAAGGTTCCTTACAAGGCACAGAACATATTAAGACTAATTAATACAGTATCCCAATTGAATGCTAAGGTTTGAGTTTGTGATATTTGCCTTGGAACTTGAATGTGTTTGAAGGTCGTGAAAAACATCATCATAGCTGGACATATTTAACTCGCAGTGAATTGAACTGTAATGTAAGCAGTCAATTTAAAAAGCATATTTCTGAAAAGTGCATATTGCAATACGTTAATAGCGTCGCATATCTGTGGCCCGTTTCACTAAACTTCGTACGACTAAAATGTTCGTATGTGCAAATTTAAGATCATCTGGAAATTTCAATTGATAGATTTACATTTATTGAGCATAGGCTGCATATGCAGCCAATGCACAATAAATGTAAATCCAATAATTATGTACAAGAAAACATTGTTAATATGAAAGTTAGAGACTATCATAAGTTTGCACCTACAAACATTTAAGTCGTACGAAGTTTAATGAAACGGCCCCCTGTAATTTATTAGTAAGGGATTTGAATAATATAAAGTATGCGCATTCATGCACTGGCAATGGCTATCGTTGACTTCATTTATCATGTTTACCCATACCAATAACAATTGATCAGTGCCTATACTGTTCGCCATTTAATCGGTATGCTTTATCTTAATCCTCAATGAAACGACATGATCAGATGCTACACTGTGCCATTTTGTTTGTCTTATTTACCCATGCCAATACAAAAGATCACTGTCTATGCTATGCCTTCCAGTAGTTCCATATCTAGGCTCATAATCAATATGTGCCTCATGATCGGAAATATATATCGTTGTCAGATCAGGGCTGACCTGTTCGCTGTTGATGTGTATGCGTTCGGCCAGTGTGTGGGATGTTCTGTCGTATTTCCGTATATATCGTAAAGTTTACCCCCACCCCCAGAAAATATATATAATATTATTATATATATGATATTTTTCGTAAATAGTTGACAAAAGATTCACTGCATTTAATTTGATGTGTGTCCTGAAACGTTTGTCATTTTTTCGACTGTATTTACAAAGATATAAGCTTTATATGAATTATATCCGAATTGCATTTTGTAAATTTCCATACATGTATGCGATATGGCATAATATGGCATAATCTAGAAAAACAATATCTGCATGATTGTGGGTCTATTTTTCGGGGTATTAACACGTTCATCAACTAGCAGTTTTTTTTATAAAACATAACATATGAGCTAACTTGTCAGTTCAATCCATTGGTAAACATGTCTTTCAATGTTTTTTGCCTTCAAAATAAGATTGTTGTTAGATTAAAATTCGCGTTAACGCGTTTAGCAATACAGGAGTCGGCCATCTTGAATCTTGACTTATGGTTGGTGTTTTCGGGGTATGTTCCGAAAATATCGATAACTCTGCTAATTCGTCCCGAGTTTTCATCGGCTGTTGATCATCTCGCAGATGAATGAGGCACAGTGAAGGAAAACTTGAAACCTTTCTACTGTTTATGAGTTTAACAATATTAAAAAGCAGATTAATGGCGGACGCAGAAAATCACGGTAGGTTCGTGAACAAAATTACCTAAATGGCAAAAATTACCAATATTTAGTCCCCTGTGCGTCAAATCATGCTTATCCTAATCAACTCACGTATAGCACATCGCGGCTGCACACATGTCTATAAATTACAAAATATATGAATACCCCGAAATCTCCGACTACCCCGAAAACTGGCGTCTCGACCATACATTATTCAGTACCATCCAGACACCTATGGTCCTGCTACGTCAGTTTTCGTGTCCACGTCATGTCGCGCGATTGACGCTTAACGCGTTTTGTTTTGTAACTAACGGTGAATTACCAGGATTTATTAGTGAAATACGGCTTTTAAACTGTGAAAATACAGTTTTCAAAGTATAAAAAGTATCATTACAAGCCGAACTACTTTTTAAAAATCGGTGAAAATGTCAAGGCGACAAGGGAGAGAGTTCCAGATTTAAAATATTTACCTGTTACGTCACGTTTGGACGCTGCCTTTGAAACAGAAAACATGAATCAACGTCCTGATAGCGAGCAACTCCAGATTATATCTCTCAATATTTCTTTTAAACCACCCAAGAAAAACAGCGTTCATTTTGCGCAAATATACCGAGGAGTTACCGGTTTTCGTGCCAATAAGGAATAAAGTACAAAACAAATAACATAAACGACTTTCCTGAACATATATAAACCATCAACATAGACTGCAACCATCCCTCCATCACTTCACATGATAACTGAGTTCATTCATGGAACATTGACACGAACGCTGCCTATTCTAGTGATGTCGTGTAATATGACGCAATTGTTGACGTGGTAAACAGTAGTCGTGCCCTTCCGGGAAATGAGTGTGTGAGGGTTTTCATGGAGGATTCCTGAATTATTTTGACAGAAAAATACTGTGCATTACACACGAGATTATATGCCGTATTTAATCGGCAAAATTATTCGCAAAAGTCCCGATATTCTCGTTGACATTCGTGTGTTGTGTGTTTGGCGATCTTAAGAAAAGCATGTAGTTTTAAATGTGTCACTACTGAAACGAAGAATCATAATGAAACTTTACGTACATTGTCCAATTGTAGGTATGCATTAGCTAGCATATATATCCAAAATTATTGTACATTAGATGTCTAAACAATTCTGAGACTCAAAATGTAAAACGTTTATTAATAAGCAACTAGCTGTTTCCAAACTTCTTCGTTGGACTACATTTTGGGCCCCTAGATATGCACTTATAATCAATGTTTACTTGCCAAAATGTGTCACCAACACTGTGGCTGTGCGGGAATTGGAGTTTGTTACTTAAACTTTTAGACGGAATAATGAATATGAAAAAACACATTGCATGTAGTAGATTTGCAAAGTGATCATAACGGTTTGGGCCTAGGAGAGTGGTGGATTGCTCGAGGGGGGCCACGAATATTCATTTGGCGCCAACGCGAC
Source organism: Conchocele bisecta (assembly GCA_029237695.1). NCBI lineage: Eukaryota > Metazoa > Mollusca > Bivalvia > Lucinida > Thyasiridae > Conchocele > Conchocele bisecta. The sequence continues at coordinate 11,705,803 of CM055278.1, forward strand.
CGGCAGATACACGGGATACGCCCTGGCAGCGGCCGGACGGGTTCTGCGAATGTCAGTCTGCTTGGTCAACCATCGGGGACATGCTACACAGGAAGTCCGAATGAATCTCGTTCTGACCGGGGAAGAGCAGGCGACTCGTGTCACCAAGAATGCGGGGCATAGGTCAGCATTTACGATATTCGACGTCAATTAGAGCGCCCGACGGGAGTGTTGTATAAATTGTATAACCAAAACCGCAAAGCCATCCAGGACAGCGAAATTTCGAACGATGAGTTTAAGCCGGTCTGTGATGAATGTGACAGGTACCAGGCCTTGACACAGGACATCCGAACTAAGTATAAGGCCTCTCGACCGCAGACTCTGACAGATACAGATGTAATAAAACTCGTGCTCCGGGGCCGCGAGGAAGATGTGAAAGAACTTCTACACCGTCTAGGGTAATAATATATTCCTGTATGTGCATGTTTCAGCCACGCTCCGAGCAGGGGCTGCAACTGTATGACGTACCGCCAGAGTACAGGCCTCGAGTTCCAAGTGCACCACCAGAGTATAGGCCTCAAGTTCCAAGTGCACCACCGTGATTATCGCCCGGACATGTCCCCCGCCGCCCACTGTACGTTGCGCTATACGGTATGGTGATCGCAAAGCTACAAGGAAACAACTGTAACGGCGTAGTATATCGCTTGTTTTTGCAGTTGTATAGTCTACACTCATAAAAACTTCCTGGTCATACTTTTGACAAAATCTGGCTATTAGCACATACCACCAGTGTGGATGGTGATCAAGATTAAGTGATCACAGCTGCTTCAGTTGGAATTTATTATCCGGCTCGAAATGGGCCCAGCTGATAACAATTGTTTTTTTCGGGCGGATGTATATCATGCGAAAGATAAAAAGCATCTGCCAATTACTGTCAAAAACAACAAAACCCTTCTGGTGCCACCTCGCTAAGCCTCTGCCTTAAATGTGTCTTCTTTATTCTGTCTTATTTCTTCTTTTCTTTTCTTTGCTTAGCGACGTGTTTCAGGCTCCCGCCCACTGCACTCCCCATCTGGTGACTGTCTAGGCTGGCACCCTCCTCTCCATGCTTCTCATCCGCCCTTGAAACGTGTAGAGCAGTAAGTGAAGTGTGTGGGTGAACCACATGTTGGCAACGTGTCCCGGCGTCCCGAGACTAGCTGCGTCCCAGCTGATGAAATATGTTAATTTCTCGTATATACAAACTACCTATAGGTGTTGTGTATTATGCCCTAGTCAGACACACACATACGGATTCTGCGGATGCTACGGATGGCTCGTCCGTATCTATCCCTTCTATCCGTAATGGCCCGTATCGCATCCGCAGAGTCCGTAACTGTCCGTATCGCATCCGCAGGGCCCGCAGGATCCGCGTCCAAATTTTGAAAAGTTTCAAAATTCAGGCGTGGACGAGTAAACTGTAATGACCCGTAACTGAAGCTAACTGAAGGCATTAATCCGCATTTATCCGTATCTAATCCGTATCTAATCCGTATATAAACCTATCCTTCCGCGGTCCACCCCAAGTTGTGGACTGATACGGTTTCATGCGGATCGTTACCTTTAGTTACGGTTAATTACGGGTCTCGATCTGCGTATTGTTACGGACTGTTACCTTCAGAAACGTTTCAATACGGATAGCTTGCGTTCCAATACTGACAGATACCTATTTGTGCGGATCAATGCGGATAATTGCGAAGAGCTAATTTCAGATACGATAAATACGGATTGTTACGGACTCCTGCGTTCCATTAACTTCTTGTGCAACGATCTCTACCACTTTGGCAAAAAAAATGACACGTGAACCCAGAATTCTGGGAAGGTTTCTCGATCTATATATACTGGATGGTCTTTTGACATAACCATTGGTGTCTTCCTAGTTTCACACCCATGGATAACGAACGCAGACTGCTCTTGCTGAGACTCAGCCATTCCAACATGAACCTCGCACTCATCTATGCACAGCTCTTGCGCATCTGGATGGCACGCCCTCGGGAGAGGAGGTGGTGGGTCCGCCGTTGGATCACTCTCAGGCCGGAACAGGGAGCGTATGGCAACCACATGATGCTCTTGAGGAACGAGGATGTGGTGGCGTTCCGCAACTTCACCAGGCTCACCCCGAGATGTTCCGAGACGTGGCGGAGAGACTCACGCCGAGACTACAGAAGAAAGACACATGGTACAGAGACTCTTCTTCTGCTGCTTCTTTGCAGGCATGTTTATCCAGATTAATATCTCACAACTTTGCCAATGTATACACTAGTAGACTCCAAAAGTATCCTAGAGTATCCTAGTATCCTATTTATGGACAGAAATATCCAACTTCAGCAGTAATTCAATATAATATTCCAATAATTTGTAGATGTAACTCCGTATCTGAAGGTATTTATCTGCATCTATCCGCATATATCCGCATCTAAAGGTAGCAGAAGGTAATGGAAGGTAAGTAGTCCGTATATATCCGTATCTATCCGCATCGTGTCAATTAAAAGGGAACGTATCTAACCGCTGACATCCGCTGACATCCGCATTTATCCTCAACCATCCGTATCTATCCGCATCCATAGGTAACTGTATCCGTAAATTCATGAAGAAAATAGGCCACGCCCACAAATTCTGCGGAAGACTGCGGATTTTATCCGCAACTATCCGCCCTATCCGCAATGTGTGTGTCTGACTAGGGCATTAAGGGTTGTAGTTTGTTTTTATTTGATTATAATAAGTTATTTTTTTTATGTAATACTAGGGGGTGTTCCGATTTAAATTATTAAAAATAAAATTAAAACAATAATAACACTTTGAACCAATGATATCTCGGTTAAACTCGGTCGGGTTTTCATGTATACATGTACATATGCTTTTTAAACCTGCGCGACGGTATAGGAAACGGACAACCAATTGATTTCCCATAGACCCACATTCACACAAACATGACAATCACAAACTACCTGCGACAAAATCAATTTTGTTACTTCCGTTCCTGGAGTCAGTGACCTAAGCCGGTTCTAGAACCATGCCAAACACGGGGTCATGCGGGTTGATTTATTTGCACTCTTTTGACGGAACCGTCTACTTTCACTTTCGAAATCTCCATCTCACCCCCACATCAAGTCGCATACAGAAAAATGTAACCTGCATGTGTAGAGCATGCTAATAATATAATAAAATGTTTGGCACAGACATACCTTTCCTGTAGCATCTATTTTATTTATCTCTCTGTCATAATAATAACAATCAATGCCGTTGTCCTGATAATTTACTCCTCGTTTCTAAGCTGTACCAGGACTGGTTTACCGTCTATATTATTCATAAGTTGACTGTGTCCTATATTGTAACACTGTATTAGCGATAAGTGCAATACATCCGGCTAAAAATAGATATATGTTCACAAACTGTGCAATTATAAACAAACATATCGGCTGAAAGGAACATTGCTGTCTGCTGCTTGAGATTTGGCTGGGTCCCGAGATTGTGGCGGCCAGTCGTCACCCTCAATTCACACACCCTGCTGTTGCCAGAGGGGGAGGTGGACCGTCCATGGGCTCTTGCCCGCAGTCTCTGCGTTGTTCGTGGTTCCGATTGGGTCCATTGGGCTCGCCCCTGTGCTCTCTCCGCACTGCATTGTTTGTCGTTCCGACGCTATAATTAGCAAGCTTCATGGGCGCTCCCTGGAAAGGGGGCGGGGAGCCGCGGTGGGGCCGGGGGAGCTGGTCTGCTGGCATACCCTGCTGCTTGTCGATTGGGGCCTCAGCACTTTGGTGACACCATGGGAAGACTGCGTTTATCATATGACACGAGCATACAACATGCATACATGTATGTGCATAATTATATGGTCCGGAATTTATATGCCTGACACTCCATACTATGCAACAAGTACAATGCAAATTATTATTGTTTGCTCAACAGTTTAGTGAGCCTTCTCTCGTAATTATTTTAGAATGACAAGTGTACGTGTACCTGTGTTGTATTATTGTTTATGATGTACAGTTGATGAGACGTAGATAAACAATTTAACTGACACTGTCTGCTCAATGTACATGAAATATTCTCCGATGGAGTTTGACCAATGAGGTCGAGTGCATCGGGTTATTCTGGTCGCAGACAAATCATTCCAGGTTCCGGTCCGCTAACAAATGCAGACAATAAATCATTCGGCGAAATTCAAATATGACGCCGACGACTCGGGGTTTGGGGAATGTGACGCGAGAGGGCGGATCTTTTTAATATATTTCTTTTGTTTGAGATGTTCGTCTCTGATTTTTTCAAGTCGCCAGATGCATATTTATGCATAAAGTTACTATCACATATTTTAGATGCGAAGAATCACAAGAGTTTCATCAGACACAATTAGATTTAACATATTGATCATGTGGCAAATTTGAAGTGCACTTTTATTTATCCATGACGATACATTTCTCTACGCGTCGATACCTGAGAACCAGAGTACTGTTTTATGGCCTAACTTAATTGTATTGCCGGTGTCTTCGGGTAGTGTTGTTGCTTTATCTTTCATATGTAACCGAATACCTGTGTCAAACTTATGGTGCTTACATGGTATAGCCAACTTCGTGTTTCGTCGGCGCCATGCATGGCAAATGTATGTACCGTACAGATTTCGGCGTCTATACCGTCCAGAATACGTGTGAAACTGTCGATGTCCTAACCGTACAGTCATACCTTTTCTCCACTGGCTTTCGGAGGCTTTACTGTCCAGTGGTGATTTTTGACACATTTGCAATTACACTCCCGCCTGCGATTCGCTTACCAAGAATTGCAATCCAGCGGTCCTTGAATTGCAATTCTTCCCCTCTGGAATTGCAGTCTAATTGCGGTCCAAACGCGGTCCCGTTTTTGCGGTCATTCTTTCGCGATACCGTTTGTGCGGTCATTCTTTCGCGGTCCAGTTTGTGCGGTCATTCTTTCGCGATACCGTTTGTGCGGTCATTCTTTCGCTATTTGCTGTAAAAACTTACCGTATCATCGTATAGTACAGTTTGTTTACATTATCAGTGATTATACAAACGTACTATACGAATATTATACAAACATACCGATATCCGTTCGTATATACGATATATCCGTACGGATATGGTATGAATATAAAGTGGGTCATCGTGTGGTTAAAATATACCGATGCACCGGTTCATTTCGAATATAAACATCCGGTTTTCATTTCGATCATCTGCCACAATTTTAAGTTTTTCAAAATGAATACATTTTCAGTTTTACGATACAGAAACAATATTTAAAACTGAGGATTGTGAAGTACTGTATCACAGTACATATACATGTGTGTTCAATATACAGTAATTCATCAGTAATTCATCACTGTACTCCGCACCACCGCCGGGGACACAAAACAATGATCCCCCACGCACACCAGCCATCTACATTTGGCGTGCTAAAAGTTCCGGTCTATATCCCACAGTGGGAACAATGTGTATCACCACCACCACCAGTTTTTGTCTATGACTACACTACACCCCCCCCGACCACCACTTCTGTCTGTAACTCAGGATGACGTGGCCGACTGATCAAGTGCTAAACTAGTCCTGGTGCGATGACCCACTGATCAATTGCTATACTAGTCTTGGTGCGATGGCCGACTGATCAAGTTCTAAACTAGTCGTGGTGCGATGGCCGACTGATCGAGTGCTATACTAATCCAGGTGCGATGGCCGACTGAGCAAGGGCTAAACTAGTCTTGGTGCGATGGCCGACTGATCAAGTTCTAAACAAGTCGTGGTGCGATGGCCGACTGATCAAGGGCTAAAGTAGTCTTGGTGCGATGGCCGACTGATCAAGTTCTAAACTAGTCGTGGTGCGATGGCCGACTGATCAAGTTCTAAACTAGTCCTGGTGCGATGGCCGACTGAGCAAGGGCAAAACTAGTCTTGGTGCGATGGCCGACTGATCAAGTGCTAAACTAGTCCTGGTGCGATGGCCGACTGATCAAGGGCTAAACTAGTCTTGGTGCGATGGCCGACTGATCAAGTTCTAAACTAGTCCTGGTGCGATGGCTTACTGATCAAGGGCTAAACTAGTCTTGGTGCAATGGCCGACTGATCATGTTCTAAACTAGTCGTAGTGCGATGACCGACTGATCAAGTTCTAAACTAGTCCTGGTGCGATGGCCGACTGATCGAGTGCTATGCTAGTCCTGGTGCGATGGCCGACTAATCAAGGGCTAAACTAGTCTCAGTGCGATGGCCGACTGATCAAGGGCTAAACTATTCCTGGTGCGATGGTCGACTGATCAAGTTCTAAACTAGTCCTGGTGCGATGGCCGACTGATCAAGTTATAAACTAGTCCTGGTGCGATGGCCGACTGATCAAGTGCTATACTAGTCCTGGTGCGATGGCCGACTGATCAAGTGCTAAAGTAGTCCTGGTGTGATGGCCGACTGATCAAGTTCTAAACTAGTCCTGGTTTGATGGCCGACTGATTGAGTGCTATACTAGTCCTGGTGGGATGGCCGATGATAAAGTCTAAAGTATCCTGGTGTGATGGCCGAACTGTATGCTAAGTGCTAATAATCGGCATGGCCAACTGATCACGTGCTATACTGGGCATGGTGAGATGGCCAACTGATCAAGTGCTATACTGGGCATGGTACAATGGGCGACTGATCAAGCGCTATACTAGTTATGGTGCGATGGCAGACTGATCAAGTGCTCTACTAGTCCTGGTGCGATGGCCGACTGACCAAGTGCTATACTCGGCATGGCCGACTGATCACGTGCTATACTGGGCATGGTGAGATGGCCAACTAATCAAGTGCTATACGTACTGGGCATGGTGCAATGGGCGACTAATTAAGCGCTATACTACATTCCCGCCTGCGATTCACTTACCAAGAATTGCAATCCAGCGGTCGTTGAATTGCAATTCGTCCGCTCTGAAATTGCAGTCTAATTGCGGTCCCGTTGTTGCGGTCATTCTTTCGCGATACCGTTTGTGCGGTCATTCTTTCGCGGTCCAGTTTGTGCGGTCATTCTTTCGCGATACCGTTTGTGCGGTCATTCTTTCGCTATTTCCGTTAAAAACTTACCGTATCATCGTATAGTACAGTTTGTTTACATTATACAAACGTACTATTATACAAAAACATACGATATCCGTTCGTATATACGATATATCCGTACGGATATGGTATGAATATACAGTGGGTCATCGTGCGGTTAAAATATATCGATGCACCGGTTCATTTCGCATGTAAACATCCGGTTTTCATTTCGATCATCTGCCACAATTTTAAGTTTTTCAAAATGAATAAATGTTCAGTTTTACGATACAGAAACATTTAAAACTGAGGATTGTGAAGTACGGTATCACAGTGCATATACATGTGTGTTCAATACAGTAATTCATCAGTAATTCATCATTGTACTCCGCACCACCGCCGGGGACACAAAACAATGATCCCCCATACACACCAGCCATCTACATTTGGCGTCCTAAAAGTTCCGGTCTATATCCCACAGTGGGAACAATGTGTATTACCACCACCACCAGTTTTTGTCTATGACTACACTACACCGGGCCCCCCGACCACCACTTCTGTCTGTAACGCAGGATGACGTGGCCGACTAATCAAGTGCTAAACTAGTCCTGGTGCGATGGCCGACTGATCAAGTGCTATACTAGTCTTGGTGCGATGGCCGACTGATAAAGTTCTAAACTAGTCTTGGTGCGATGGCCGACTGATCAAATTCTAAACTAGTCATGGTGCGATGGCCAACTGATCGAGTGCTATACTAGTCCTGGTGCGATGGCCGACTGATGAAGGGCTAAACTAGTCTCGGTGCGATGGCCGACTGATCAATGGCTAAACTATTCCTGGTGCGATGGTCGACTGATCAAGTTCTAAACTAGTCCTGGTGTGATGACCGACTGATCAAGTGCTATACTCGGCATGGCCGACTGATCACGTGCTATACTGGGAATGGTGAGATGGCCAATTCATCAAGTGCTATGCTGGGCATGGTGCAATGGGCGACTGATCAAGCGCTATACTAGTTATGGTGCGATGGCAGACTGATCAAGTGCTCTACTAGTCCTGGTGCGATGGCCGACTGATCAAGTGCTATACTCGGCATGGCCGACTGATCACGTGCTATACTGGGCATGGTGAGATGGCCAACTGATCAAGTGCCATACTGGGCATGGTGCAATAGGCAACTAATCAAGCGCTATACTACTTATGGTGCGATGGTAGACTGATCAAGAGCTCTACTAGTCCTGGTGCGATGACCGACTGATGAAGGGCTAAACTAGTCCTGGTGCGATGGCCGACTGATCAAGTTCTATACTAGTCCTGGTGCGATGGCCGACTGATCAAGGGCTACACTAGTCCTGGTGCGATGGCCGACTGATCAAGGGCTAAACTAGTCCTGGTGTGATGGCCGACTGACCATGGGCTAAACTAGTCCTGGAGCGATGGCCGACTGATCTAGTTCTATACTAGTCATGGTGAGATTGCCGACTGATCAAGTGCTAAACTAGTCCTGGTGGCTGGTGCGATGGCCGACTGATCAAGTTCTAAACTAGTCCTGGAGCAATGGCCGACTGATCGAGTTCTAAACTAGTCCTGGAGCGATGGCCGACTGATCAAGTTCTAAACTAGTCCTGGTGCGATGGCCGACTGATCGAGTGCTATACTTGTCCTGGTGCGATGGCCGACTGATCAAGGGCTAAACTAGTCCCGGTGCGATGGCCGACTGATCAAGTGCTATACTAGTCCTGGTGCGATGGCCGACTGAACAAGTTCTAAACTAGTCTTGGTGCGATGGCCGTCTGATCAAGTTCTAAACTAGTCCTGGTGCGATGGCCGACTGATCAAGTGCTATACTAGTCCTGGTGAGATGGTAAACTGATCAAGTTTTAAACTAGTCCTGGTGCGATGGCCGACTGATCAAGTTCTAAACTAGTCTTGGTGCGATGGCCGACTGATCAAGTTCTAAACTAGTCGTGGTGCGATTGCCGACTGATCAAGTTCTAAACTAGTCATGGTGCGATGGCCAACTGATCGAGTGCTATACTAGTCCTGGTGCGATGGCCGACTGATCAAGGGCTAAACTAGTCTCGATGCGATGGCCGACTGATCAATGGCTAAACTATTCCTGGTGCGATGGTCGACTGATCAAGTTCTAAACTAGTCCTAGTGTGATGGCCGACTAATCTAGTGCTATACTCGGCATGGCCGACTGATCACGTGCTATACTGGGCATGGTGAGATGGCCAATTCATCAAGTGCTATGCTGGGCATGGTGCAATGGGCGACTGATCAAGCGCTATACTAGTTATGGTGCGATGGCAGACTGGTCAAGTGCTCTACTAGTCCTGGTGCAATGGCCGACTGATCAAGTGCTATACTCGGCATGGCCGACTGATCACGTGCTATACTGGGCATGGTGAGATGACCAACTGATCAAGTGCCATACTGGGCATGGTGCAATGGGCGACTAATCAAGCGCTATACTACTTATGGTGCGATGGTAGACTGATCAAGAGCTCTACTAGTCCTGGTGCGATGACCGACTGATCAAGGGCTAAACTAGTCCTGGTGCGATGGCCGACTGATCAAGTTCTATACTAGTCCTGGTGCGATGGCCGACTGATCAAGGGCTACACTAGTCCTGGTGCGATGGCCGACTGATCAAGGGCTAAACTAGTCCTGGAGCGATGGCCGACTGATCTAGTTCTATACTAGTCATGGTGAGATTGCCGACTGATCAAGTGCTAAACTAGTCTTGGTGGCTGGTGCGATGGCCGACTGATCAAGTTCTAAACTAGTCCTGGAGCAATGGCCGACTGATCAAGTTCTAAACTAGTCCTGGAGCGATGGCCGACTGATCAAGTTCTAAACTAGTCCTGGTGCGATGGCCGACTGATCGAGTGCTATACTTGTCCTGGTGCGATGGCCGACTGATCAAGGGCTAAACTAGTCCCGGTGCGATGGCCGACTGATCAAGTGCTATACTAGTCCTGGTGCGATGGCCGACTGAACAAGTTCTAAACTAGTCCTGGTGCGATGGCCGACTGATCAAGTGCTATACTAGTCCTGGTGAGATGGTAAACTGATCAAGTTTTAAACTAGTCCTGGTGCGATGGCCGACTGATCAAATTCTAAACTAGTCCTAGAGCGATGTCCGACTGATCAAGTGCTAAACTAGTCCTGGTGTGATGGCCGACTGATCAAGTTCGAAACTAGTCCTGGTGCGATGGCCTACTGATCAAGTGCTAAACTAGTCCTGGTGCGATGGCCGACTGATCAAGTGCTAAACTAGTCATGGTGCGATTGCCGACTGATCAAATCGCATGCCATAATAACTAGATGGCCATGGCCTGCATGTCGTGCCCGCCGAGGCATTTGATAGTACAAACAATTTTTTTTATTGCAACAAAGCTTTAGCCCGTCGACATAAAATTGTGCCGCACCCGCCGAGGCTTTGATAGTATACCCAAAAACTTTAACTAAAAAACACTTTAACCAAAAACTTCATCCTGAATGCACACCAATGTGCCAACTATATCGCTCTGTCTGCAAGCGGGCCCAACAAAAACTTTAAGGGAAATTTCAAAGTAATTTGACCGTGACATTGGGCACATATAAATAATAATGAAAATGTGGGTGAACCGTATGTGAAGTTTCGAGTGAATTGGTGAAGCGGTTTCAGAGATATAGTGTTCTTAAAGGTACATGCCCACTCAGTAGGCACAAAATGTTCTTTATATCAGAGACATCATCGGAGACATTTTAGGGCAAAATAAACATTCATTCACCATTAATACACATATTTATTGGCATTATTATACATTTTATATCAGACGTAAATTTCCACACTGCTATCAGGGGCGATAACCGTGTTTCCTTAAAATATTACCAAGACATTACTATTTATTTTTTGATGTGCAATGATCATACTTTATAATCTGTCGAAAACATTATTTTTTCAGGGAAACACATTTAATTAGTATAAGTAATTAAAAAATATCATGCCCCATTTGCCTATGAAAATAGCCTGATATCACCGCGTGTCACTATCAGTGAAATAAACATTACTAAATGATTATATCCATATAACGGGCACTCGTAATGTTTAGAACTGATGGAATAGTGACAAAATTATACACTTATTTAATTCCTACAAATAACTGAGAATACACATAACTTTAATTGTTGTGCCTACTGAGTGGGTATGTACCTTTAATTAGCATAAATTATTAAAAACAAGAAATGCGTCTCTCGAACGCGGATGCCACCTGCAGCATATTTGAGAAACTGTGACAAAGTGGTTAACCGAAAAGTGTGACGGACGGACAGACGGACGGACGGAAGGACGGTCCAAACACTATATGCCACCCGTTTCTTCGAAACCCGGTGGCATGAAAATATCATGCCTCATTTGAATATGAAAATAGCTTCATACCACTGCTAGTCATTATCAGTAAAATAAATATTACTAAATGATTATATATGGATAGCGGGCACACATAATTTTTAGAACTGGTGGAATAGTGACACAATTATACACTTATTTAATTGCTATAAAAGAACATTTTGTGCCTACTGAGTGGGCATGTACCTTTAAAAACTTTAACCTTAAATCAAAAAAATTTAACCGGACGCACGAAGTGACGTACATCTGGATGTACGTACGTATGTAGGCCAATGTGACAACTATATCGCACTGTCCACATGCAGGCATGTCAAAAACTTTGAGGTAAATTTTCAAAGTAATTTGACCTTGATGTTGGGCACAGGGGTTGCAGGGGTTGAGCATAGAATGAAAATATGGATGATGATAAACATACATGTGAAGCTTCGAGTGAATTTGCGAAGCTGTTTCTGAGATATAGTGTTCTTAAAAACTTTAACCTACGGTTAACCTACAGGATAAAAACCATGGCCATGGCCCGCATGTTGAGCCCACCGAGGCATTTGATGGTGTCGGAGTATATTTATTTGAAGTTTGAATTAACGTATGTAAAAGCTTTAACGCAAATTTTAAAGTCATTTGACCTTGATCTTGGGTATGTGGGTCGCATGCGTGGGCTATAATATGAAAATATGGATGATAATAAAGAATAATCTGAAGTTTGAAGCAAATCTGGGTAAGAATTGTGGAGATATAAGGTATGCAAAAACTTTAACAAAAAATTCAAAGTCATTTGACCTTGACCTTGGGGCACAGGGGCCGCATGAGTGGGACACAGAATGAATATATGGATGATGACTAATAAGCATTTGATGTTTCAAGTCAATGTGACTTAGGATATGGTATTTAAAAACATACACCGATTTCGGACGGACTGACGCACGGACGTCATTGTTATCACTAAGTCTCGCTTTCCGCAAGCAGGCTCGGCCAAAAAAATACAGATGGACGTCAATGTGCAGACTATAAAGCACTGTCCGCAGGCGGCCGCGACAACAATTGTCCAACCCCTTTTAAAGGTGCAAGCCCACTCAGTAGGCTAAAAATGCTCTTTATGGGAATTAAATTAAGTGTATAATTGTCACTATTCTACTAGTTATAAACAATTACGAGTGCCCGCTATACAGATATAATCATTTGGTAATATTTATTTTACTGATAGTGACGCGCGGTGGTATCGGTATTTTCATGTGCAAATGGGGCATGATATTTTATAATTATTTATACTATTAAATTAAATGCATCAACTGAAAACAAAATTGACGGATTATAAAGTATGATCATTGTACATCAAAAAATAAATACAGAGAATAAATAGTAACGTCCGTTAACATTTTAAGGAAACACGGTTATCGTCCCTGATATCAATGTGGAAATTTTCTTCTGATATAAAATGTATAATAATGCCAAACAATACATGGGTAATGGTAAATGATCTGGCCAGAAAATGTCTCCGATGATGTCTCTGACATAAAGAACATTTTGTGCCTACTGAGTGGGCATGTACCTTTAATGCTAGCTCCGCCCTGTCCAGTGAGACCTATGCATGTGTTAAGTTTCATAAAAAATATTGCAAAGGGTGTTCGCGTTATGCTCCGGACAAATCAGTGCAGGAAAAAACAAAGGGAGATAACTAAACTAGAAAATGTGTTCATAGAACACGGATACCCCACATATCGCTTTGATAGTAAACAAGGCAAAATTCCAGTGTCCAAAAGGGAGAGCTAATCCATGACACGGGGTTCGAATCAAAAATCGAAATAAACTTTTCGACTCTACTCATCATAAGGAAGCTACATATCAAATTTCAGTGATGTAGCTATTACTAAAGTTTTACGAGTTACAAGGCAAAATTTTCAAATTCTAATTAAAAAAGAGGGAGATAATCCATGACTCGGGGGTCGAATGAAAATAAACTTTGCAAATCTACTCATCATAAGGACATACCAAATTTCAGGTGTGTAGCTATTAGGGTTTAAAAGTTTTACGAGCTACAAGACAAAATTGGAAAATTCTAACTTGAAAAGGGGGAGATAATCCATGACCATGGGGTCGAATCAAACATACATGTACCAAGTTTCAGGTATGTAGCTATTACGGTTTAAAAGTTTTTCGAGTTACTAGGTTGGTGAAGGACGGAAGAACGGACAAGGTTAAGGGTAACACTAAATGCCCCCTCCACTATCGTGGTGAGGCAAAAGTTGTCATATACAAGTAACTTACCTTAATTCATCAGTTACACATCAGACGATGAATGAACTTTAATTCTGGTGTAGAATATTAAAGTTATTCATTATATTCAATAGTGCTGCTTTGACACGACGTGAAATTAAAACATGCATGACATGATCTGGAAGAAAAACCACAGACCAAGCACGCATATTCAGAATCACGTCTGTCGGTTCTTATCCAGCTCCGATTTCTGTCACCTGTCCACAAAATCCAGAATCCAACATTGTCGCAAATTTAATCCTCTATGTTCGTGTACGTTAGAACAAAATGTCACTTAGTTATTATCCAATCCATTGTAATCTCTTGTTTCTCTAAATAAATGCGTCCAACAATCCCTGTAGCTGCTATCGTGATAAAAAATGTTAAAGGTTCCGTCAGCACCTCACATATTGATCTTAATATCCACCATTTTGATTCCAAGTACCAGAATAATGATGTTTCCATGCGCCGTCGTAGTGTTATCTGTCAGATTCCGTTGTTTATTTGATCAAATTGATGGACAAATTTGTGTCCGCTAATGTCGCCAAGAGCATAATCTGTGACGTTGACTGTAACAATTTGGCATAACTTCTAGCTTGTGAATTTGTGGTTGAATGAAGTGATCACTATGGTGAATAAGTGTGTATTTGTGCCCGGTTTGCTCAGCAGGTAGAGCGATGGTGTGGTAAACCAGAGATCCCCGGTTTGATTTCCGGGCTGGTGCACATCTTTCTCACCCTGTGACATTTAGCGCCCAACGTAGTTGCGGGAAGTAACTCTGCAGAATACTCCCGCATCGTCCGTACCGAGAGTTTATAATGGTGCTCTCCGTAGGTTTCCCCTGCAAAGTACCAAATCACATCTGATTTGCACTTCAACTGTTAATTGCGACATATTTTCTGTATTTTTCAATTGAAAGAAATGTCAGTATTATACTTATTCATTTCTGTGTAATAAGTACAGAAAAATATGTCACAATTAACAGCTAAAGCGCGAATGAGATCCGATCCGGTACACTGCAGGAAAAACCTATGGAGCACCGGAACTCTGGGTACGGACGATAATTGAGTATTCTGTTGCCCAACAAAGGACCGCAACTGATAAATACTCCCAAATTGTACCCAAACATATGGAATTCGGAGACAAAAATTAAACATAGAATTTGAGGACGAATTTCAATTTGGCGGAGAAGAATGTCACAGTACGCAACTGACCATGGGGATGAAGTGTGTATGATCTGTGCCTTGTTAGCTTGCTCGGTACAGCCATGGGCATGGTACGGTAAACATGAGGTCCCTGGTTCGATTCAGGGCCGTTATTTATCTTTCTCACTCTGTGACACAAGTAAACCGTTTTATTTTAAAGAAATGGCTATCACCGGAATAAATATTATCTTCACAAAATTTGATTCGGGCCAATAGAAATCAACAGCCAGAACAGAACGTTTGTAGTAATATAAATCTAATTCCAAAATAAATTTTTAATATTTTTTTTATGATCAGGTTTCGAAAATTAAAATATGCTTTTCTTTTAAAATTATTATCAATATGTTCACCATGTTATTATGATTAATATGCAATTCACAGTCTCCTTGCAGCTTGAAATTGAAAGACATGAAAAGTTGTGTTGATCTCAGAAATTGTCATGTCGACTATAGGATCGCGTCGAAATAATGTCAACATAATAGGAAAACGTAATTTGATACCGACGAAAACGTAAACAAAACGCAAAATTGATACTTTGTTTTGCTATATTATACCGTAGACCACACATTATCATTTGCTTTTATATGAAAATAAATATATTGTCAGCATGGTGGTGTCTATTAATTTGTTCTTGATATTCGGAACGGCAGTGAGTGAGTGACGACATTTTGTTTTGTCCAAGAAATTGTGGTATTTATGGAAATACATTCGACACTGATACTGACACTGGGTTGCCTTAGCGTGAAGGATGTCCGAAGATGAGGAGACACTATCTCGCCCCTTCCCGTTACTGGACCCTTTGCGCAATCAAGGACCACCAAGGAGAACTGATTTGACCCGCCATCTTGACCAGAAGTGAACTTTCACGAGAGCCATAAAACCTGCCCAATAGTGGCCATAAAGGTAGGCCTGTGATATCAACTTGTGATTTACAACATTTGGCGTCGTCGGCTCCGAAGACTAGTATTGTGTATCCTTTTGGGAAATCCCTAATTTTCTTGTTTTATTGTTATTTGTCAGCTCCGTAGTATTTGTTGATAAAAAACATATTTCACCAGAATTAGCCTTTTCTCGCCCATTTTACATGTATAGAGTATTTCTAAATTAATTGACAACAATTGACACCCGTTTTCGATATAAAATTGTGTAATTTTTTCCAACTTTTGAGATTTTTAAATTTTTCTTTTTTTTTTTTTTTTTTTTTTTTTTTTTCGGAAATAATTATTTCCGCGGTGCAAGCACCATTATAATTCGACTTCCGTCTCGTCCAAATTTTAACGCGTGACGTCATCAAAACTTGTGTATTTACATTTGACTTGGAATTTCTTTGTAAAATTAGCAATTTTCGGCAATAACAACAATTATTGATTAATTTATTGATAATTTTGGAAGATATTATTAATTATTTAGTTAATAAATACACGCACAGGTAATATTAGAAAATTTTATTAATTTTTTTGGGAATTTGTAGTAATATTATTATAATTTGTTTCAGAATTACCTGTCAACAACATTGTACACTAAGAAGCTATTATTCTACTAGCTTAGGAGAGGTTGGTCAAACTTCACTTTGTTTTAGTGTTTATTTTCACAAAATATTCTTCTAAAAATCTTTCAAAAATAGTTTTGATAAATTAAATTGTAATTTTCATTAAATATTTCTACATAATTTATCGGCCTTTTTAGTAAATTAATTGTAGTCTTTCTATTTAGCATTTCATAGTTTTACGGTATAAATAACCAACTTATTGAAATAAATTTTCACGGTTTTCGGCGATTTAACTTCATTTAGTTTTGGTAATTTTGTTCACGGTAAAACTTTTGGTAGTGTATATGTTGTTCCGTTAAAGATTTTAGACATATATTTGGGGTTTATTTCATTAACTGGGATTATGTTACATTTCTTTAGCAAAAATAACATTCTACGGTTTATTTTTTCTTCGATATTTTTTTATTTTGAAATTTTCGGCGAAATTCATAGTGCGGTGGAATATTTTGATTAATTTCGTATACATGTAGTCATTATTTAATTTAATTTTTGGTAACGACATATTATATCTGTAATTAAACATTAAACTAGTGCAGATTTATTTGGATATTTGGTTATTTCATTTAATTTTTTTTATTTTAATTAAATCTTTTGGCCGAATTTTCTAATTATAAATTTTTGAAGATTAAATTAATTATTGAGGTATCACGTACTGCTTTCGCTGACCTGGTGTCCATCCACACACACACAAGTGCACCATGCTTACGAATGAGTGCATCGACAAAGAAGCAGGCGAGATATTCTCCGAATAAACTTCTGTAGCGCTCGCGAGCTTATTGAGAAAATTACCGGGAGTGGGACCGGTATATACAAAGCGTATTTTGTCAATACGCAGAAAGAAGATAACATTTCGCGCGAGAAATTTTTGACGTTGAATATCCGAAACGTCGGAGATTTGGTGGACAATATTGATTTTTCGCCATTTGTGGAAGATTCAGCCATGTCCAGCGACAAACAACAGGCGGAGAGAGCGGAACAGTGCAGGGACCATGGGGACAATGAAGGTAATGGAGGCAACCAAGAAAATGCTCAACTAGAAATGAATGAGCAACGACTCAGAGAAACCGAAGAAAAAATGCAAAAGTATAAGGCAATTCTTAAACAAATGGATGAAGAACATCAAGGGTTACTAGAAGAAACTGACAGAGTTAGAGAAGAAAAACAAAGGCTCACAGAGGAAACAGAAATAATAAGAAGAATGAGGTCAATTTCCAGTAATGAATTAGATGTCCTGAATAGCCTCCTAAGAGCCGTGGCATCCAGACAGAATGCGGGTCCGGGAATTTCACAAAAAGGTGATTGTTATTTTGAAGGCACTGACGCTTCTTCAGACATGATGTCTTTGAAGAAGCTGCCTAGTAGTATGGGGCCAGTAGATCCGCATGGTTCAGAAGGCGCTTACGCTTCTTCAGACATGATGTCTTCGAGGAAGCTGCCTAAGGATAGAATGAGGTCACAGTTCCCAAAGACTGACTCAAGCGACAAGGACAGCCTAGATGCTTTTTTGGACAAAATGTCTTCGAAAGAGCTGGCATCCACAGATAGAAAGATGGCCATGTCACAGTCAAAATCAGGACAGGCACAGAATGCCAATGCTATTTCAGACACAATGTCTTTGAAAAAGCCGGCAAATGATGATTATAGGAAACTACTACAACAACGCGGAGGTGCAAATACTTTTTCAGATGATATGTCTTGGAAAAAGCCTCAAAGCCGATCGGATATGCGTCCAAAAACACGACAATCCAGTCGATACGACACAGGACGGGCATCCAATAGACAGTATCCTGGTTTACCAGAAAGAATGTTCCAGGATCACTCAGAAACATCGTCCTGGGATGAAGACGACTATGTGAACATAGACGTGAAGGGGGGAGAGCGTACAATGATGCAGTCCGAAATAAGGTCAATGTAGCTATGCCAAGAACCTTATTATTTGATGGGAAGGGGAGTTGGTCAGCATTCATAACCAAATTTAATGTTTTCGCTGAGAACCAAAATTGGACAAGTAAAGAAAGGCGAAATCATTTATGCTTGTGTTTTGAAGGCCAAGCAAGCGACTTCTTCACCAGAACCATATCGAGAGAACCCGACATAGATTATTTCGATGTACTGAACAAAATGGAGAGATGGTTCAATATCGAAGACCTACCGGAAACTTCACAGTTGTATTTCGGCTATGCAACGCAGTCCCCAAAGGAAAATATTGTTGAGTGGGCTGACCGCGTGGTGAGTATGGCAACCAAAGCATACTCAGATCTGACAGATGCACAGATATATAGACATGCCATATTCCGATTTTGTCAGGGTCTAACCGATAAAGCCGCTGGCCATTACACAATTAATCTCAGACCGAGAACCATGGAAGAAGCGATAGACAAAATTCGGTGGTATCAACACACTGACAGGATAATGTATGGCCGCAACAAACGAGACGTAAAATCAGTAAAAAACTGAAGATGCATATGATACATGCTCCGTCGAATTCAGTCGAGAAGAAAACTCCGACAGTGAGCATTATGCTCAAATCTCAAGAACATTCATACCAAAGAAGCAGATTCAAGAACCAAAGCCAGATAACTCAGTGACAACAGAAAAGAAAGTTCGGTTTGAACCACTGAATAGATATAGAGAGCTGGATAAAAGAGTAGAGGTAGTGGAGAAGGCTGTTAGCAATATAGATACAACAATGAATAAAGGTATAGCGGACCTAACCAAGCAGATTGAAGGTCTAGCGCAGACATTGCAAAAAGGTAGACCAGTGGCTGACAAAAAAGATATTCGTTGTTATTCTTGCAACGGTCTCGGTCACTACAGTAATGAGTGCCGGAGGAAGAACTTTCGGAAACGAATATCTGCAATCTCGGAAGGTGAAGAAGAGAGCGATGCGGAGTCGGATGAGGATTTAAACGACAGCGGGTCGGACCAGTAGGCCTACATTCGACCCGTATGAAACAAGGCCTGAACGACCGTGGTGATGCAATAGAGGTGGAGAAAGAGGTAGATAAGCAACCGGATTGTAGTGTCAGTGACATTACAGATGGCCTAAGTCGTCTACTGATCGCTGATTCTACCCCTGGAAACGTGGAACCAGAAGTTTCCGGAGATGCGATTATGATTAATCAGCTACGATCATCCTCTATGATCAAAGTGCCGGTCAAGATCGAAGAAATCGAATTAGATGCCGTGGTAGACACCGCGGTGCAAGTAACGATTATATCCGACAGGGTATACAACCGGTTCCAAGAGAAACCTGCGATAATCAAGAAAGTGTCATTGCAAACCGCAGGCAGGCACATGAAATTATCAGGTGTCATTATTGGTCCAATAAAATTGAAACTGGGCAAAGTACAATACGATGTAGAGATTTATGTCGCACCCATAGAGGATGACACGCTCCTTGGACTGGATTTCATGCGGCAAAACCAGATCAGCATAAATTTGCCAAGAGCTGAGTTGCAATTAGAAGGTGAGACAATTAAGATGGACATCGTAGGTTCGTCTAGGACTAAGGTTTCGAAAGTGGTAGTTTGGTCTAAGACGGTTGTACCACCTAATACAGTCAAGATGGTCAAATGTTCTACAGACTCCATGATGTCTCAATTCATGGTAGAACCGATTCACAACCCACCGGCACTGATTGCACGAACAGTTCATTCAGACGCGCACTTGAAGGTGTGTGTAGTTAACACCACGGAGCACAATGTTGTGCTTAAGCGGAAACAGGTGGTGGGGAAAGCTTATGAAATCACTGGTCTGGTGCCGGGAGATGGAGATTGCACCGAGGCCGGTGTCTATAAAGTCAAAACTGACGAACAACGGTTCGACACGCAAGTTCCTGATCATTCAGTTGAACTTGAAAGAGCGAGCCGGTGTCTATAAAGTAAAACCTGACGAACAACGGTTCGACACGCAAGTTCCTGATCATTCAGTTGAACTTGAAGAGCGAGCCGGTATCTATAAAGTAAAACATGATGAACAAAGGTCCGAAAAGCGAGTTCCTGATCATTTAGTCGAGCTTGTAGAACGGGCAAAGCAAAATCTAGAAGCAGTGGAACGTGAGCAACTGACTAGTTTGCTTATAGAATATCAGGATGTGTTTTCTATAGACGACTTTGATCTAGGAAATTTCACGGCATTGGAGCACCACATAGAAACCGGTGATGCTAGACCCATTAAGCAAAGAATGCGACGGACACCGTGCTGTTTCACAGACGAAGAAAGTGCTAACCTGGAACGTATGCTGAAAGCCATGGTGATTCAACCGTCTACATCGGAATGGGCCGCATCTCCTGTATTGGTAAGGAAACGTGACGGATCAGTAAGATGGTGCGTGGACTACCGTGGCCTAAACAATGTCACCACAAAAGACGTGTTTCCACTGCCGTTGATTGAAGAATGCATAGATACACTTGCCGGAAATTCCTTGTACTCAAAATTAGATGCCAATTCCGCTTACTGGCAAGTCCGGATCAGACAGAAAGAAGACCGCATTCCTGACCAAATATGGACTTTTTGAGTTCATTCGCATGGGATTTGGCTTGTGCAACGCCCCAGCAACGTACTGTAGAGTAATGAACTTAGTCTTGAGGGGCTTGAATTGGAAGATTCTACTAGCATTTCTCGATGACATATTGATCTTGGGAATAACTTTCCTAGACCATCTGAACATCTGCAATTACTGTCAGAGGGCACACCGTAATTGGTCACAGTTTGTAGCAGATGTGAATGATGTGGTGGCCCTTCCTCAACAGGTTGGCGAAGAAACGCAGTCACTGGAGCAAGAAAATGTGTTGGCGGCATGCTCGATAGATGCAGATCAGACCACAACAGTCAGTCACTCAGCAAGGGAAGGACACTCAAAGGAGACACCCGCTTACGAGTATCCGTCTACCGTGGATGGTCCGATTGACAAAGCGACAGTCCATCGACATGTCGACATCCTATGGAAACGGACCGTGTGGACATATATGGACCGAAGAGCAGAAAGTTGTATTGTGACAGATACTGCGAATCAGGAAGTCAACATTGCAGTTGAGCAGAGGATTGATCCTGACCTAGAGATCATCATTGCTTGGTTGCAACATGGGACAGTTCCCGCCGAAGGAACGCTATTCAGTGCTAGTCCAGCCGCTAAATATTATTGGGCTAAATAAAGAACTATTTACACTGGAGAGCGATATCCTAAAGAAGACCAAAGATTGGAGATATCTGCTGGTAGTACCAAAAAGCTTGCAGCAGCGTGTTATGCATGCTCATCACGACCTGCCATCGGCAGGGCACCAAGGCATGGAAAGGACACGAGGACGAATCAAGGACAAATACTACTGGTTCGGCATGTCACAGATGGTCAACGGATATGTGAGCACCTGTAGAGTGTGCAACCATAGGAAGAAAACTAACAGGCGAGCTAAGTTTCCGCTGACTAGCTTCCAGGCTGGTTATCCCATGGAGAGAGTGCACCTGGATTTCATGGGCCCACTTCCGCGAACTACCAAGGGTAACGAGTATGTATTAATGATGGTAGACCAGTTTACCAAGTGGGTGGAGTGCATTGCTCTACCATCACAGACGGCGGATGTAACAGCCCATGCAGCAGTATCGGAGTTCTTTTCAAGATTTGGATATCCGTTCCAGATACACTCCGATCAAGGACGGAACTTTGAAAGTCGGCTGTTTGCTGCGGTATGCGATCTGTTAGATGTACACAAGTCGCGAACCACCCCCTATCGACCATCAGCGAATGGCCAAGTTGAACGGTTCAATAGAACATTGATGGATGCCGTCAGGTGTTTTGTAGGAACACAGAATACCTGGGATAAGTACTTGCCACAGTTGGCAGGGGCCATAAGATCATCTGTCAATAAGGATACCGGGTTCACAGCCAATAAACTGATGTTAGGGAGGGAAACATATCAACCGGCAGATCTAATGTTTCCAGGAGTAGAGAGCCGAATGCCAGAGCAATCTACTGATGAGTATGTGAAAGATCTGGAAGCTGCTATTACCTCCGCGCACAGGATTGCAAGAGAAAATCTGAAGGCTAGCCAAAAACGTATGAAGAAGAATTATGACCTGAAGATCTTGGAGAAGAGTTACCAAGTCGGTGATCCCGTGTACATTTTGGACAAAGCCTCAGTGAAGGGGAAGAGCAAGAAATTGTGTCCCCCATGGAAGGGGCCCGGAATTATTGTGAAGAAAATATCATCCGCAATATACCGTATTAAGACGAAAACCGGGGTATTCACGTTGAATCACGACCACGTGAAACTGTGTAAGGATAGGGAGTTACCCGTGTGGATACAACGTCTACAAGCCAGTCCCGTTTTGCTGGCTGATGCGGCGAAGAAGAATCCTCCTGTCGATCAGGAAATTCGTTATTGCTTTTGTCGCGAACCGGATGATGGGCGGTTAATGCTACAATGCGATAACTGTCTGGAGTGGTTTCACGCGTCGTGCGTAGGCTTGTCGCGGTCCGAGGTTCGTCGAATCGGCAGATACTTTTGTCGTGTGTGTGTGGCGGACCCGGGGGTCGGCAGCGGAAGTAAGACCCTGTAATTCTCATTACAGGTGAAGAGCCACCATCATGGATGCCCCGTCTAAGGATGAGGATGGTTGGCATAAACAGAGCGGGAGGACGGAGCGACACATCAGTGCCGAGACTCGGAAGGGGAGGCTAATCCCAGCTCGGGAGCTTGTACGCGAGCTCGGTATGGATAAGTCCATTGGGACTGTCCAGTACCTTGAGCTCGCAAAGCCACAATACGAGCTGGCAATCAAAAGAAAATACTGGAGGTGGATACAGGACCTCCAGTTGGATAGTACGACGTTCCTGTCGAATCGGGTGATTCTGGAACATTTTCCGAACCCAGTTGGAAGGGATATGGTCCAAATACCGCGCGTCAGGGGCACGGCGGACCAGGGGATAGGTGGACAATTGGCGCAGGATGTCCGTTTGCACCACACTGACTTGCCCAAGGTAGTGTCGAACGCGGCGAGTATGGAAGTGGATATACCACCTCATGCATTCATTGATGCACCACCGAAGGGGCAGGGGCACGGCATTAGTCAAGAGGAGCCCCGTTCTAATGAACGAAGGAGGCCCGTAGTAGATGCGCCGGACAGAGCAATACCTCTGTCACACCAGAGACAATGGGACCGTCAGGGAGAAGGAAGGGAACATCGGCCCCGTTCTCATGAACGAAAGAGGCCAGAGAGAAAAACCGATCAAGCGAGCCGGTATCGAGGGCGGCCAGACAGGGAATTTGGTCTACCAAGGCAACAGGACATCATCGCAAAGTTGGAACTGCCCCGTTCATCGGAACGAAGGAGGCCGGAAATGGAGTTCCGCCGTTCGGAACTGCCCCGTTCATCGGAACGAAGGAGGCAGGAAAAGGAGTCGCGCCATTCGGAATGGCCCCGTTCATCGGAACGAAGGAGGCCGGGAATGGAGCCCCGCCGTTCGGAGGCGCGTGAGCTAACTAGGTCACCAGAGCGCAGAAGGCCCGCAAAGGACCGACATCAAGGCACGCAAACCGAGCCTCGCCCAAGGTCGTGTACCCAGGCCACGCAAACGGACGTTGCACCAGTGTGCCACTGTTTAGAGGTTTTACCGAGGCACCTGGGCAACCAGACAGAAGACCTGGGCAACGACCCCCAGACAGTGCGCAAGACATCGTTGGAGGTTTGCGTTACGGGCGACCAGAGAGTGGTACGAGGGGATATGTTGGACTGCTCGGACGAGGTGTTGGCCGTTTCGGCCCCGTCCACTCAAGAGACTAACCGCACGGAGAAGTTACGACCCTCACTTAAAAGAAGGGCCAATATTCCGGATGACTATGTCGGCGCAAAACGCGTGCACAGACAGTCATGCCCATTTGATGACTGTTAGGTTAAGACCCGGACTGCAAAGCGGCATGCTCTGCAGGAGCACGTGCCTGCAGTAGTGGGGTGGTCCTGTATCCACCTCCAGTATTTTATTTTGATTGCCAGCTCGTATTGTGGCTTTGCGAGCTCAAGGTACTGGACAGTCCCAATGGACTTATCCATACCGAGCTCGCGTACAAGCTCCCGAGCTGGGATTAGCCTCCCCTTCCGAGTCTCGGCACTGATGTGTCGCTCCGTCCTCCGGCTCTGTTTATGCCAACCATCCTTAGACGGGGCATCCATGATGGTGGCTCTTCACCTGTAATGAGAATTACAGGGTCTTACTTCCGCTGCCGACCCCCGGGTCCGCCACACACACACGACAAAAGTATCTGCCGATTCGACGAACCTCGGACCGCGACAAGCCTACGCACGACGCATGAAACCACTCCAGACAGTTATCGCATTGTAGCATTAACCGCCCATCATCCGGTTCGCGACAAAAGCAATAACGAATTTACTGATCGACAGGAGGATTCTTCTTCGCCGCATCAGCCAGCAAAACGGGACTGCTTGTAGACGTTGTATCCACACGGGTAACTCCCTATCCTTACACAGTTTCACGTGGTCGTGATTCAACGTGAATACCCCGGTTTTCGTCTTAATATGGTATATTGCGGATGATATTTTCTTCACAATAATTCCGGGCCCCTTCCATGGGGGACACAATTCTTGCTCTTCCCCTTCACTGAGGCTTTGTCCAAAATGTACACGGGATCACCGACTTGGTAACTCTTCTCCAAGATCTTCAAGTCATAATTCTTCTTCATACGTTTTTGGCTAGCCTTCAGATTTTCTCTTGCAATCCTGTGCGCGGAGGTAATAGCAGCTTCCAGATCTTTCACATACTCATCAGTAGATTGCTCTGGCATTCGGCTCTCTACTCCTGGAAACATTAGATCTGCCGGTTGATATGTTTCCCTCCCTAACATCAGTTTATTGGCTGTGAACCCGGTATCCTTATTGACAGATGATCTTATGGCCCCTGCCAACTGTGGCAAGTACTTATCCCAGGTATTCTGTGTTCCTACAAAACACCTGACGGCATCCATCAATGTTCTATTGAAACCGTTCAACTTGGCCATTCGCTGATGGTCGATAGGGGGTGGTTCGCGACTTGTGTACATCTAACAGATCGCATACCGCAGCAAACAGCCGACTTTCAAAGTTCCGTCCTTGATCGGAGTGTATCTGGAACGGATATCCAAATCTTGAAAAGAACTCCGATACTGCTGCATGGGCTGTTACTCCCGCCGTCTGTGATGGTAGAGCAATGCACTCCACCCACTTGGTAAACTGGTCTACCATCATTAATACATACTCGTTACCCTTGGTAGTTCGCGGAAGTGGGCCCATGAAATCCAGGTGCACTCTCTCCATGGGATAACCAGCCTGGAAGCTAGTCAGCGGAAACTTAGCTCGCCTGTTAGTTTTCTTCCTATGGTTGCACACTCTACAGGCGCTCACATATCCGTTGACCATCTGTGACATGCCGAACCAGTAGTATTTTTCCTTGATTCGTCCTCGTGTCCTTTCCATGCCTTGGTGCCCTGCCGATGGCAGGTCGTGATGAGCATGCATAACACGCTGCTGCAAGCATTTTGGTACTACCAGCAGATATCTCCCATCTTTGGTCTTCTTTAGGATATCGCTCTCCAGTGTAAATAGTTCTTTATTTAGCCAATAATATTTAGCGGCTGGACTAGCACTGAATAGCGTTCCTTCGGCGGGAACTGTCCCATGTTGCAACCAAGCAATAATGATCTCTAGGTCAGGATCAATCCTCTGCTCAACTGCAATGTTGACTTCCTGATTCGCAGTATCTGTCACAATACAAACTTTCTGCTCTTCCGGTCCATATATGTCCACACGGTCCCGTTTCCATAGGATGTCGACATGTCGATGGACTGTCGCTTTGTCAATCGGACCATCCACGGTAGACGGATACTCGTAAGCGGGTGTCTCCTTTGAGTGTCCTTCCCTTGCTGAGTGACTGACTGCTGTGGTCTGATCTGCATCTATCGAGCATGCCGCCAACACATTTTCTTGCTCCAGTGACTGCGCTTCTTCGCCAACCTGTTGAGGAAGGGGCACCACATCATCCACATCTGCTACAAACTGTGACCAATTACGGTGTGCCCTCTGACAGTAATTGCATCCCTGGCAGGGCAATTCGTGCAATTCGAGTCCCAGTTTGTAATGGTTGCATTCGAGTGCAGTTCCCGGTTTTCGTGATAATGCGTCCGCATTACCATTGTGCTTCCCCGGACGGTGCTCAATGACCAAGTCATATAGACTCAGCTCCTCAATCCATCTAGCTAACTGTCCTTGGGGATCTCTAAAATTTAACAGCCATCTCAAGCTGTTGTGGTCCGTTCTCACTTTGAACCGTCTCCCCAGCAAGTAATGTCGGTACTGCCTCGTAAATCGCACCACTGCTAGCAATTCTTTCCTGGTAGTACAGTATCTCCTCTGCTCCGCTGCCAATGACAAGCTCCCAAATGCTATCACTCTCTCAACACCTCCCTGTACCTGTAGCAGCTCTGCTCCTATAGCACAATCTGAGGCGTCAGTGTCCAGAATGAACGGATCAACCCCGTTCGGTAGAGCTAAAATCGGTGCGGCCGTTAGTGTCATTTTAATGGCTTCATATGCCTGTTGCTGCTCCTCACCCCACTCAAATTTCTTCTTCCCGGTTATTGAGTACAGAGGAACAGCCAGTTTTGCCAAATCCTTAAGAAACATCCTGTGGTAGTTCACTAGCCCCAGAAATTGTTCCACCTCCTTGGTGCTCTTGGGCCTTGGCCACTCTGTCACGGCCTTTATGTGTTCCTCACTGAGTTCCAACCCATTGGGACCTATCTTCCTACCAAGAAACACCACTTGTTTCTGGAACAACTCGCACTTCTTTGGTAAGCAGCTGCTCATCTATTACAGCTGACGTTTCTCTCAAACTGTTGATCGCATCCTGTAGACACGTGTGCATTCCAACAAACTGTGTTATGGCATTGGGCGTTCTCACAATGATATTACTGATCAGTGCGATCATGTCCTTCATTGCGTTTACAAATTCAATCCACAGTTGATGAGATGCATCGCTGGGAACCACCATAAAATATTTAACTGATTGTCAAAGAAGTTCGACGTTTTCAAAATAGAAATTAGCTCATTTAGCTGTTCAGACATTGCATCACGAGAAATTGCCTTCGTTAACACCCGTAACAGCGTCTGTATTGAACTTGCGTCATTTATATTCAGGGCTTTCTGGAAATCGTGTCTGTTCTTTAACAACACACGTATAATATAACCTGGTGTTTTGTGTTCCAAGTCACTCAACCACGTTATGTTGACCGGCGTTAGATAGTCGCCACCAGTCAGGCCACCAGCATATCTGTTTACGTTGTTTTGGTCCTCTCTATTATCCGTCTGATTCTCGATCTTATAATCGTCTACATGTTCTGGCCCCATTTCACTTACATCCGAGGTCCTGAAACGATGAAGGTAAAATGTGTCAACAATTGCTAGAAGATAATACGTCAGGTAACGAGCTTTGTATTGGTTCAATACGTACTCACTGATAACACAATGTCGCATCAGGCATTAACCTGATACGAATATCCGGGTTACATCGAATTTAAAACCGACGCTTCATTGGTCGAACAGCGTTATATAATGTTACCAAATGACGTCAGTGTAATGACACAACGGCGTTATTTTGACCGTAATCTGTTTTATATTTAAGTATCCACTAGCATCAAAACGTTACCTGATAAATAGAATACCAGCTTGGTGTCTAGTGATACATTTATCAGGCTCGGCTCGGAAATGGTAGGAATTGTTTCCGTTTCCTAGCCTTACCTGATAACAATGATATCAAATACATTAACCTGGTATTCTCTATGAAACACCAAATGCACCTGAAAATACACCTGAAAATTACAGCCAGTCAAACGACCCATGATAATCACCGAAACGTAGCTGTCATAGATAGTATACATTGCACGTGCGGGTTTATTGCAATTGTTCATTTGTGTCACGGACTGTGCAGTATTGTCACCGACCAGGACATAAACGCGCTAGCACGGCTGAAGTTGACATTAAATGTACTAATGACACAATTAATGACCCGTTCCATACCTGATCATCGTTTGATTCAAAGATAATTGCTTCGTAAATGTGATGTATGTATAAATATTATTTGAACACTGCCTTGTTACTGTATCCTATATGGCACATGTAGTGAGCAAGTCGGCATCTTTGTGTATTCCAACCATCAGCCAGTTTCACCTGTTCTTCCGTTTGAAAAAGAACTCAAAATGTGAAAGTTTAGAACAAACTGATATAATGTAGCTAATCACATGCAGAAAAGCTAGGAGAACGGACTCCTGGCAGTTATATTACACCAAACTGAAACATATGTCAGTCAACTGGACAGGTTTGTGCCTGTGTTTTTAACAACATGAACCACCATTATAAATAGCCTCATACACAGACAATCGCACAGTGTATCATTTTACCTGGAAAACCACACAACACATATAATATATACCCACTACTGTACTCTGTTATTAGCTATCAAGTAACATGTAAGCAGTTACCGGAGTGTATTGTCCCAGTGTCTCTACTCACTTATTGTGCGAGTAAATATGACTGTATAGGTAACGTGTACACTAACATAGACTGTACATCAGATTGAAAAGTTCACAAAATAAGACAATATTCACATATATGTTATTCATATATTGCATCACTCTTATGAAGTAATTATCATTGCATCAACTCTTAATTGAAGTAATTATCATTGATGCCAAGTGTATTTATATTCTAGGACCTAATACCTTAATACCAAATATAAGCCAAATGTGTATAAATGTCGAAATGACAGTCGTGCTTAACGACAACAACAACGATCGGGAAAATAATAACATCACTGGAAGAACGCATGTGGAGACTTTCTACAGCCGCTAGTAACGGCGAGAATATGCATATCCACTGTACTGTTAAAAGGTCCGCCGGGTGTGGACATAGGCCTTCTGACATCTGCATATGCCATGGTGACAAGTTTCTACCATATATACAGTGATTTATCAGGTAATGAACATTTGTATTGGCCCAATACGTTCTGACTGATAGCATAATTTCGTGTCAGGCAGTCACCTGATACAAATATCAACTGCGTTTAATAACGAGTCCGCGTTATTTTCAACGAATACTAGCTATGGTATATTTGATAATCAGTTAACATTAAACGTTACCTGATATATAGAATACCAGCCTACTGTCTGTTCCACGTTTTGCTGCCGACGGACTTTTGACTATTGAACACATTAAATCTAAAAGATATTTAAAAGTAAGTACTTTTTCATTACTAACAAAAAAGTTACCCTCCCAAAAATAAAAATAATTATTTTTTGATGAAATTCCATCAAATATTGATTTTATTGCGAAAATAACATTTTCCTATGAGAATTTAACATGGGGGCTAAAAATAGATATTTTTTAAATCTTTTTGTTTCAGGTTTGAAAATATTTATTGTCCCCGTAATATGTTTGTTTGTGGTGGGTCGGGGTCATCCCCCACAAACCGTACATATTATACATGCAATAATCGGTTACAAATATCAAATATACAATTACAGAGATTCTCCTTCATTTACTCTTACAGTACTGGGTATACATCACTGTCCTATTATTCGTTTCTTGATCCTCTTGGTCTCCTCCTCCTCCTTCCTCCTTATTCCCATGTTAAATTACCATACAAAAAATAAAATCTTAAATAAAATAAAATCAATATTTGATGGAATTTCATGAACAATGTTTTTGGGGGAGGGTGACTTTTTTGTTATTGATGAAAAAGTACTTACTTTTTAAATATGTTTATATTCAATGTGTTTAATAGCCAAAAGTTCGTCGGCAGCAAAACGTGGAATAGAAAGTAGTGCCTTTTGATACCATTTTTATCAGGCTCGGCTCGGAACGTAGGAATTCCTCGAAGAGCCTCGGAAATATTCCTACGCGTTTCCTACTCTTGCCTGATAAACTTGATATCAAAAGGCACTAGACTTGTATTCTTCTTAGCTAATTCGTCTAAATATACGTTAAAATCGTCTCAGTTAGCACCTATAAGTCGTGTTTGAAGCGTTAATTATGAGGTTAAGTTTAACACCACTATAATGTATAGTAAGACGACACTGTCACCATGTTATCACGATAAGCAGATAGCCGAAATGGTAGCATACTTTTGTCATCTACTTAGCGTGATGCGTGGTAGCTAAGTCGTCTCGGCGCGCGCCTTACAAGTCGTTATAGTTCATAACTATCGCATGAAGACGGCTTATAAACTTATTAAGAAGCGGTACATTGGTAGTTAAGTCGTCTCATCGCGTACCTTGCAAGTCGTTATAATACATACATGTATCTATCGCGTGAAGACAACTTAAGAAAAAGTATTAAGAATAGGTACATGGACGAAATAACTAAGACGAATTTTCGTTAAAACTTGATACTGCTCACCAGTGGCGTATATTTTAGTATAGCTTTGTATCGTCTTGACAAGGTAGTAAGTAGTCTTAACGTGACACTTGTCGCGTCAAAAAGATTTATTAACTGGTCAAGAAGAGATAAAATGTATGAAGTTGTATAATTTAAAAGAAAATTGGTGTTACATGTACTAGTGGGCAATATCACGTCTTTGACATATGTCTAGCCGTAGTACATACATGGCTCAGTTTATCTCGTCTTGACCAATTGGTCTATCCGTAGTACATTCTTGGCCCAGTTTATCTCGTCGTGGTCCAATTGGTAAGTCGTCTTGGCACGATAATATTGAGGACACGACGTATAAGGTATATTAAGACGACTTACCTGTTAAGTAAATGGCATATATATGCGATCATACGGTACTGCTATAGTCACGGTGGGCATAATACGTCACGTCACGCACATTCGCTTGTTACATAGACACGTTTCCCACTACATTTTAATATCTCAGCAATATATGTGGAAATGTTATGCAATAAAGCATATATAGCCCAGGGAAAAGGCATACTAGCATCAGCCGATAACAACATCACAATACATGTAGCCATTTAGAGATATTTCGAGAAATCTTACATAAATGTAATATACTTTGAGCCAGCAAATACCCCCCACCCCTCAAGGGGATTTTTTGGCAAGTATGATTATCGGATTCAGTAGCCTATTGTCTATCAATCGTGGTTGTATGCGCTAAAAAAGGCAGATGGATGAACAAATTGCGGTAATTTTTCAAGATGGCCGCCAATCATTATTGTATTGCTTTATTAAGGACTATTAACTTTCAATCTGATCAATATTAACTGGGTACATTGATATAATTCAGTCACAGTTTGAATGTAAAATGATTTTGAATACATCTTACATTTAATTAAATCAGTAATGGCTATATATTTGAAAACTGGCAGCCGAAAAAATTAGGCTGTGGCTACAACATATTTTTGCGAATCAGTCTGCTGTTTATGAACGATTACAGACTTCATAAAATCTTCTTTACTCTATTGAAGCTGTTTTTACACATCATTTAATGTGTACACATTATTGCATGTATCCATACCAGTTTTGAAATTCAAATCGAATCATTTAATAATTGTACTTATCCAGTTATACAGTGCTACTATGATATTTTCAAAATGGCCGCCAAAATTACCAGATGTTCAATAAAACAGGTGGTTGGTCGGGAGCACGCGAAGGGCAATTTAACTATCGAGATTCATCCTTACCGGAATGCCGACTTAAATAAGTTTGACCTCATGTACATTTTTGACCTTCTGATACTTGATAGCTAAATCAGGTAATCCCCAATTAAAAAGTAATAAGATTATTGCTGATCATATTACTTTTGGGGTTGGAGGTAAGTGACTCTGGTGTGAAATGGACCTGAGACCAGGTCATGATATTCTAATTACAGGGCTAACTATATATAATTCTGTAAATATTGAGTTCTGATTCTGGGAATGTCCGTCATCATAGACAGGTTAAATACGGGATAGTCCAACCGGTTGGCCCGGCCTTAAATTATCTTACCTGTTCATAGGCCGTTAAACACAAATAATCAATCAATAATATTAGTTTAAACACTATTTATTTCAAATAGTATACATGTATGCATCTACATACACATAAAGTAACGGTGAATAAGGATTAGAAAATAAACTCACATCGTATGTGAATTATTCTCCTTGAGTAAAGCATCAGTAAATGGGAATGTGGAAATAATAACATATAAATGTATACGTATGTATGTTTTGTTAAATACTTGAAGGAAAAGAAAGATATCAAACATGCGTTCCGAACCATTGACAATTTGTTCTGAAGTGTTATAGCGATACGTGTACTCGACTAGAATTTGACCTGCTTTTGGTAATTTACAAGGTAAACATTACAAACCGATCAGTCGCAGGGGCAGTCTACCGTCATGCAGTGAAACGTTTATAGGCAATGATGAACTGTTGAACCCTTTGGAATACAATTGCTGTTTTCATTGTCATTTAACCCCTTAGAATGCTTGGGGGAACCGAAAATAGTAGTCTGCTGATAAATTTATATTTTGTCTCTCAATAAACATGGTTTGGCAGCATTGTAGAATCCTTTTCCATTGGAAATGATTTTCTAAAGTGCTGCCAAAACCAAGTTGTTTTATGAAAAAATGGAAAATTAAAAAATATTCAGCAGACGACAACAAATTAATTCCAGCCATTGTAAGGGTTTAGAATTCGCTGTCGTAAATTAGGTTATTAAAGATCGGTGGACAAGGAAGAGATGACAAATATCGTTGTATTTGATGTGTATAAAGGGGAAATTAGTTATATAAGTTGGTGTCATATTGTGTTTCATTTTGTAGAATAAAATTAAATTTGTGTTTTCTTCTTCGCTTTGCGAGGCTTTCCCATTTGGTTTCTGTGTGAAGTTTTTCTATACCGCATAGTTTAGTGACTCCAGTAACGATTCGTGCGGCCTCAATTTGTATGGATTCTAGTTCGTTTTTAAGTTCTATTGAACAATTATCCCAAGCACTATTGCTATATTCGAGCAAGGGACGTACGATGGAGCAGTATCTTTTTTTTCTGGAGACTTTCTATTTAATGTAAACTTTAAACAACGAAGCAATCCAATGCGTTGCCACGCGCGACTAATGACCGATGAAATGTGAGGCTGCTATTTGCCAGTATCGGCAGATATTATACCTAGTATTTATGAGTTTCAACTTCTTTCATCACTCAATATTATTGACGATGAAGCTGCAATTTTAATTAATTAAACAACAATAGCATGACTTCCATCTTGAACTTGTACAAAGTATTTTTTTTCTTCAGTTTACTTAGGTTGCTTGTATTGTTCACAACTGTCTAAAGTCCTGTAGTTAATATGTATCGTGTCATACATGGAGTAATATGTGCTACAACTCATTCATTCAGCATGGTAGAAAAGATGTATTTTCTATATCCAGTCTGCAAATTGACACTAATAATTTTATTTATTTTACTTCATTGTGTTAACGGCCTGTCAATAGTTAAGAGTAATAATTATATATATCAGTCAAGTTAATATTGGAATACACAACATAGGAATCATGATAATTTTCATGGCTGCATAACTATGAAATGTGCATATAGAGAGACGAACACGTGTACAATGTGTATCTGAAATGTGTGCCGATAACTAATAGTATGGGTTTTATTAGCTACACATTCATATGAACTTTTCATAAGTATCAGGCAGCGTAAAAATGAGAAAATATATTGCATGTAAAATGGCCATTGTAAATACAGTGGTGGGGAATGGTTATTACTACTTGTTTTACCATTGCATCATCTGCTGTAGACGTTATGTAATCGGAATATGGGCATGGAACATAGCTTCCAAACACTATTGAATACAATTAATTTCATTGATACACTTATCATAGCAATGCGAGAGGTTAATCATAAAATTGGGCACTACATCAAAACGGTAGCTTGTTAACCTTCGTTTGACTAAATGCAAATGCGGACGTAATAGGCAGAACGAACACTCGGACACATTGTTTATACTGAAATGTGTACTGATAGCTATTAGTACTATCTAAGTAGTATTCCATATGCATTTAAACCATTTTTAAGTTAACAAGTAAGTTAACGAGTGCATAGCATAAATGAAATTCATTACATGTACAGTTCACATTGTAATATTACGTGGGTTGGTAATGGTGAAAAATACATTTGTTTTAACATTGTACATGTATCACAGACTGAAGACATCATATAATCGGCATATATGCAATGAACATGTCTAATGAGCATTACTAGGTACCATTTTCACAGAGAAACTACAAAAGTACCATACTTTTATCGAAGTTATGTAGGTATATGTTTTGCCATTGAAATTCAGTGGGTGGGGTAATAAAACGTGCAATATTCTAAATCTGAATTGTAAGATATTATGTAATTGATTTAATTAAACTTTATTCCATTTTATATTTACGAACACAATTGAAAACGTACAAAACTACCATATCAGTCATTTCAAATGATAAAAAATAGTCTAATTTCAATGAAAATAGCGATTTTTCACAACTACGAAATGTCCGAGGGTGGTATACTTCAACATGGTGCCAAGCATTCATCCATCAGGTTACAGAGCGCAGATATACGGCATAACACTCGTAATTTAATTATGTTCCGAAAATATGTGTGTGCAAAAATCCCCCATGGGGTGGGGTTTCCATTTCTGGCTGACGTCCTATAAGTTTTCTCGAAATAACTCCTACGACTATGGAAACGAAATCATCAGCAGGCAATACATGTACGATATTATTTGTTGGTGTATCCCACGATAGTGCTCCAATAGTTGATGCATATAAGAGACACGCCATGGGATTTTGTACCTTCGGACATCTGCGTAATTTCATGAAATAGGTTTACAAAATTTACATTTTTCGTAATTGGCGTCAAAAGTTGACAAAATTGTCATAGTACATGCATTAAATTTTTTTACTTAATTTATAAAAAATAGTGTACATTTTGTAATCGTATTTAATTAAATTACGCAGATGTCCGAAGGTACACAATCCTATGGCGTGTCTGATTTAAGACAAGTGTAGACTGAAACGGGACTAACAACCAGATGCGCGTGACGTGCTATACCCGCCACTTTGCTTGTTATATTTACCTAATCGTGTCACGTGGAGTGCCTTCAGCCATGTTGTGAGCGTCCTGACTTGGTTGGGTACTTCAGTAGTGGCAATCACGTACTACCTACAAGTATACGGAGCAGGCCTGTACGCAGAGGGGGTGCAACGGATGCTTACGCACCCCATTAACCCTTTCAACGCCACAGGCCTGTAGAGTGGTATTGGAAAAATCTGTACATCCAGATGAGCCGGCTAATGACGAACCCCCCTCTCATTAGGATCTGCACCTTTTGCAAATAATTTTCATAATTTTCAGAACAAAAACACCCCATGTTCATAAATGGACTGGTCTGAAAAAATGATTTCGAGATGATTGGATTGGTTGCAAAATTAACATAATTTGATCAAAATCCATTCCAGTTAATCTGCCGAGATCTGTCCGTGTTTGGCCCTTCGCGCCGTCGAGCAAAATAAACCCATAAGCCCAATTCTCCAGTAACAGCCATTAATGACAACAGTGAACACTGAACAGACAACGCGCATGTGCAGGCCGGTCTGTGTCTTCATTGTCACAAGGACAATAAACCCAGTTTTGCCAGATCATGGTACATAACTCTAATTGCATTACATTACATTGTATTACATAAGCGTTATGACGCTATAGTATTTCCAAATTTCCGTATAAAGACGTTCTTTGTTTACTTGCTACTTCGTGGAGAGTGACCTACCAATTGTGTTAATACACACTGTATTAGGTGAGTTTATGATACTATTGTGTCTCATATTGTCGAATGTTCTTTCAATAATAATATAGCGATGTATGAACGTCAATGCCCTGCAGGGAGCCGTTTCATTAAACTTCGTACGACTAAAATGATCGTAAGTGCACAATTATGATAGTCGGTAAATTTCACATTAACACCTTTTTCTTGTAAACAATTATTACATTTACATTTATTGAGCAATACTGAATTATAAATTCATCAATTGAAATTTCCCGGCGATCATAAATTTGCACTGACGAACATTTTAGTCGTACGAAGTTTAGTGAAACGGGCCCCAGATTATGAGCAAGTTGAGTGCGTGATATGGAAATGTTATTCAGCAATTTATATCATTTACTGTGTTTGTAGCAGGGGACATTGATTTTGTTTTATTAATTAATTCCGGGGCTCACAAAATGACAATTCGTTCCTCAATTTAGCAATTCGTTCCCTCGAATTAAAACAATTCGTTCCCACGATATAACAATTCGTTCCCACGAAATGACAATTCGTTCCCTCAATTTAACAATTCGTTATCCCACGATTTATAACAATTCGTTCCCACCGAATTACAATCTCGTTCCCGTGGGAAACGAATTGTTATTTCGTGGAAATGAATTAATAAATAAAATAATTATACGTCCCCTGCTGGGCTCCGTAATATAGTGCAACACATTGCCCATAAAGCGGAAAACGTGCAGCTAGGTCAATATACATGGCCATAACACCGGTATTAGATTTGAAAATTAATATAAGTTAGATAATGTATTCGAGTTGAAAATGGTTAGGCCTATCAAAATAAATTGTTTGTTTCGGGGCACCCGACCCTACCTACTATTTTATTAATAAAATGTGCCGACCCTATTTTTTTTTCCACATTTCAGAAGAAGAAATTATTTTTTTGTCTATTTTGTTAATTTGTATCCCTCTCCTTGTGACTTTTGTCTCGCACCCATTCTATGTTCCATGTAACTTTGTTGGTAAATGATATATTAAACAACCCATCTTGTTTTACACTCGCGACCGTCTTACGACTCTAGGTGCGGCGAACACGAAGCGCCGGGACAAGGACTGCGGTAACTGCAGAGGTTATCCGAATATACAATTGTTCCGGTGATTTCGCGCTCCTCTTTAATTCGCATTGTCAACCTCTCGCTACCTGGTTTCGGTATATTAGAAGTCAACCTTTTCATAAAGTATACAACTTCTGACGATATTTGGCCAGTCGAAGTATATTTGGTGAGTACAATTTTTTTTGTGTGTCAGTTTTACGCTTGGTATCATAATACATGCATACGTTTTATTTCTCAA
Organism: Conchocele bisecta; assembly: GCA_029237695.1. NCBI lineage: Eukaryota > Metazoa > Mollusca > Bivalvia > Lucinida > Thyasiridae > Conchocele > Conchocele bisecta. The sequence continues at coordinate 11,743,378 of CM055278.1, forward strand.
AAACAGATCACATTTTGCAGAAGACATCGTCTGTCAAAACCATGTTTACTTCTGTTTTGTGAATGAAACAGTTGGCCCCGCATCGAGTATATTAAAACATACAAATGACGTCATTGGGGAAACTACTACAAAATGTTCAATGTATGGAAGCCCAAACTTGTTAGAATATTTATTTTTGTAGTATTTTGAGTACTTGCATTAATCTGCGTATTAATATACGCTGGATGTGTTATACTGTCATTAATTTGTTCCCTGACTGTAATTTATCACATGCTGACTTATTTACCCCCTTCCCTGAACGTAGAAATGACAGTCACGTTGGCGTGTATTGGCCACCATAGACAAATATAATTAACTGACGTCACTAAAATCGCACTGCGGAAGTACACTGGACATCCAGATTTTCGCGGAATACCCAACGTGAGTTCACAAATGGCGACCGTTTACATTGATGCACTTTGTTTTATTGCATGATATTTCGTAGAAATACGGCGAAATGGCGAGTTATTATGCATATAAAGTTGTAGGTCTGTATATGCGATATTTATAGATCGGTTACGTTATTGTTTCCTTAGCTGCGCGAAATCACCGGACAGCACCGTAAGCCTACAATCAACAACAACAATAACACAAATTGCCAATTGGCACGATGGGGTTTCGTCTAGTGGGACTAGCATCGTGTTATGTATAAACATTGATGTATGACAACATTCTCCGGAAAGACGAACATTTGACATTTTCCCTATAGCTAGTTCATCAGTGTTTGCGGACATGATACCATTGTATTGCGAGCAGTGCTCACGTGTAGAAATCAGGCATCAACTCAGGATTATTCTGATTTCAGGGCTGAATATATAGTTTTCTTATTGTAAATATTCAGTTCTGATTTTGGGATTTTCCCCATTTATACAGGTAATATATGGGATTTAGTACTAAACCCATTGACCCGGCCTTAAATGACCTTAGCTGTTGAAAGGCCGTTAAACCCCAACAAACAAACAAACACCTGTACATCAGTAGCATCTTCGGCATTAAACCATGGATTAAGTTTTGGGTCAAGTCTTATTTATTCTCAACACTAGTTCATGTGAAATTAGAGATGGCTTTTGGGTTTGAATTAAACACTACAATTGATAATTGTTAATTTTTACATAATATATTATATTCCATACAGGATGTGCATTCTGCGTGTTATTTTGATGCAAAATATCCACCAGAATATACAATGAATTATGAGCTTAATTAATATTCATACTACAACTAATGGCATGTAAAGTCAAGAAGGTACATGTTGTATTTAACGATTTGCAGCTTAATTTATAAAAAAAAAATCCCTACCTACCCTACCTACATATTTTGAGCCCGTTCCCCTAAACAAACATTTTGTTTTGATAGGTCTTAGTTAACAGCGCATGGGGGCAATTTAGGGGGCCGGAAATCGTCGAGCCGTTGGCGAGACGCATTTCGGCCGCCTTAAATTCCCCCACGCGCTGTTAACTAACACTATTCAACTAGAAGACAGTATCTAACTAATTTATTGCACGGATACGACGAAAACCTGAGATAAAATGTATATAGTTTGTCTAATTTATTGTAAGTTGAATACAATAGCTATTTTTTGTATTATTACACACTAAAGTTATAGACATTCCCCTTGTAGGTACCCCGATTTGATTTACATTTCCGCAGAGTGACATGCCTTCAATACCCTACGGTCACGTGACCATTTCTCTATACAGACCGACAGTGTTACTATATATGGAAGGGGATATCCGCCACTACATTGCATGCTGCTTCATGACAATGCAGTCGACCATTGTTACATGTCATCCTGCACTGCGGCTACTCGTTACTGCTTAATGACAACTCCATCGTGCATTATTACATTTCACATTGCATACCTCGATTGGCTATTTAACATTGTATACATGTTATCCTGCATATTGCCTATACAATACTGCCTAATGACAACTCCATCTTGCATTATTACATTGCATATTGCATACCTCGATTGGCTATTTCACATTGTTACATGTCATATTCTGCCATGTGTCATTCTGCTTACTGCTTGCTGGGATGCGTATATGACTATATGAATTTCGCCGAATGACGCATGCAAGCACGCAGAATGGCCCATTTCAGAATATGAAATGGCCGAATGAGGGATGCCAGCATCGCAGTAAGCAGTAGGCCGAATGAAACTTGGCAAAATGTGCAACGCCCTCTGTTGTCATAATGGGAACGCTTCCATTATGACGCCAGGTGGCGCTCCAAAATAAGTACAGAAGACGTTGTTTTTTCTTGTGGTCTTTTGTCACAGTTCCACTGCGGACGTAATGTATTTAAAGTGGTAGATCACCGCGGGCATAGCCTACCTGTCCCCCGCGATCACTGTTTCAGGCATTTTTGTTTGTATGAGAAACGATGAATTAAGTGAGCGCGTGCGTGTGTATGTGTGCATTCGCGCTTTGATGTAGCTAAAGTCGGACATAATGCTATATCACTATTTTAAATGTACACGAGTTATGGTGTTAACTGCTTAGACACAATGCCATAAATGTTTGTCAAATTGGGGTGGGGGGGGGATCGTCCGCCCCCCCCCCACCCCCGACCAGCCTCGAGGTCCATTTTTTTAAGTCTCGAGGTCCACTTTTTGTCCACTTTTGTAGACCCCCCTAGATACCTCAGGCCCATTGGGCCTTCAAATCGACACCCCCCCTCCTTCAAATAGGTCAGGCTACGGGCCTGAATTGTATGTATATTTTCTTAACTTGGTTGATTGATTGAATTGCGTATAAAGGTGATTAAACTATTATGGCCGCAAAGGAAATAATCCCGTCTTTATCATTTAGCGGCTTACCTGTGACTATTTCGGGAGATTGAACACCATCGGTCTAATTATAATTTTTTTTAACACGAACTATAATTAGCAGGTACTCTTCATTATTAACTGTACATGTAAATACGGACATAAGTATCCATTGTCAACAGATGAGTAAATGGAAAGTGTGATTATTACCTTAATAGAAGTAATTAGAAATCGTATCGGTCCCCGTTATTCGTTAATTTAATGACCGGCCTCCGTTTCGCCCTTCGACCAACTCGTCCCCGTCAACCGCTCAAAAATAATACGATAGCCGACACAGGTTACGACAAGCCCGTACGCAGGGGTGTGTGGTGTGTGTGTGTGTGTGTGTGTGGGGGGGGGGGGGTTTCGACAGAGACCGCACAGTGATCACAGTGACCGACGATGCTGTCACCGCGATCCCACTGCCTGAAACAGTGATCGCGGGGGACAGGTAGGCTATGCCCGCGGTGATCGACCACTTTAAATACATTATGTCCGCGGTGGCACAGTGACAGAATATGGCATGTAACAATGTGAAATAGTCAATCGAGGTATGCAATGTAACAATGCAAGATGGAGTTGTCATTAAGCATTATTGTATAGCCAAGATGCAGGATGACATGTAACAATGTGAAATAGCCATTCGAGGTATGCAATGTGAAATGTAATAATGCACGATGGAGTTGTCATTATGCAGTAACGAGTAGCCGCAGTGCAGGATGACATGTAACAATGGTCGACTGCATTGTCATGAAGCAGCATGCAATGTAGTGGCGGATATCCCCTTCCATAACTATATAGGGGACCTACGTGAAGTGGTTGTACAGCTATCAGTTATTATTGCACGGATGTGGCGAAATCCTTTGATCTCAGCAGTGCGGTAACCTGATGAGATCACTGTCTGGACCTGTCTGGCCCATTTCCCCCCGTGTGATAATTCACGGAGATGGACTGTCTAACTGCTTGAGATTAACGCCTATTCTACATGTCAGGATAACCTGCGCATTCGCAAATCGCAGTAATCCACTAATATACGATGCACAGTCTGTATGTGTGACCAGTGTAGATGCTGTTCCGCCTTAATGTTTACCGCTAACCCGAATTTTCTGTTTGTGCAAAACATTCCGGTTAGTTTACCACCTACCAATAATAACAATAATTTCCGTCGGGTTTAAAAGTAAATAAGTAGTAGTAAGGGAGTCAAAATGATACCACTTACCGTGATATCATTTATAACCCTTCGCACTAACGAATTTACAAGGGCATCTGGGGCATTGAAATTGTGGGGGGACACAAGGAAACTTTCTACGTCTCGCTAGATGCCTTCGTAGATAGTCTTTACACGTAAACGTCTTACAACAAGTCACACACTCCATTATATATGTATATAACCTATGAAATTTATCTGTTCAATTGGACGTGAAAAAAACATGATGTAAATTTTTCACGTCCAATTGAACAGATAAATTTTAATAGGTTATACAAAAGTATATATACAAAAGTATATACAGAAAATATGATAACGCCAGAAACTAGAGCAGAAATAGAAAGTTTGAGAAGAGAAGCCGAATCTCTAGGGATTACTTATAGTAAACGGTTGAGAGTTAGGGGGTTGACAAAGCTGATAAACGCCACAAAGAATAAGGTGTTTATGAAGCGGTTTACCCGCGCCTATAAAAGAGGGGCATTTAATGATATATCCAAAGCGGAGGAAGTTGGTAACAGAAATTAAAAAAGAAAGTATTGCGGAGTTAAGGGCTAGTGTAATAAAACCTTCAAGCACCAATAATTTGTCTCAAATTAGACGCACAGGTGACCAAATACCAAATAATAAGAAAAAATCTATAGTTCGCGCGATAGTGGAAAAAGGTGAAGAAATATTGAGGGATCACGATGAAACATTGGAAAAGGTAGAAAAGGGAAGACGGGTAGTTACATTTTCCTTTCGTAAAAACATTGACATTAACGAGTCTGAACGCATGTCCGATAAACTCGCTCCGTATCTAACAACCAATTTTTATTTGAGATATTCATATTCTTACAAGCTAGAACATATGGAGGAAACTAAAAATGGAAAACCTATAAGTATAATAATGCACAAAAATCTCGGTGCTAGCGAACCACTATCATCAATGAAGACAGTTAAAAAATGGTTGTCAGATAAGGAGCAAACACGAATAATGTCCGAAAAAATAGACAGACCAAATACAAAGTGGAAGTTTGTAAGATGGGTAGAGGTTTTCGTAAAGCTAATACAGGGCAGTAGGGGAATAGATTTGGGACTACAATACAAAGAAGCGGCAGGAGGAGAACTTCCAGAATGGCTGAAGAATAAAAAAGGTATGTATTCTTTAGATAAGTATAATGACGACCTTTGTCTGTTCAGGTGTCTAGCTATGCATATGACAGATAAAAGACCTGACAGATGTACAGAAAAGGCGAAAGAACTTAGTAAGCAATATTTCGGTAGTAATGTGGTTTCACCAATTCCTTTTTCAGATCTGAAAAAGGTTGAAGATTTTTTAAAATCGGTATAGAAGTATATCAACCCACCGGAATGTAATGTATGGTGTTGAAAAAGGTACCACGCACTATAAGCAATAGGTAATAAACCAATGACAATAGGACTGTTTAAAATAATCACGCATTTCTGATAAAAAAAACCTTAAAAACCTATCTAAAAATTACGCCGCGATAATTGCAAAGCAGAAATTCACGAAAGCGAGTAATATGAAGAGACACGGACCAAAATGTATGAAAGGTGAGACAAAAGTAGTATGTGATGGTATTATTTAGAGCGCCCGCGTTCGTCGTTCGAGAAAGCTTCTACCCAAAAAGTTCTAACAGTTATGGGGCGATCGATTGGATGTACTCTGTGGAAAAGCAGGAGGGAATTCACATTCACCACGAACAGTGTGGACACGGGGGTGAAAGATGGGTTTTAGGAGCTCCAGTAGATGGATACTGTACAGAAACTAATACCGTATATCAATATCACGGCTGTTACTGGCACGGGTGTGAGATTCATGCAAAGCATAGAAAAGAAGAACGCGCATCCACTATGAGAAGAGATACAATTTATTAGAAGAAGCAAATAATTCAACCTAGTAGTTATGTGGGAATGCGAATTTCAAAGAACGGTTAAAGACATAAAGTCGGTTGCGACACTACTCTTTATCCATATCAGATAGTATACGATTTTGAGGCATATCTCAACCCAGAATTTGAAACTCTCGGTAATAATCTAGAGTACGAAGCCGAGCACGTTCCGGTAAGCGTTAGTATAGGAGATAATTTCTCAGGAACAGTAACTCATATTTGTGATAAAGATCCGCAAAAACTTATAGAAAAATTCGTAGAAGATTTGAAAGTCAGGGGAAAAGCTATAAGAGAAGAAGTGTGGTCAAGATATGGGTTTAATACAGAACATTTACGTAAAACCAAATCGCCAAGATCGAACAGTGGATAGAGCAAGTACCGGTTATAGGTTTTAACCAGCAGTAAGTACGATATAAACTTAATAAAGAAATACCTAGTAGGCGAACTGGCATCAACAACAAAGAAAGTAATGGTCGGAAAACGGGCAAACGCAACAATATTTCTATTTACTCCAGAGTTTAGATTTCTTGATGTAATACTTTATCTAGGACCTGGTGTAAGTTACGATAGTTGGATAAAAGCCTACGAATGCAAAGGACAGAAATCTTTCTTTCCTTATGAGTGGTTCGATTCTCCAGACAAACTGGATTACCCAGGACTACCGGATATAGAGAATTGGTATTCCAAACTATCTGGGAAAATGTTAATAGATGAAACAGAAATGAGTAAATGTCGTGGAATTTTCGAAGAAAATAATATGAAAACGTTCAGAGATTGGTTGAAAAATTATAACGATTTAGATGTAGCACCGTTCCTAGAAGCGGTGGAAAAAATGTGTGAATTTTATAAACACAGAGGTGTGGATATTTTCAAAGATGCGGTAACACTACCTGGAGTAGCTATACAATATTTATTGAGAGGAACCATTAAAGAACAAAAAATCTTCAAAGACGATTATACGGAGGATGCTCTATATGCACCAAAAGAAGAAACATACGAAATGATGAAGGACGCTCTAGTTGGCGGTCCATCAATAGTATTTACACGATATGCAGAAGCTGGTGTTTCAAATATTAGAGTGGGTTCCAAACCTTGCAAGGCTGTTTTGGGGTACGATGCAAACGCGTTATATTTATCTACGTTAAATAAAGAGATGCGTGTGGGAGAGAAACTATACACCATATAGATACCCCACATAGCCCTAAATTTATTAAAAGGTTTTGTAAAAGAGTTTTTATCTGGAGACTGGTTTGGGTTTGCGGAGGTGGATATAGAAGTTCCACACAACTTAAAAGATAAGTTTTCTGAAATGTCCCCAATATTTATAAACAGAGAAGTAGAGTTGATGAAGTTCCCACACACATGTTAAAATATTTAAAAGATACTGGCCGAACAAGAGGAGATGGAAAAAAATTGGTGGGATCTATGACCGCACTAAAGTATTGCTGTACGCGCACTGTTGTTGAAATGGTATTTAAAACACGGCCTAGAAATAACTGGAGTTCATCGTGTTATAGATTATATTAGCGGAAAACCATTCGAATGGTTCGCAAAAGAAGTTACAGCCACAAGACGAACAGGTGATGTAGAACCAAATAAGAAACCAGTAGCCGACATAATGAAATTATTAGGAAATCGTGTTGTGGAAAAATGATAAAGGCAACGGAGAGACATTTAAATACGACATATACACAAAACGAAACCTGTGTTGACAAAGCATTAAGATCTGCATTCTTTGACGATTTGGAAGAGATAGGAGATGCGTACGAAATATCTTCAAGAAAACCCAGGTGTGCGGTAAAGAGGACCATTCCATTGTGGAATATATGTTTATCAACTAGCTAAATTGAGAATGTTGGAATTGTACTACGAATTTCTAGACAAATACGTAAAAAGAGAAGACTTTGAATTAATACAGATGGATACTGATAGTATGTATATAGGAGTTAGTGGAAAAACGATAGAGGAATTGATTAGACCTAACTTACTAGACGAGTTTGAAAAAGAAAAAAAGAAATGGTTGGCTTGGGATAAATGGAGCGAAAGAGAGCCCGGACTTTTCAAAATGGAATTTAGCGGTGATAGGGCGATAGCGTTATCTAGTAAGTGTTATTTCGTAGAAAAATTTAATTCCACTAAAGATAATTTGGAACAAATTAAAATTAATAAAAACTCTGCGAAAGGAATGTCCAAGAGAACTAACAATTTAAATTATGATAGATATAAACGAGTACTAAGTGAAACTACAGAACATGGAAAACACAGTATAGATGTAGCACAAAATAGAGGATTTAAAATGAAAGACGGCGTTATGAAAACGTACTGTCAACAAAAATTAGGACTCTCGGCATACTACGATAAAAGACGCGTGTTACCAGACGGAATACATACAGAACCTCTCTAATGATTTAATTAATAATTTTGAAATAATAAGAAAATTAGCAATCTAAAGACTGACGATCCGGGGGTAGCTGGGTGTCAGAAGGCACCATAAGAAGTTCTTCGCGAACAAATCCTCGAGATGGCCCATCATCCAAATAGTAGAGCACGGGCTCATCAGGTTTGGTAATAGATCGATCTAGATGATATACATTGAGAGACCACACGGGATCAGTCGCGCGGCGGCTGCCACCTTCGAGCTCTCCCGGTTGATAGAGGTACCGGACGTCAATATCCGATGGAAGCCGTTGCTCCTCTAAACCAACGGGTCGCCCGCGCGAGACGGCAGAGGGCTTGCTCGTCACCCTTTTAAACTTGATAGCATCTACAGGATTCTTACCTATTAATCTGGTCACCTCTCCGTTCAGTGCGGAGACCACGGCGGGCAGTCTGGCCACCCACTCGGTCGATCGTGAATGAGGGTCTACAAGTTCTTTGGCGTATTGGTGTCCGAACAGTCTCTCAGCCAGGGTTCGATTGAAGCGCTCCACGATCCCCTGGTCCCGGTGGATGTTGACGCGGCCGGGTCTGACAGAAACGTTGTGCTTAGACAATAGATGTGAGACCGCGCCCATGAACTCTCGGCCGGGATCGACCTGGAGAAGATTCGGCCATTTGAGAAGACTCCTCTTATATATTCGGGAAAGAGCCTCGGCCACCTCCTTAGACCTTTTAGTGGCCAACGGCTTAGCCTCCTTATAACGACTCGCTACATCAACGATTGTCAGTGCGTACTTGTACGTCTTGCGACCGACGCGATCGTGAGGTAGAAACAGGAGATCCGCTTGGTGAACTTGGTTCGGCACCGGCACGTCGAATTTCGGGCGCGGAATATTGTGAGGCGCGGGTAAATAGGTCTGCCAGATGGCCTGCTTCTTGAGCCATTCCTTGACAGCGTTTTCTGAAACCTTGGTCGCCGCCGCGAGGTTCTTGATGTCAGCGAGTCCCTTCCAGTAGCCGCGGGGGCTGTAGTATGTGTTTGCTAGCTTGCGTGCTAGGCGAACCGATAGTTTGGTATCAAGTTTGCGCGTGTTCATCGTATGCGAAGTATTCTAATATATCGGACAATCTCCAACATGCCCTCGCCAGATCGTCCGGTAACTGCGTCGATAATAATAAACCTTTGTTGGAAGTACAATTGGGATTGGTTTTGGAGGTTAAGTTCTGAAGGAACTCGGAGGAATCGATTGGAGTTGAGGAGGATTCTAACATCCGCTTTGCGAAAAGGGTGGCCGCTTTTTTGTCCTCGCGCCACGTCTCGAGAGAATCTCGGGCCAGACGAATCATACTCTTTGCACCAGCTATACAATGTTTTTTGGCAGTGTAGCCTACATCGATCATAGCAAAATAAAGATCGTCAACTAACATCGTTCCACATATATATATTTATAAAAAAAAAAAAGTTTTAAAATAATTATTAATTTGTAAAAAAGTATTAATTAATTTAAAATCTCGATTGGATATAGTAGGTGACGATACCCACCACACCCATTCCCACGACGATGAACGCGATCTCGCGGTCTTTTTGGGGCTCTGACGGTACATAGAAATCTGAAAGTTGGGGCTTGCGATCCAGTCCCAATTTCATTGGATCTAGACTTTTCTGTGGATATGCCAGCGCGTACTCGCGGTTGGCTTCTTCAACGTTCTGAAAAGTTTGTGCGGCGTGATTTTCGCGGCGAAGCTCTTCGTTGACCCAGTCCAGATGGGCGGTTCGTTTTTTCGACCACGCTTCATTTGCGATATTGAGTTGTTCTACAGCTAAATCGTGACGCTTGCGCTCCTCATCCACGTTCGAGCTCCTCATTTTAGAGAATATAAAGTTGCTACCGCTGAACGCCAATGCGTTTACAAGCGCACCACCTACTATTACTGCGATTGAAGCCATTTATTTCCATATATTAACGGGTAGAATTCCAGCTTTAATTAGATAATCTCGGGTCCAAACTGCGGCCGATACATCTAAGGTAGCGAGCCCTATGTCTCTCACAGTAAAGTCCAATTTGGGAGCGGACCCTCCTAGGGCCATCTTTGATAGTCGAGCATACCCGATACTGAAACCCGATATCACCACAGCGTGATAAAGCGCATTCATTATCATTTTACCATCTTGTTCAGCCATTGTTGATAATTATAATTATTGCATATAAAAGGGATCACGATCAATGTTTAAATGGGGCGCATCCAATCGCGATTGGTTTTTCGTAACTGTTTTTGGATGAATTGATGGGGGTTGTTTTCTCGATAAGGATTGGTGTAATAGGGGGTATTTCCACACGCACAGGGCACCACAACTGCCAGACCACCACCAACAACCAACTCCAATTCGTGAATTGGGGTTCAATCGGATTCGTCAACTCGATTGGGTGTTGAGTGTGCTTCCAATTCGTGAATTGGGGGGTGTTGTTGCACTCAACACTGTTGAACCCCGATTGCTCTGTCTTCAGATGTTTTGCTGTTCTCCGTCCCGATTGCAACGACTGTTTAGCCTCTCGAAGCTCGGCGAGTATTTTATCTTGTTTAACTTTTCGGGTGGCAGCCGCCACCCGCCCAGCTGCCTGTCTTTTGGGATTTTTTATATGCGGTATGTCATCCAGTGGCGGAGTAACACTCGGGTTCGATTGTGTTGGAGCAATCGGGTTCATTCTCGCAGGTGTGTCTTGTGTCATCATTTATGATATTAATATTAGGGCTTATAGTTCGTGGGCATATATGTCCAAATTGAAAGTGTTTACCCGTGGTCAACGCGGTTGTCAGCGGAGCTAAGTACATTCCAAACTTGTGATAAATTGAGCAGCAAGGCTGTTCAACAAGGAGTGTGTTCCCTATTTTAAAAGGGTCCAGTCTCTAGATCGTGAATCAACCCCTCGGTGTTTGTTATAGGGAGAAGTATACTAACGGCGGTAGCGTACAAATGAATAGCCGCCGATCCAAGAGTTTTTGTCATCTCCGCACCTAACCTAGATTCGTATCGCGCGTACATTTTATCAATCTCCGCATCTGACATCTTATCCACCTGACAAACTGAGAGACGCCTACCGAGATAATGCTCCGATTGTCCCCCAGCAACCAGCGCAGCTAGCCGCTCGCTTCGCGCCGCATTTTCATTTTCATTCGGAGTCGTTGCACTCAACCCAATACCAACTGCCGTTGGAGTTGAAGTTGATCCCGATTGCTCTGTCGGAGTTGATGTTTCATTATCTTTCAGGAAAGATACTGTGTCGGCAGTCGGAGTTGAGGTTTCTTCCATTAGCTGATCGAGAAGTTCGTCGCAGTTCATTATTGCTAATTTTCTTAAAATTAATTTAACTATTCTAACAAGTCTCATCACTTTAACATATTGCCAAGCGCACCACCCGATACTTATGATCACCATTATGCTCGCAACAAAGCTCGCAGCGTAGCACCAAATTGTTAACATTGTTAACCATTGTTCAGCATTTGTTCAACATTTGTTAAGTATTTGTTCAGCATTGTTCAGCAATTGCTAAGCATTGTTCAGCAATTGCTAAGCATTGTTCAGCAATTGCTAAGCATTGTTAAGCATTGCAATAGCTTATTACTTTGCAATTTTCTTAAAATTAATTAATTGATAACTTTATAAGTAGTTGGTTGATCAGTCTTTAGCAGAAGCTTGGCGTGCTTAGTTTCCGAAAGCATCTGTCGAACCTCCAGGCGCTCCTCGCGCGTTGGGATACGTCATTCTCTCGAAGACAGTCATCGAATGAGTCTCGGTCCTTGCAGTGAAAGAGGGCGACCCATTTCGTTTGCTCGCGAGATCCTTGAGGACGGCGTTGTACTTTTAAGTGGATATCCAAACGCTTTGTCTAGATGGCGGACAGAAAATGCGAGCTCGGAGGGAGCATGTCCTTCTTTTTGGTCATCGCCGCTTGGCCGAGCAATCGTCAATCACGTATAGGGTGGGCTCACCCTGGAATATTTGGTATAAACCACGCAACCAATCGTGAAGCCTATCACCGGGGTCAATAACGTATACCTCAGGGTCGTTCCATATCCACGGGCGCCGCTGATAAGTATCGTTGTGCCGCACAGTGGGACACAGGATCACAATGTGACGAAAGACATCGCGGTAGGACTCCTCGAGCAAGTCGAGGATGAAAACCGTTTTTCCACATCCTGTCTGCCCACATATTATGGCAGAGTGAGCTTCTCCAATCGTGAATTGGTATTGATTGCTAATTTTCTTAATTTTTTCAAAATTATTAATTAATAAATCGTTAGATGATTTTTTTATTAAATCAGTGGAGTGCTGAGACGTATCTGCCATCTTCGATGTTGAGTTGTGCGTCTGTAATTATATATAAGTACACGTTCAATGGCCCGGCTCCGTCCGCCTCTTTGGTTATCTGGATCGTCACACCCTCACTAGCGTTCTCAACTTGGCGTCCGCTACCGTGTATTTGGTCATCGTCGCTGGCTCGCAAGTCTAGCCATAACGCGTATTTGGTATTCAGGAACTCCGCGAGGGAGACGGCCGAGAGATGCAGGTCTTTGGGCAATGCAGCAACCTCCGAGAGAGCGCTTAGAGCCGGCAGCAAACTGCTTTCTTACTTCGTCCCACTGCTGGTGCGCGCGAAGACCCGCGCTGTAGAGTTGATTGGGTACTCCCTCGATCGTCACCTCTACCTTCGTGATTTTGGGGTTATAGAATTTGTCGGTTTTTCTAGCACCGAACGCGAACCGAGCATCCTTGAACAACATCAGTATACCTTTCATCGAGCGGGCGGGTACGTTGACATTAATATTCCACAATGTGTCGCCTTTGTCTTTCGTCATCTTGCGATGGCGAATAACTCGGTCGTAAAGTTATTGGCAACGCGCCGGAGGGTTACTGGGTTCTGATCAATCGCGCGAGTTCGGGCATCGTGACCATGTCGTACTCCAGCGAAACATTATCGATCGTATACGTCGATAACATGTCGGTGGCTATGAGAACTCGGCCGTAGTCGTTGAACGTTAGTTCGTATTCGAGGCGGTCAGCCAAAGCACTCTGATAGTAGGGCATGTGACTCTCCAGCAACTCAAAGTCGAGCGGGATGTAGAAGCGGTTGCCGTAAGCGCCCGCGACGGGTTTTCGCTCGTGTTGTTATCTGCCTTGTTACCAGCCCCCGATTTCTTAGTTTGGTTACGTTCTTATTTTTGCTGGTGTCAATACCCTGATAGACAGCGTTTTTGCGCTCTTGCGCCGTATTCCATAGGTCCTGATAACAATGGTAGACGTCACTGTCATCGATCGACATCACCTCATTACCAGAAATATTTATCATGGTCTTCTTGACTATGGCGCGACCCAGGTTCTGAACGACGGTTCGGTCCTCGTCCGTCGACGTCAGCGATATAGTGAAAGCGAGGCGAACAGTCCCCGGCACAATGAAGTCGTTAGCTCCGAGGTTGGGGAAGCGGACTAAGAGCTGCTGGTTCTGGTCGATCGTCCATGGGTTGTTCGTAATAACGATACTCTGTCTCACGCCTTTTGCCCCGAGGGGCTCACGCAGTCTGCGGTATGGATTGAGTTTGCGACCGTATTGACTCGAAGACATAATTTAGTGAATCTATATTAAACCCGTATGGTTTTGTCTTTAATACATAATTAATTTTAAGAAAATTATAAATATGGCTGATTACGATAATGACATGTATGAAATCCGCGGAGACGATTACGTCGATGCGGATGATGATGACATAGATGATAATAATGACGAAACACCCTTGATACAGCCTCCAGTTCCAAACCAATCGCAATCGGGGGACCTAGGTGGCGCTACCAGCAGCGTTGGTCTAAGTCGGGAATTGCGTGATGGAGCTGTAAACGACTACTACAACAGTTTAGCAGAAAAAGGTCTGGTCCCGTCTGTCGGTCGCGACTACTCCAAGTTCGAATTGGATATGCGTGGTAGGTTGCGACTAAAATCATCAAATATCCCAATAGTCAACATGAATACCAAACAACCCCTAGCGCTGAGCACCATTGCAGGAAACCGGGGCGGTGGCCAACTCATAAAGAACGAACTAGGATTTACAGATTGGACGCGTGGTAAAACAATTATGCCGACCCGCGCTGTAGAGGCCCTACAGTCTACCGACGAAACGATGGCGAAGACGGCCACCGATATAAAAACTGTTGAGCTCAGCGAACTCCCTCGAGTAGCCACCGACGCTATTAACACGATGGAGCTCAACGAAAGCGAGATAGATGAAATACTCAGGACGATGAATGACCCACCGTTACCTCTTCGCGAACTCTGGGGCCTCGATAAGACTCTGCAAACGGTCCGGGGCGAACTGGTCCTTAACCTCGCCAAACTCTCGTCGCTGGATGAACATATCGCGCTAGAAGAAAGAAAACTGGAGGAAGCCGGTGGCGATAGAGAATCTACCGAGCGGATCACCGAACGCCTGCAGTCGTTGCGGGATGAAAGAGCAGCTCGTTTGGAGGCTGCCTCGACTAACCGTGAGGCCTATCACCGCACCCATAATAAGTTCGGTATTCCGAGAACAATCTCGGAGGGGTCCCTTGCACGAGGAGACGGACACTCGAGGTGAGCGGGTATTCGCACTCTGTTCAAGAGACAGGGATCAAGATAGCAAGCATCTCGCGGCTATCGGCATGACTATATCGACCATAGTTTCTAGCTTTCACTGGTGGTGCGGCGCCACCCCACCCGCGCCAGCACCCACACCACCACCAGCCGCCCATACCGGTGGAGCCAAGGAGTGGGTAAAAAAACAACTAAAAGCCCTCGCCAGTCTCCTGGCTAAATTAGCCGAAAAGGCGGCTGCGGCACTACCTGGACTGATCGGAAGTATCGTTTCTTACTTGCTATCTATATTATCAAAAACGGCCGGATGGCTAGCCAAAAATACTTGGGCTCTCATACTGGCAATCGCCGGTCTCCTACTATTCTTCGCCAGAGAGTTCCTATAACCAAAGCGTAAATAGTCCGATCGCCACGAGGGCAACGACGAGCGCTAATTTCTCCTCCTCGTGTGTTGTGCTTCCAATCTCGATTGGTGTTTCCGCTCCTGTTCCAATTTCAACATTGTTGATGATTGGATTAGGGGGACTCGATGGTGCATCCAATTTACGAATTGGGGGTACTGGGTTCAACTTCAATCCCGATTGTGTTGAGGGAGGTGTATCCATTTTGTGTTTTGGGCGTTTTTCAAATTTATTTGAATTTTCACCTCCGCTCCCGATCATGTTGGGGGTGCGCTTGATGATATACGTGTTCACGTTACCGTTGTGGCCGATTTTTGATTGGCGGTGGCGATTACGATTTGATTATTGTAACCGTCAACCGGGTCGTCTCGTAGTATCATATTGCTCGGCGCCATATAAAGACCTATTCCAAATACATAGTCTACTGGAGTGCTGGCATTCTGCAAAACGTCTTGATAATTCTGGATCGCCTTCTCCAGGTCCACCCTAGCTGAGATGGCGTCCTCTACAAATGTTAAGAATTGTGTTTGTGCATCAAACGCTGTTCCCGTGCTCAGTATAGAACTTCGAGTTTGCTTCTGTGCGCCGAGGATGGCCCAGACGTACGTGCGAATGGAGTCGTTGACGCGAGTAACCCCGGCCTGCGTGAACCCTAGACCCGTATCTAACATAAATGTACCCCACGCGTTCTGAACCTTAGCAGCCTGCTGTATGTAATCGACGTGAGCCAGTTTCGGAGGTAACATTTTACAAGAAAACACGCCGCAGTGCCGACCTCCAGACACTTCCGGCCCGAAAATCATAGTCGCGGGGTCAACATTCCCGGCGTTCCGACTGACGATGTGGTCGCCGGAGTGATCGTGTCTAAAATCAGTCTGCGTCCAATTCCCGGACTGGCCCCGAATGAGAACGTCGCCGAGGCCGGTGGTGGTAGGAAATGCTTTCTGTCTCCAGTCCACGTCTTTTGAAACGTTAAATTCGTTACACAGAAATGGGATCCCAGGCGTCGTCTTGAGGTAGTGAAATACTTAGTTCTTTGAGAATCCTCCTAATAGTATAATACGCATGAAAGTTGTAGACACTTCGGAGCATGACATTCTTGGATGTCAGATGGTCTTTATGTGAAACTCCACACCCAGCTGTTGCGCACCATACAGCGAAATTTATTTGGTTCTGCCAAAACTGCATCGGTGTTGCTTTTCACCCGTTTACCGCCTCCATCGTAGTAATCTTGGGCAGCCTATATTGTTCAAAGATGTTAGGGAAATTGGTGACAAAGCCACTGTCCGGTCTAACCGTTACGGTTGGGTGTACAAGGTGGTTAACAACGTCTTTTTGCGTGTATTTACCTCCGACCGCGTACTTTGCATTAGAATTAAAGCTAAATGCTTTGGTATCCATTGAAAGATATTATTATGTGCTACTATCACTAATGTTCAAAAAGGGAGTTGTGAACTTCAAAAGTCAATCGACAACTGCTGCGGACAACGCCGGGTAGGCCTTAGATCAAATCACCTTTCACGTCGGGTTTGGAAAACCTCGAAATGTACGAGAGAATCAGAGCCGTAGATCCTTTAGACGACCCTTTTCATTCAACTGCCACATTACGTCCTGGCCTTTGGGGTTTCGGAGATCTCCAAGCTTTAATAACGGCGAAGATTCCTGGTTTAGCCGCTCTCGAAATCGAAAAAGCCACGGGGCTTGCGACATTGTACGTTTATAAAAAATTAGATATCACCCCGGGGTTGGCCTCAATGTTAAGATTAAACCGTTCACCCCTTACGACGAGAGTGAACGGTTGTTGTGGGGTCGATCACGGGGATGACCTCAGTAAACTTTGCCTTCACAAAAACTCTCGGGGTGCACCTGGATCGGGTGAACACATCGTACAACACGGTAGAGGGCACTCCCAGCACATTACTGAAAACCGTACCCGCCAGCGACTGTTTCTTTGGTGAGACTGTGACCTTAGACTTCCCACACCCCGAGATGAAAGTTTTGGAAACGGGACACATCCACGAATTTAAGGTCTCTATTCTCGATGATCAAGCGAGAAAGTTGAAAAACGATTTCCCGATTTCGGTCGTTCTCGAAATTTCCAATTAATTAATTAATTTTATAATTTTTTAAAATTAATTAGAATTAAACGCATGTTCGTAATATAATTTACAATCAAAAATTATTGAAAATGAGTATATACGGACCAGGTAGTTCTTCCAATTTCCAATCGGGATTGGGTGACAAATATAAATTCAAAGAATTTGGAACCGACAGAAGGGGATTCATCCCGACAGAGAGCGACTTTTTAACTACCCAAAAAACAAAAGCCTTGATCAATAGAACTATATCGACGGCCACGGACGATATTCACAAGAGTCTACTATCACAACTTAGAGAATATGCCCTGGCTGTGAATACACAAAGTCGTGAAGAAACACATACGGAACTAAACGAACTAGGTGAAAAAATAACCAAATTTCGAAAAGAGGCCCAGTTGGGGATTGATAAAGTCCGAGAAAACACCAGGCGGACCTTACGGAGGCTTATGATGCGTTGCGCTTAGAGAACTCTCTCACCAGAGAAGCGGCACTTACTGAATTAGACGGGAAAATAATCGATTTTCGAAAAGAGACCCGGTTGGGTATTGAGGGAGTCCGAGAAGACCGCCATGCGGACCTTACGGAGGCTCAGAGGACTCTCGTCAGAGAGAAGCGGCACTTACCGAACTAGGAAAACAAATAACCAAATTTCGAAAAGAGGGCAGGTCGGGTATTGAGAAAGCCCGAGAAGACCACCAGGCGGCCCTTGCGAAGGCTTATGACGTGTTGCGCTCAGAGGACTCTCTCATCAGAGAAGCGGCACTTACTGAACTAGACAAAAAAATAACCAAATTTCGAAAAGAGACCCGGTCGGGTATTGATAAAGTCCGAGAAGACCACCAGGTGAACCTTGCGGAGGCCATTGCGGAGGCTTATGATGCGTTGCGCTTAGAGGACTCTCTCAACAAAGAAGCGACACTTACTGAACTAGACGGGAAAATAGCCGAATTTCTGAAAGAGACCAGGTCGGGGGTTGAGGGGGTCCGAGAAGACCACAAGGCGGCCATTGCGGAGGCTTATGGGGCGTTACGCTCAGAGAACTCTCTCAACAGAGAAGCGGCACTTACTGACCTATACGAAAAAATAACCGAATTTCGAAAGGAGGCCCGGTTGGGGGTTGAGGGGGTCCGAACAGGTATTGATAAAGTCCGAGAAGACCACGAGTCGGCCCTTGCGAAGGCTTATGAGGTGTTGCGCTGAGAGGACTCTCTCATCAGAGAAGCGGCGGCTGCTGACCTAGACGGAAAAATAACCGAATTTCAAAAGGAGGCTCGGTTGGGGGTTGAGGGGGTCCGAACGGGTATTGAGAAATCCCGAGAAGACCACCAGGCGGCACTTGCGAAGGCTTATGAGGTGTTGCGCTCAGAGGACTCTCTCATCAGAGAAGCGGCGGTTGCCGAACTAGACGAGAAAATAACCGAATTTCAAAAAGATGCCCGGTCGGGTGTTGAAAAAGCCCTAGAAGGCCATCAGGCGACCATTACGGAGGCTTATGATGCGTTGCGCTTAGAGGACTCTCTCAGCAGAGAAGCGGCACTTACCGAACTAGACGGAAACAATAACTGAAGTTTCTGATAAACTGAAACATGCTCGTAGAGCCGCGACCAAAGCGCTTGAGGAGACCGCTGAAAAAGTTCGTGCTGAGGCCCATACCTCTATCGGGAGGCTTGCCGGATTGTTAAAAACAATGAAAACGCAAAAACGTGTGATAACAGTTTGGGCTGAGAAGCGGGGCTCATTGGTTGAGGGGCTCCCTGAGTATTCGTTCGGTGCCAAAGCGAGTAATAAATGTGGGGGATACACCATGACAGCTCCAGGTACACTTCACCGAATGGCGGTCTGCTCGGTTAATGCTAAATGGTAAACCTGTGGGCGCGGTCACGATAAATCTCGTAGTAGATGGGGAAGAACGGGCAATTGGAGTCACTAAACCCGCTGGAGATAGTTCGTCGGTGGTTTTGTTCGCCGGTGATGATCTAATTAGACTTTCCGAAGGTAGTGTTATTAACTTTGTTACGAAAATCGCTGACCCAGCGAGTTCTTCCACTATTGTCTCATTACTAATTGAACTTAATTTGTAAATACTAATATATAGAAAATCATGAACGAATCACCGCTTCCAATTGTCAATACCACTCCATCAACACTGTGTCCAATTAACGAAAGAAGTTCAGATTTTAGGTTAAATAATATCGTCGCTATGCAGGATATTTTAGTTAGAGAATATAGAAATAGAAAAAGACCCGCTAAAAAATATAAGCGCGCGGCGAATATAGCTGAAGCATCTAGTACGGTTCTGGCAAGTTTATCTGTTATGAGTGGTGCGGGTGCTGCTGCAACGCTATCTACAATTGTAACGGTTCCACTTGCAGGGGTTTTGAGTGGAATTACCGTTTTATCTGGAATACTTTGTTTGGTAATTAGGGCGTCGGGTGGAAAACTCGAGAAAAAATGTAGAAAACATGATAGAATATCCGTTCTCGCCAGGTCTAAGAAAAATAGCATCGACGTTATAGTGTCCAAAGCGTTGGCCGATAAGAAAATATCAAATTTAGAGTTTGAATCCGTAGTGGAAGAAATGGGGAGATATGAAAAAATAAAAAAATGATATTAGAATCAAAGCACACGCCACCATGCCCAAGCTTGAGTGTACTGATTGGGATAAATTTAGGGTAAAACTTGGAGATAAAGTCGGAGGAAATTAATATTTTTATTAAATAATTAATTTTATAATTTTCTTTAAATTAATTATAAAATTAATTATAAAATTAATTATATTGGTGCAGTAAACAATTTATTAATTAATGTTAGGAAAATTATTAAAAATTAAAAATTAAAAAAAAAAAAAAAAAAGTTTTAGGTCCACCGAGGCTCGAACCCGCGCCAGCAAACCCCTGACTTTGTTGGTGAAAATAGTTGTGTTTTATTTGTTTTCTTATATTAATTAATTATTATGTTTTCTATGTAATTATAGGGGATGTTCAGCTTTAAGTTATTAATAATTTATAATTAATTTAAAGAAAATTATAAAATTAATTATAAATTTAATAAAATAATGAACCATCCCGTAAATTCGTTAACCTCTCTAAGTGTTTATAAATAACCTGTGTACACACCGCCTGTGTAAATCGATAATTGTACAACACAAGGTATGTTTATCATAACAGACTTCGTGGTCGTGTGGCTTAAGGGGATAATGTATAGAGACGAGGGTCGTGGGTTCGAGCCTCGGTGGGAGCTAAATCTTTTTTATTTCTATCCCTATAAATGTGGTCGCTATGGTAAACAACTGCATGACCACGGCGTTCCTATCCGACCGCTCGAGGTTGATACAAAAATAAATTCAGATTGCCAGTTTACATACCATCGATAAGGAAAAATACACTCAAAGTATGACAACGGCGTTCCTATAAGACCGTTGGAATTTCTAATGTATATGGTCATGTGCACCACTTTAGTTTGAGCTGGCAAATAGTAACCCCACAAATAGCGACGATATCACGCAGGACGGCTCCTGATTCTGTGTGAGATTCTTGCGTACACGCCAACTTTCGCTTTGGATGGGGTAATCAAAACACGAATAATCAATAAATACTTGAAAAGCGATTTGAAGTGAAAGTGAAGTATATTCACACACTATATTCCTTTATCGATGCCAGAGACATATTTCATACATACCAATCGATGTTTATTGTTGTGTTTGTGCGAATCGGAAAGAGAGGGCTCTTTTCTATAATAGCCATATTTATCTATAAATAGAAGATGGTAATGTACGAGACCAAGTGGGTGGGGTAATGCGATTTTTTTTAATAGGCATATTTTTGGTGTCATAGGTCCGAGTCTTCCACCTGTGGTTTGGCCCTCTTGTATTTTTTTTATAGTTTGAATCCAAACTGTACCCTTATTTTAAGAGTAGTAGGATTGAGCACTATTCCATATTGCTTTGTTTTGAGGGACTGTTGCTATGTGACTGGTGAGGTTAGGACCTGGCACCAGGTCAGGTTATTCTAATTTCAAGGCTGAATATATATTATTGTAAATATTCACTTCTGATTTTGGATTTTCCCCATCCATATGCATATGGTATATGTCTTAATTTACCCGCTGTCCGAACTTACCCGACTTAACCCTAAACTTACTCTGTACGCTTCTTTGAATGCAGAAAAAATATCAATTGGCAATAAAAAAACCGGAACACAGTGACAATGATCTGCAGTGACAATGAACCTTCTCCGCAAGTTTCGTGAAATTCCAACTAGACATTGCAAGATTTGGACAGATGGACACACACGTGGACGGACAAAGAGTCGACTTTTGTCCTGTTGAAAATATTTGCCATAATTTGCTAATACATTATAATTTGGCATACATATTATTTTACTGCACCATTATGCGAGTACAATGCAGGTCCATGGCGGAAACACGTATAGAACAGTTACAGCAATATTCGAGTTACTGTATGCGCTTAATTTATTCGTACTTTTTAGCAAACCATGTGGTGATGGTATCTACATCACTACAGTCAGTGCTGTCTTCCTCCTCGCTACTCTCAAGCAGAATCGCGGCAAGTTTACGTTTTCCGAACATCTTAACTTGTTGTTGTTGTTGAAAATACCGGATCTGGATCTGTTGAGTACGTGTTCATTCGACTGAGCTGGGAACGTTCAGTACAGTCTACCCACTGCGCATGTGGGCGGAGCTTAGCAGTGCTTAACAAAAACGAGCCAGTCGAATACGTCCAATGGAGTGCACGTCTACGGAACGCTGATTGACAGCGGCGGGGTAAAACCAAGGGGAAGTGGTAGTGGAAAATAAATTTTGAAAATTTAAATTTTGTAATTTGTTATCATAATTGGATATTTTTTAACAACGTCTACAAAAATATATCAAACTTATAACAACGTCTACAAAATATATCACATTTATCTCAGGTTTCCGCCGTATCCGTGCAATAAATTAGTTAGATAATGTCTTCTCGTTGAATATGGTTAGTTAACAGCGCGTGGGGGGATTTTAGGCGGCCGAAATACGTCTCGCCTAGCGGCTCGACGATTTCCGGCCCCCTAAATTTTCCCCATGCACTGTTAACTAACCATATTCGACTCGAATACATTATCTAACTTATACTTTTCTATTGCTCTATACAGACTAGCTACAATACTTCGCCTCCGATATGTTATCTTCGCGAGAGGTATGGAGCGGGTTAGCAATTTTGTTTCTATATATATACATGTATATCGGATGATTCATAAAAAACATTCCCAGATTTAATTTCATGTAACTCATATACCTTTTTATGAACACCTTAGTAATTTCACATAGTGATAGTTCAGGATGTTGTCTATAACTTCTTGATCAATTTCAATAAACCGAATACTACGGCAGCTAAAAAGGGACATGCGAAATTCTTTTTCTATCTCGTTCCCACGACATAGCATGTCGTTACCACGACATAGCATCTCGTTCCCACGAGATAGCATCTCGTTACCACGACTTAGCCATGTCGTTCCCACGACATAGAATCTCGTTCCCATGACATAGCATCTCGTTCCCTCAAGATAGCATCTCGTTCCCACGAGAGAGGATCTCGTTCCAGGATCTCGTTACCACGAGTTAGCTGTGTCGTTCCCACGAGATAGCATCTCGTTCCCACGAGACAGCATCTCGTTCCCACGAAATAGATAGCCAATGAAAATGCAGTATAATTACCGCCATAGTTGAATATAATCCGGCAGCCAAAAGCCGATTTGGGACTTTACCTTGTTTTGTATAACACGTTTTTTTTATCGCTGACTTTGCAAGACAGACCTTCTAGTTTTGAAATCCAACTGATGACAAGCTGTCACCCTTGAGCGTTTTGAGAAATTTGCGCAAATTCAAGATGGCTGCCATATCGATATAGTGTACCATATAGTTGCATTAACATGATGAAATTAAGCAATTTAAGAGCGTAAGCTGGGTGTATTTAACATAGTGATGAAAATTGGCAACTATAAAATTCAATTCCTTAACTACGTGAAGTGGTTGTCCAGCTGATTTCACTAGTTCTGCAGCCTGGTCTCTATACAGACCGACAGGGTTACTATATAGGGACCTACGTGAAGAGGTTGTACAACTGGTTTCACTAGTTCTGCAACCTGTCTCAAAACAACCGACATGGTTAACTATAATAGGGACATACGTGAAAGTTGTACAACTGGGTTTCATCTAGTTCTGTCAACTAGTTCATATACAGAACCGACAGGGTTACTATATAGGGACCTACGTTAAGTGGTTGAACAGCTGTTTTCACTAGTTAATGTCACTATTTCATATACGGAACGGACATGGTTACTATATTAGGAACTACGTGAATGTTGTTGTCCAGCTGGTATTTCACTAGTTCTAGCAGCCCTGTGTTCCTATACAGACCGACCAGGGTAACTATATAGGGACCTTACGTGAAGAAGGTTGTAACAACTGGTTTCACTAGTTCTGTACAACTAGTTCATATACAGAGCGACATGGTTTACTTTTATAGGGAAATACTGAAGTGTTGGTTGGGTACAACTGGTATCAATAGTTTCTGACAACTAAAGTTCATATACAGAGCGGACATTGGTTACCTATATATGGAACTACTGAAGGTTGGATGTCCAGCTGGTTTCACTAGTTCTTGGCCAACTAGTTCATATACAGAGCGTCCATAGGTTTTACTATATAGGAGAACTAAAACGTGAAGTGGTTTGTCCAGCCGGTTTCACTAGTTCTGCAGCCTTGGGTCTTCAAAACAGACGGAGTATGGTTTCTATATAAGGGACCCTACGTTGAAGAGGTTATTTTACAGCTGGTTTCACTAGTTCTGTCAACTAGTTCATATACAGAGCTACATGGTTACTATATAGGGAACTACATGAAGTGGTTGTCCAGCTGGTTTCACTAGTTCTGCAATCTGGTCTCAAAACAGACCGACAGGGTTACTATATAGGGAACTACCTGAAGTGCTTGTCCAGCTTGTTTCACTAGTTCTGCAGCCTGGTCTCAAAACAGACCGACTGGGTTACTATATAGGGACCTACGTGAAGAGGTTGTACAACTGGTTTCACTAGTTCTGTTAACTAATTCATATACAGAGCGACATGGTTACTATATAGGGAACTACGTGAAGTTGTTGTCCAGCTTGTTTCACTAGTTCTGAAACCTGGTCTCAAAACAGACCGACAGGGTTACTATATAGGGACCTACGTGAAGAGGTTGTACAACTGGTTTCACTAGTTCTGTAAACTAGTTCATATACAGAGCGACATAGTTACTATATAGGGAACTACGTGAAGATTGTACAATGGTTTCCACTAGATCTGTCAACTGTTCATATACAGAGCGACAGGTACTATATAGACTGCGTGAAATGGTTTTACAACTGCTTTCACTAGTTCTGCAACCTGGTCTCAAAACAGACCGACAGGGTTACTATATAGGGACTTACGTGAAGAGGTTGTATGACACGTTTTTTTTATCGCTGACTTTGCAAGTCCAGACCTTCTAGTTTTGAAACCAGCTGGACAACCACTTCACGTAGTTCACTATATAGTAACACTGTCGGTCTCTTTTGAGACAGGGCTGCAGAACTAGTGAAACCAGCTGGACAACCACTTCACGTTGTTCCATATATAGAAACTATGTCGCTCTGTATATGAACTAGTTGACATAACTAGTGAAACCAGTTGGACAACTTCTTCAGGTATGTCCCTATATAGTAACCCTGTCGGTCTGTTTTGAGACCAGGCTGCAGAACTAGTGAAACCAGCTGGACAACCACTTCACGTAGTTCACTATATAGTAAGCATGTCGCTCTGTATATGAACCAGTTGATATAACTAGTGAAACCAGCTGGACAACCACTTCACGTAGTTCCCTATATAGTAACCATATAGCTATGTATATGAACTAGTTGTCAGAACTAGTAAAATCAGTTGTACAACCTCTTCACGTAGTTACCTATATAGTAAACATGTCGCTCTGTATATGAACTAGTTGACAGAACTAGTGAAACCAGTTGTACAACCTCTTCACGTAGTTCCCTATATAGTAACCCTGTCGGTCTGTTCTGAGACCAGGCTGCAGAACTAGGGAAACCAGCTGGACAACCACTTCACGTAGTTCCCCATATAGTAACCATGTCGCTCTGTATATGAACTAGTTGACAGAACTAGTGAAACCAGCTGGACAACGACTTCACGTAGTTCCCTATATAGTAACCATGTCGCTCTGTATATGGACTAGTTGACAGAACTAGTGAAAAAAGTTGTACAACCTCTTCACGTAGTTCCCTGTATAGTAACCATATCGCTCTGTATATGAAGTAGTTGACAGAACTAGTAAAACCAGTTGTACAACCTCTTCACGTAGGTCCCTATATAGTAACCCTGTCGGTCTGTTTTGAGACCAGGCTGCAGAACTAGTGAAACAAGCTGGACAAGCACTACAGGTAGTTCCCTATATAGTAACCATGTCGCTCTTTATATGAACTAGTCGAGAGAACTAGTGAAACCAGCTGTAAAACCATTCTATCGAGGAATATGAAACCAGCCGTATCACGTAGGTCCCTATATAGTAACCCTGTCGGTCTGTATAGAGACCAGGCTGCAGAACCATTCAAACCAGTTGTACAACCTCTTCACGTAGGTCCCTATATAGTAACCCTGTCGGTCTGTTTTGAGATCAGGCTGCAGAACTAGTGAAACCAGCTGGACAACCACTTTACGTAGTTCCCTATATGGTAAGCATGTCGCTCTGTATATGAACTAGTTGACAGAACTAGTGAAACCAGTTGTACAACCTCTTCACGTAGGTCCCTATATAGTAACACTGTCGGTCTGTTTTGAGACCAGGCTGCAGAACTAGTGAAACCAGCTGGACAACCACTTCACGTAGTTCCCTATATAGTAACTATGTCGCTCTGTATATGAACTAGTTAACAGAACTAGTGAAACCAGCTGAACAACCACTTCACGTAGTTCCCTATATAGTAACCATGTCGCTCAGTATATGAACTAGTACAACCTCTTCACGTAGGTCTCTATATAGTAACTATGTCTGTCTGTATAGAGACCAGACTGCAGAACTAGTGAAACCAGCTGGACAACCACTTAACGTAGTTCCCTATATAGTAACCATGTCGCTCTGTATATGGACTAGTTGACAGAACTAGTGAAACCAGCTGCACAACCACTTCACGTAGTTCCCTATATAGTAACCATGTTGCTCTGTATATGAACTAGTCGAGAGAACTAGTGAAACCAGCTGTAAAACCACTTCACGTAGGTCCCTATATAGCAATCCTGTCGGTCTGTATAGAGACCAGTCTGCAGAACTTGTGAAACCAGTTGTACAACCTCCTCACGTAGGTCCCTATGTAGTAACCATGTCTGTCTGTTTTGAGACCAGGCTGCAAAACTAGTGAAACCAGCTGGACAACCACTTCACGTAGTTCCCTATATAGTATCTATGTCGCTCTGTATATGAACTAGTTTACAGAACTAGTGAAACCAGCTGGACAACCACTTCACGTAGTTCCCTATATAGTAACCATGTCGCTCTGTATATGAACTAGTTGACAGAACTAGTGAAACCAGTTGTACAACCAATTCACGTAGTTCCATATAAAGTAATCATGTCAAACTGTATATTAACTAGTTGACAGAACTAGTGAAACCAGTTGTACAACCTCTTCACGTAGGTCCCTATATAGTAACCATGTCGGTCTGTATAGAGACCAGGCTGCAGAACTAGTGAAATCAGCTGGACAACCACTTCACGTAGTTCCCTATATAGTAACCATGTCGCTCTGTGTATGAACTAGTTGACAGAACTAGTGAAACCAGTTGTACAACCACTTCACGTAGTTCCCTATATAGTAACCATGTCGCTCTGTATATGAACTAGTTGACAGAACTAGTGAAACCAGTTGTACAACCACTTCACGTAGTTCCCTATATAGTAACCATGTCGCTCTGTATATGAACTAGTTGACAGAACTAGTGAAACCAGTTGTACAACCTCTTCACGTAGGTCCCTATATAGTAACCCTGTCGGTCTGTTTTGAGACCAGGCTGCAGAACTAGTGAAACCAGCTGGACAACCATTTCACGCAGTCCCCTATATAGTAACCATGTCGCTCTGTATATGAACTAGTTGACAGATCTAGTGAAACCAGCTGCACAACACTTCACGTAGTTCCCTGTATAGTAACTATGTCGCTCTGTATATGAACTATTTACAGAACTAGTGAAACCAGTTGTACAACCTCTTTCACGTAGGTCACTAATATAGTAACCCTGTCGGTATGTTTTGAGACCAGGCTGTAGAACTAGTGAAACCAACTGGACCAGGCTTCAGAACTAGTGAATCCAGCTGGACAACCACTTCACGTAGTTCCCTATATAGTAACCTTGTCGCTCTGTATATGAACTAGTTTATAGAACTAGTGAAACCAGTTGTCCAACCTCTTCACGTAGGTCCCTATATAGTAACCCTGTCGGTA
This sequence comes from Conchocele bisecta, assembly GCA_029237695.1. Taxonomy (NCBI): domain Eukaryota; kingdom Metazoa; phylum Mollusca; class Bivalvia; order Lucinida; family Thyasiridae; genus Conchocele; species Conchocele bisecta. The sequence goes on from CM055278.1 coordinate 11,771,346, forward strand.
TGTTTTGAGACCAGGCTGTAGAACTAGTGAAACAAGCTGGACAACCACTTCACGTAGTTCCCTATATAGTAACCATGTCGCTCTGTATTTGAACCAGTAGACAGAACTAGGTAAACGAGCTCTATAACCACTTCACGTAGGTCCCTATATAGTAACCATGTCGCTCTGTTTATGAACTAGTTGACAGAACTAGTGAAACCAGCTGGACAACCACTTCACGTAGTTCCCTATATAGTAACCATGTCGCTCTGTATATGAACTAGTTGACAGAACTAGTGAAACCAGCTGGACAACCACTTCACGTAGTTTCCTATATAGTAACCATGTCGCTCTGTATTTGAACTAGTCGACAGAACTAGGTAAACGAGCTCTATAACCACTTCAGGTAGGTCCCTATATAGTAACCATGTCGCTCTGTTTATGAACTAGTTTACAGAACTAGTGAAACCAGCTGGACAACCACTTCACGTAGTTCCCTATATAGTAACCATGTCGCTCTGTATATGAACTAGTTGACAGAACTAGTGAAACCAGTTGTACAACCTCTTCACGTAGGTCCCTATATAGTAACCCTGTCTGTCCACTTCACGTAGTGTTGAGACCAGGCGCAAAAACTAGTGAAACAGCTGGACAACCACTCACTAGTATCTATGTCGCTCTGTATATGAACTAGTTTACAGAACTAGTGAAACCAGCTGGACAACCACTTCACGTAGTTCCCTATATAGTAACCATGTCGCTCTGTATATGAACTAGTTGACAGAACTAGTGAAACCAGTTGTACAACCAATTCACGTAGTTCCATATAAAGTAATCATGTCAAACTGTATATTAACTAGTTGACAGAACTAGTGAAACCAGTTGTACAACCTCTTCACGTAGGTCCCTATATAGTAACCATGTCGGTCTGTATAGAGACCAGGCTGCAGAACTAGTGAAATCAGCTGGACAACCACTTCACGTAGTTCCCTATATAGTAACCATGTCGCTCTGTGTATGAACTAGTTACAGAACTAAGTGAAACCAGTTGTTACAACCACTTCACGTAGTTCCCTATATAGTTAACCATTGTCGCTTGTATATGAAAACAAGTTGACAGAACTAGTGAAACCAGTTTGTACAACACTTCACGTAGTTTCCCTATATAGTAACCATTTCGCTTCTGTATATGAACTAGTTGACAGAACTATGAAACCAGTTGTCCCACCTCTTCACCGTAGGTCCCCTATATAGTAACCCTGTCGGTCTGTTTTGAGATCAGGCTGCAGAACCCTAGTGAAAACCAGTTGGGACACCATTTCCCGCAGTTCCCCTATATAGGTAACCATGTCTGCTTCTTGTCTATGACTCGTTTCCGCACTGTGTCCAACCAGCTGCACAACCACTTCAACCCGTAGTTCCTGTTATAGGTACTATGTCGCTCTTTTGTATATGAACCTAGTTTTACAGAACTAGTGGGAAAAACCAGTTGTACAACCTCTTCTAACGTAGGTCAAACCTATATAGTAACCTGTCGGTATGTTTTGAGGACCAGGCCTGTAGGAAACTAGTGTTGAAACCAACTGGACCAAGGGCTTCAGGAATAGTGAATCCAGCTGGACAACCACTTCACGTAGTTCCCTATATAGTAACCTTGTCGCTCTGTTATATGAACTAGTTTATAAAGAACGTAGTGAAACCAGTTGTCCACCAACCTCTTCACGTAAGGTCCCTATATAGTAACCCTGTCCGGTATGTTTTGAGACCCAGGCTGTAGAAACTTAGTGGAAACAAGCATGGACAACCACTTCACGTAAGGTTCCCTATATTTAGTAACCATGTCGCACTGTAAATTTGAACCAGTAAGACAGAACTATGGTAAAACGAGCTCTATAACCAACTTCACGTAGGTCCCTCATATAGTAAACCATGTCGCTCTGTTTATGAACTAGTTGACAGAAACTAGTGAAAAACCAGGCTGGACAACCACTTCACGTAGGTTCCCTATATTAGTACCATGTCGATCTGTATATGAAAACTAGTTGGACAGAACTAGAGAAACCAGCTGGACAAACCACTTCCACGTAGTTTCCTATATAGTAAACCATGTCGCTCTGTATTTGAAACTAGTCGACAGCAACTAGGTATAACGAGCTCTATAACCACCTTCAGGTAGGTCCCCTATAGTAGTAACCATGTTCGCTCTGTTTATGAACTAGATTTACAGAACTAGTTGAAAACCAAGCTGGACAAACCACGTTCACGTAGTTTTTCCCTTATAATAGTAACCATGTCGCTCTGTATATGAACTAGTTTGACAGAACTAAGTGAAACCAGTTGTACAACCCTCTTCACGTAGGTCCCTATATAGTAACTCCCTGTCAGTCTGTTTTTGAGACCAAGGGCTGCAGATGAACTAGGGAAAACCAGCTGGACAACCACTTCACGCCAGTTCCCTATATAGTAAACCATGGTCGCTCTGTATATGAACTAGTTTGACAGAAACTAGTGAAACCAGTTTGTACAACAATCCCTTCAGCAAGGTACCCTAATATAGTAACCCTGTCAGTCTGTTTTGAGACCAGGCTGCAGAACTAGGGAAACCAGCTGGACAACCACTTCACGCAGTTCCCTATATAGTAACCATGTCGCTCTGTATATGAACTAGTTGACAGAACTAGTGAAACCAGTTGTACAACCTCTTCACTTAGGTCCCTATATAGTAACCCTGTCAGTCTCTTTTGAGACCAGGCTGCAGAACTAGGGAAACCAGCTGGACAACCACTTCACGCAGTTCTCTATATAGTAACCATGTCGCTCTGTATATGAACTAGTTGACAGAACTAATAAAACCAGCTGGACAACCATTTCACGTAGTTCCCTATATAGTAACCATGTTGCTCTGTATATGAACTAGTTGACAGAACTAGTGATACCAGTTGTACAACCTCTTCACGTAGGTCCCTATATAATAACCCTGTCGGTCTGTATAGAGACCAGGCTGCAGAACTAGTGAAATCAGCTGGACAACCACTTCACGTAGTTCCCTATATAGTAACCATGTCGCTCTGTGTATGAACTAGTTGACAAAACTAGTGAAACCAGTTGTACAACCACTTCACGTAGTTCCCTATATAGTAACCATGTCGCTCTGTATATGAACTAGTTGACAGAACTAGTGAAACCAGTTGTACAACCACTTCACGTAGTTCCCTATATAGTAACCATGTCGCTCTGTATATGAACTAGTTGACAGAACTAGTGAAACCAGTTGTACAACCTCTTCACGTAGGTCCCTATATAGTAACCCTGTCGGTCTGTTTTGAGATCAGGCTGCAGAACTAGTGAAACCAGCTGGACAACCATTTCACGCAGTCCCCTATATAGTAACCATGTCGCTCTGTATATGAACTAGTTGACAGATCTAGTGAAACCAGCTGCACAACCACTTCACGTAGTTCCCTGTATAGTAACTATGTCGCTCTGTATATGAACTAGTTTACAGAACTAGTGAAACCAGTTGTACAACCTCTTCACGTAGGTCACTATATAGTAACCCTGTCGGTATGTTTTGAGACCAGGCTGTAGAACTAGTGAAACCAACTGGACCAGGCTTCAGAACTAGTGAATCCAGCTGGACAACCACTTCACGTAGTTCCCTATATAGTAACCTTGTCGCTCTGTATATGAACTAGTTTATAGAACTAGTGAAACCAGTTGTCCAACCTCTTCACGTAGGTCCCTATATAGTAACCCTGTCGGTATGTTTTGAGACCAGGCTGTAGAACTAGTGAAACAAGCTGGACAACCACTTCACGTAGTTCCCTATATAGTAACCATGTCGCTCTGTATTTGAACCAGTAGACAGAAACTAAGGTAAACGAGCTCTATAACCACTTCACGTAGGTCCCTAATATATAACCATGTCGCTCTGTTTATGAACTAGTTGACAGAACTAGTGAAACCAGCTGGACAACCACTTCACGTAGTTCCCTATATAGTAACCATGTCGCTCTGTATATGAACTAGTTGACAGAACTAGTGAAACCAGCTGGACAACCACTTCACGTAGTTTCCTATATAGTAACCATGTCGCTCTGTATTTGAACTAGTCGACAGAACTAGGTAAACGAGCTCTATAACCACTTCAGGTAGGTCCCTATATAGTAACCATGTCGCTCTGTTTATGAACTAGTTTACAGAACTAGTGAAACCAGCTGGACAACCACTTCACGTAGTTCCCTATATAGTAACCATGTCGCTCTGTATATGAACTAGTTGACAGAACTAGTGAAACCAATTGTACAACCTCTTCACGTAGGTCCCTATATAGTAACCCTGTCAGTCTGTTTTGAGACCAGGCTGCAGAACTAGGGAAACCAGCTGGACAACCACTTCACGCAGTTCCCTATATAGTAACCATGTCGCTCTGTATATGAACTAGTTGACAGAACTAGTGAAACCAGTTGTACAACCTCTTCACGTAGGTCCCTATATAGTAACCCTGTGAGTCTGTTTTGAGACCAGGCTGCAGAACTAGGGAAACCAGCTGGACAACCACTTCACGCAGTTCCCTATATAGTAACCATGTCGCTCTGTATATGAACTAGTTGACAGAACTAGTGAAACCAGTTGTACAACCTCTTCACTTAGGTCCCTATATAGTAACCCTGTCAGTCTCTTTTGAGACCAGGCTGCAGAACTAGGGAAACCAGCTGGACAACCACTTCACGCAGTTCTCTATATAGTAACCATGTCGCTCTGTATATGAACTAGTTGACGGAACTAATAAAACCAGCTGGACAACCATTTCACGAAGTTCCCTATATAGTAACCATGTTGCTCTGTATATGAACTAGTTGACAGAACTAGTGAAACCAGTTGTACAGCCTCTTCACGTAGGTCCCTATATAGTAACCTTGTCGGTCTGTTTTGAGACCAGGCTGCAAAACTAGTGAATCCAGCTGGACAACCACTTCACGTAGTTCCCTATATAGTAACCATGTCGCTCTGTATATGAACTAGTTGACAGAACTAGTGAAACCAGTTGTACAACCATTTCACGTAGTTCCCTATATAGTAACAATGTTGCTCTGTATATTAACTAGTTGACAGAACTAGTGATACCAGTTGTACAACCTCTTCATGTAGGTCCCTATATAATAACCCTGTCGGTCTGTATAGAGACCAGGCTGCAGAACTAGTGAAACCAGCTGAACAACAACTTCACGTAGTTCCCTATATAGTAACCATGTCGCTCTGTATATGAACTAGTCGACAGAACTAGTGAAACCAGCTGTACAACCACTTCACGTAGGTCCCTTTATAGTAACCCGGTCGCTCTGTATATTAACTAGTTGATAGAACTAGTGAAACCTGTTGTCCAACCTCTTCACGCAGGTCCCTATATAGTAACCATGTCGGTAATGTTTTGAGACCAGGCTGCAGAATTAGTGAAACCAGCTGGAACAAAACCACTTCACGTAGTTCCCTATATAGTAACCATGTCGCTCTGTATAGAAAGCTAGTTGACAGAACTAGTGAAACCTGTTGTACAACCTCTTCACGTAGGTCCCTATATAGTAACCATGTCGCTCTGTATATGAACTAGTTGACAGAACTAGTGAAACCAGTTGTACAGCCTCTTCACGTAGGTCCCTATATAGTAACCCTGTCTGTCTGTTTTGAGACCAGGCTGCAGAACTAGTGAAACCAGCTGGACAACCACTTCACGTAGTTCCCTATATAGTAAGCATGTCGCTCTGTATATGCAACTAGTTTGACAGAACATAGTGAAACCAGCTGTAAAAAAATAAAACCGCTTCACGTAGGTCCCTATATAGTAACCCTCTCGGTCTGTTTTGAGACCAGGCTGCAGAACTAGTGAAACCAGCTGGACAACCACTTCACGTAGTTGCCTATATAGTAACCATGTCGCTCTGTATATGAACTAGTTGAAAGAAGTAGTGAAACCAGTTGTACAACCTCTTCACGTAGGTCCCTATATAGTAACCCTGTCGGTCTGTTTTGATACCAGGCTGCAGAACTAGTGAAACCAGCTGGACAACCACTTCACGTAGTTCACTATATAGTAACCATGTCGCTCTGTATATGAACTAGATGACATAACTAGTGAAACCAGTTCTACAGCCTCTTCACGTAGGTCCCTATATAGTAACCCTGTCGGTCTGTATAGAGACCAGGCTGCAGAACTAGTGAAACCAGCTGGACAACCACTTCACGTAGTTCCCTATATAGTAACCATGTCGCTCTGTATTTGAACTAGTCGACAGAACTAGGTAAACGAGCTCTATAACCACTTCACGTAGGTCCCTATATAGTAACCATGTCGCTCTGTTGATGAACTAGTTGACAGAACTAGTGAAACAGCTGGCGGACAACCACTTCAACGTAGTTCCCTATATGGTAACCATGTCCGCTCTGTATATGAACTAGTTGACAGAACTACTGAAACCCAATTGTTACAACTCTTCACGTAGGTCCTATATAGTTAACCATGTCGCTCTGTATATGAACTAGTTGACAGAACTAGTGAAACCAGCTGGAACAACCACTTCACGTAGTTCCCTATATAGTAACCATGTCGCTCTGTATTTGAACTAGTCGACAGAACTAGGTAAACGAGCTCTATAACCACTTCAGGTAGGTCCCTATATAGTAACCATGTCGCCCTGTTTTTATGAACTAGTTGACAGAACTAGTGAAACCAGCTGGACAATCCATTCACGTTAGTTCCCTATATAGTTAACCCATGTCGCTCTGTATATGAACTAGTTGACAAGAACTAGTGAAACCAGCTGGACAACCACTTCACGTAGTTCCCTATATAGTAACCATGTCGCTCTGTATTTTAACTAGTCGACAGAACTAGGTAAACGAGCTCTATAATCACTTCAGGTAGGTCCCTATATAGTAACCATGTCGCTCTGTTTATGAACTAGTTGACAGAACTAGTGAAACCAGCTGGACAACCACTTCACGTAGTTCCCTATATAGTAACCATGTCGCTCTGTATATGAACTAGTTGACAGAACTAGTGAAACCAGCTGGACAACCACTTCACGTAGTTCCCTTTATAGTAACCATGTCGCTCTGTATATTAACTAGTTGATAGAACTAGTGAAACCTGTTGTCCAACCTCTTCACGTAGGTCCCTATATAGTAACCCTGTCGGTATGTTTTGAGACCAGGCTGCAGAACTAGTGAAACCAGCTGGACAACAACTTCACGTAGTTCCCTATATAGTAACCATGTCGCTCTGTATATGAACTAGTCGACAGAACTAGTGAAACCAGCTGTACAACCACTTCACGTAAGTCCCTATATAGTAACCCTGTCGGTCTGTATATGAACTAGTTGACAGAACTAGTGAAACCAGTTGTACAAACTCTTCACGTAGGTCCCTATATAGTAACCCTGTCGGTCTGTATAGAGACCAGGCTGCATAACTAGTGAAACCAGCTGGACAAACACTTCACGGAGTTCTCTATGTAGTAACCATGTCGCTCTGTATATGAACTAGCTGACAGAACAAGTGAAACCAGCTGGACAACCACTTCACGTAGTTCCCTTTATAGTAACCATGTCGCTCTGTATATTAACTAGTTGATAGAACTAGTGAAACCTGTTGTCCAACCTCTTCACGTAGGTCCCTATATAGTAACCCTGTCGGTATGTTTTGAGACAAGGCTGCAGAATTAGTGAAACCAGCTGGACAACCACTTCACGTAGTTCCCTATATAGTAACCATGTCGCTCTGTATATGAACTAGTTGACAGAACTAGTGAAACCAGTTGTACAACCACTTCACGTAGGTCCCTATATAGTAACCATGTCGCTCTGTATATGAACTAGTTGACAGAACTAGTGAAACCAGTTGTACAACCTCTTCACGTAGGTCCCTATATAGTAACCCTGTCGGTCTGTTTTGAGACCAGGCTGCAAAACTAGTGAATCCAGCTGGACAACCACTTCACGTAGTTCCCTATATAGTAACCATGTCGCTCTGTATATGAACTAGTTGACAGAACTAATAAAATCAGCTGGACAACCATTTCACGTAGTTCCCTATATAGTAACCATGTTGCTCTGTATATGAACTAGTTGATAGAACTAGTGATACCAGTTGTACAACCTCTTCACGTAGGTCCCTATATAATAACCCTGTCGGTCTGTATAGAGACCAGGCTGCAGAACTAGTGAAACCAGCTGTACAACAACTTCACATAGTTCCCTATATAGTAACCATGTCGCTCTGTATATGAACTAGTCGACAGAACTAGTGAAACCAGCTGTACAACCACTTCACGTAAGTCCCTATATAGTAACCCTGTCGTCTGTATATGAACTAGTTGACATAACTAGTGAAACCAGTTGTACAACCTCTTCACGTAGGTCACTGTATAGTAACCCTGTCGGTCTGTATAGAGACCAGGCTGCAAAACTAGTGAAACCAGCTGGACAAACACTTCACGGAGTTCCCTATGTAGTAACCATGTCGCTCTGTATATGAACTAGTTGACAGAACAAGTGAAACCAGCTGTACAACCACTTCACGTAGTTCCCTTTATAGTAACCCTGTCGCTCTGTATATTAACTAGTTGATAGAACTAGTGAAACCTGTTGTCCAGCCTCTTCACGTAGGTCCCTATATAGTAACCATGTCGGTATGTTTTGAGACCAGGCTGCAGAATTAGTGAAACCAGCTGGACAACCACTTCACGTAGTTCCCTATATAGTAACCATGTCGCTCTGTATATGAACTAGTTGACAGAACTAGTGAAACCAGTTGTACAGCCTCTTCACGTCGGTCCCTATATAGTAACCCTGTCGGTCTGTTTTGAGACCAGGCTGCAGAACTAGTGAAACCAGCTGGACAACCACTTCACGTAGTTCCCTATATAGTAAGCATGTCGCTCTGTATATGAACTAGTTGACATAACTAGTGAAACCAACTGGACAACCACTTCATGTTGTTCCCTATATAGTAACCATGTCGCTCTGTATATGAACTAGTTGACAGAACTAGTGAAACCAGTTGTACAACCTCTTCACGTAGGTCCCTATATAGTAACCCTGTCGGTCTGTATAAAGACCAGGCTGCAGAACTAGTGAAACCAGCTGGACAACCACTTCACGTAGTTCCCTATATTGTAACCATGTCGCTCTCTGTATGAACTAGTTGACAGAAGTAGTGAAACCAGTTGTACAACCTCTTCACGTAGGTCCCTATATAGTAACCCTGTCGGTCTGTTTTGAGACCAGGCTGCAGAACTAGTGAAACCAGCTGGACAACCACTTCACGTAGTTCACTATATAGTAACCATGTCGCTCTGTATATGAACTAGTTGACAGATCTAGTGAAACCAGCTGGACAACCACTTCACGTAGTTCACTATATAGTAACCATGTCGCTCTGTATATGAACTAGTTGACATAACTAGTGAAACCAGTTGTACAGCCTCTTCACGTAGGTCCCTATATAGTAACCCTGTCGGTCTGTATAGAGACCAGGCTGCAGAACTAGTGAAACCAGCTGGACAACAACTTAACGTAGTTCTCTATATAGTAACCATGTCGCTCTGTATATGAACTAGTCGACAGAACTAGTGAAACCAGCTGTACAACCACTTCACGTAAGTCCCTATATAGTAACCCTGTCGGTCTGTATATGAACTAGTTGACAGAACTAGTGAAACCAATTGTACAACCTCTTCACGTAGGTCCCTATATAGTAACCCTGTCGGTCTGTATAGAGACCAGGCTGCATAACTAGTGAAACCAGCTGGACAAACACTTCATGGAGTTCCCTATGTAGTAACCATGTCGCTCTGTATATGAACTAGTTGACAGAACTAGTGAAACCAGCTGGACAACCACTTCACGTAGTTCCCTTTATAGTAACCATGTCGCTCTGTATATTAACTAGTTGATAGAACTAGTGAAACCTGTTGTCCAACCTCTTCACGTAGGTCCCTATATAGTAACCCTGTCGGTATGTTTTGAGACCAGGCTGCATAATTAGTGAAACCAGCTGGACAACCACTTCATGTAGTTCCCTATATAGTAACCATGTCGCTCTGTATATGAACTAGTTGACAGAACTAGTGAAACCAGTTGTACAGCCTCTTCACGTAGGTCACTATATAATAACCCTGTCGGTCTGTTTTGAGACCAGGCTGCAAATCTAGTGAATCCAGCTGGACAACCACTTCACGTAGTTCTCTATATAGTAACCATGTCGCTCTGTATTTGAACTTGTTGATAGAACTAGTGAAACCAGTTGTACAACCTCTTCACGTAGGTCCCTATATAGTAACCCTCTCGGTCTGTTTTGAGACCAGGATGCAGAATTAGTGAAACCAGTTGTACAACCATTTCACGTAGTTCCCTATATAGTAACCATGTCGCTCTGTATATGAACTAGTTGACAGAACTAGTGAAACCAGTTGTACAACCTCTTCACGTAGGTCCCTATATAGTAACACTGTCGGTCTGTTTTGAGACCAGGCTGCAAAACTAGTGAATCCAGCTGGACAACCACTTCACGTAGTTCCCTATATAGTAACCATGTCGCTCTGTATATGAACTAGTTGACAGAACTAGTGAAACCAATTGTACAACCTCTTCACGTAGGTCCCTGTATAGTAACCATGCCCTGTTAAATTAGTTGACAGAACTAGTGAAACCAGTGGGACAACCATTCACGTAGTTCCCTATATAGTAACCATGTCGCTCTGAAAATAATGTCCCTTCTGTATGAATTAGTACAGAACTAGTGAAACCCCAGCTGGACAACACTTCACGTAGTTCCCAATAGAATAGACCATGGCCCGCTCTGTATATGAATATTGACAGAACTAGTGAAACCAGTGTACACTAACCACTTCAGTAGGTCCCTATATAGTAAACCCTGTCAGTCTGTTTGAGACCAGCTGCAGAACTAGGGACACCAGCTGGACAACCACTTCACGCAGTTCCCTATATATTAAACCAGGTAGCTCTGTATATGAACTAGTTGACAGAAACTAATAAAACCAGAAATGGACAACCATTTCACGTAGTTCCCTATAGTAACCATGTTGCTCTGTATATGAACTAGTTGAACAGAACTAGTGAAACCAGTTTTACAACCTCTTTCACGTAGGTCCCTATAGTAACCCTGTCGGTCTGTATAGAGACCAGGCTGCAGAACTAAGGGAAACAGCTGGACAACAACTTCACGTAGTTCCCTATATAGTAACCATGTCGCTCTGTATATGAAACTAGTCGACAGAACTAGTGAAACCAGCTGTACAACCACTTCACGTAAGTCCCTATATAGTAACCATGTCGGTCTGTATTGAACTAGTTGACAGAACTATGTATAAATCCAGTTGTACAACCTCTTCACGTAGGTCCCTATATAGTAAACCCTGTCGGTCTGTATAGAGACCAGGCTGCAGAACTAGTGAAACCAGCTGGAAAAACACTTCACGGAGTTCTCTATGTATTAACCATGTCGCTCTGTATATGAACTAGTTGACAGAACTAGTGAAACCAGCTGGACAACCACTTCACGTAGTTCCCTTTATAAGTAACCATGTCGCTCTGTATATTAACTAGTTGATAGAACTAGTGAAACCTGTGTCCAACTCTTCACGTAGGTCCCTATATAGTAACCCAGTCGGTATGTTTTGAGACCAGGCTGCAGAATTTAGTGCCAAACCAGCTGGACAACCACTTCACGTAGTTCCCTATATAGTAACCATGTCGCTCTGTATATGAACTAGTTGACAGAACTAGTGAAACCAGTTGTACAGCCTCTTCACGTAGGTCCCTATATAGTAACCCTGTCGGTCTGTTTTGAGACCAGGCTGCAAAACTAGTGAATCCAGCTGGACAACCACTTCACGTAGTTCCCTATATAGTAACTATGTCGCTCTGTATTTGAACTAGTCGACAGAACTAGTGAAACCAGCTGGACAACCACTTCACGTAGTTCCCTATATAGTAACCATGTCGGTCTGTATAGAGACCAGGCTACAGAACCAGTGAAACCATTTGGACAACCACTTCATGTAGTTCTCTATACAGTAACCATAACCATGCTACAGAACTAGTGAAACCAGCTATAGAATCCACACAATATAAAGGAGAGTCCACACAATATAAAGGAGAATCCACACTATATAAAGGAGAATCCACAGAATATAAAGAAGAATCCACACATTATAAAGGAGAATCCGCACAATATAAAGAAGACTCCACTTAATATAAAGAATCCACACAATATAAAGTAGAATCTACACAAAATATAGTAGATTCCACGCAATATGAAGGAGAATCCACACAATTATATAGGCGAATACATATAAAGGAGAATATACACAATGTGAAGAAGAATCCACGCAATATAAAAGAGAATCCACACAATATAAATGAGAATCGACACCATATAAAGAAGAATCTATGTAAATAAGAATCCACAAAAAATAGAAAAGAATCCACACAATATAAAGAAGAATCCACACAATATAAAGGAGAACCCACACAATATAAAGACTCCACACAATATAAAGAAGAATCCACACAATATAAAGGAGAACCCACACAATATAAAGAAGAATCCACACAGTATAAAGAATCCACACAGTATAAAGAATCCACACAATATAAAGAAGCATCCACACAATATAAAGGAGAATCCACACACCATAAAGAGTAATCCATGCAATATAAATAATCCACACAATGTAAAGAATCCATAAATCCGCACAATATAAAGAAGAACCCACACAATATAAAGAATCCACACAATATGAAGAATCCACATAATATAAAGGAGAATCCACACAATATAAAGGAGAATCCACACTATATAAAGAAGAATTCACACAAAATAAGGAATATACACAATATAAAGAAATATCTATACAATACATAGGAGAATCTACGCAATATAAACAAGAATCCATACAATATAATGAATCCATACAATATAATGAATCCACACAATATAAAGGAGAATCTACACAATAGAAAGAAGAATCCACAAAATATAAAGTTGAATATATACAATATAAAGAAGAATCCATACAATATAAAAATAAAACTACACAATATAAATAAGAATCCACACACTATGAAGATAAAGCCACACACTAGAAATAATAATCCACACAATATAAAGATAAAGTGACAAGCTAGTAAGAAGAATCTACACAATATAAAGATAAAACCACATAATATAAAGATAAAACCACACAATAGAAAGACAAAGCCACACAATAGAAAGCCAAAGCCACACAATAGAAAGATAAAACCACACAATAGAAAGAATAGTCTACACAATATAAGATAAAACAACACAATATGAAGAATAATCCACACAATATAAAGATAACACCACACAATATAAAGAAGAATCGACACTATATTAAGGTAAAACCACACAATATAAAGATAAAACCACACAATACAAAGAAGAATCCACACAATTTAAAGATAAAACCACACACTATAAAGAAGTATCCGCACGATATAAAGATAAAACCACTCAATATAAAGATAACGCCAAACAAAACTAAGTCAAAATCCACATAATATAAATAAGAATCCACACAAGATAAAGATAAAGCCACACAAGATAAAAATAAAGCCATACAACATAACGAAGAAACCAAACAATACAGAGATAATACCGCACAATATAAATATAAAGTCACACAATATAAAGTTAAATCCACACAACATAACGAAGAAACCACACAATTAAGAGACAAAACCACACATTATAAAGAAGAATCCGCACAATATAATGGTAAAGCCACACAATATCAAGAAGAATCCACACAATACAAAGATAAAGCCCCACAATATAAAGAAGTATCCACACAATACAAAGATAAAGCCACACAATATAAATATAAAACCACACAATATAAATATAAAGTCATACAATATAACGATAAAGCCACACGATATAGAAATGAATCTAAAACATACAGATATAAAGCCACACAATACAAAGATAATGCCACACAATACAAAGATGAATGTACACAATACAAAGAGAAAACCACACAATATAAAGCAGCAAGCATGTAATATAAGCAACTGTCTCCATATAAGACAGTCATCGCGTTCAATAGCGCTATGTTTTACAAAATACTACTAGTGATATGAAACTGCCGATTACAGTTCCTGCAATGATATAATATATGGTCAACTGTGTGCATTATTGGCCAGTGTAGATCCTGATCACCATTGATATTTTGGCCCATGCTAAATTAACTGTTTGGCTGATGCTGAGTTGTGCTCAGTCTCGGCAAATCAAATTGTCAAATTCGGTGAATGTGCCCAGAAAGCATAATGAACACGGCGATAGAACCGCGAACACCGTATAGACAAGAAGTCAAGGCCGAACTTTTCGTTCTGACCGCGGACGGAAAAGGTTTGACGTTTTTATTTACAAGAGTAACATCTGACAAACACTTGTAGCCTGGTGTCAATTTGGCAACGGGTGCAAAACGTCTCAAATTCAAGATGGCGTCCAAGATAGCGGCCGATATTGGTAACCAGTATGAAGAAATAAAAATGTAATTAAATTTAAGTTTCTCTTGTACATGTTGTCCATAAATTAATGGAGTTCTGTTCAACACATACTGAGCTACAATAAGAAAAGAGACAAAATGACGTAGAGTGAAAGGTCAAGGTCAAATTCAAGGTAAAAGTTCAAATAATCGTAACAATCACCGTTTAAGCCGTTAAACACTTCATTTGTAAACGATTATTTCACTGAAGCTAGGACGAATACACAGAAAAGTATCGTATGTAGACTTCAGCTAAATGAACAGACGGTTTAACGTCATGATTTATGTTACCATGGAAACAAACCATGTTTTATCCAGTATGGTCATCCATTTAACAGTTTCCACTTTGATATGTTCGTTTATGAATCGGGCGAATTATCCCTCATACTCAATAATGGAATGATTGTTTTTTACATCATACATCGTGTTTTCTTTGCTTAGTAGTGACATTCTGGAGTTTGTCAGAGTGTAGCTGTCATTTATTTCAAGATGGCCGCCAATACATTGATTTGTGTCATACCTTCAATTCGGGGACACTTAACCATTTGATTGTGGTTTAAATGTCCATACACTATTGATCAACGAGTCAAACACGAATATTATTGAACATAAATGATCGAAACTGAAATGTTTATATAATTCAAATTGCCGCCAAAATGTTGTTTCTCCTATGTGTTTTCTCTAGGGATGCATAGAAACATGAAAGTCATATGTAGTGTATTCACCAGTTATGGCCATTGTATTCATGAATAACTGACACTAATGTTAGACGCTACTTGTTGGATGGAGCTAGTCGTATTATTTTATGAAAGAATCGACAATAATGAAGAGATTTGTCCTAATTTAGGTCTGGGCAATTGTTGTTAACGAACGGGGTGCATCCATTTCCTTGTGCTACTTCTTAGGTGTAAACTATAGAGCAACATTAGGCATGATGCTACAGAAAGCCAATGGTGCCCGCTAACCTCAAGGTCAATGTCACGGGCTTAGCAAATGATCAGTTTTTAAAACCTAACGCTTGGGTTAATTTATTGTAACTTCTGTTTCACTTGATGGAATGTTTGAATATTTCATACATGCATTGGTAAGAACATTCCACATCATCTGCAGAAAGTTCATGGTGTCCGGTAACCCCAAGGTGAAGGTCACGGACTTCAAAAATGTCTAGTATAGACATTTAGCATCGGTACCAGGAGATACATGTGGTTGGTGGCATTCTTGTTTGTGGTTAGCTGTATTTGTTGGAAAATAAGTGTTTTAGTTTCAGTTCATTATTTATTATCGCGTAGCGAAAAAGGGATATAGGGATGCAAAAGTTGTCTGTTCGTCCGTCTGTCCGTCTGTCCATCACATAACTTAACATTGGGGTTAATCTGCAATAAGTTCTGTTTCCCTTGATGGAATGCTTTAATACTTTATAGGTGAATTTGTAACATCATCCTGCATCATTCTACAAAAGCGTATGGTGCCCGCTAACCCCAAGGTCAAGGACTTAGACAATATTTTGTTTCGAAAACTGTACACTTCATTATAACTTCTCTTTCCCTCAATGGAATGCTTTAATATTTCATAGATGTATTTTAACAACATCTCACATCATTCTACAGAAAGCCTATGGTGCTCATTAACTCCAAGGTTATTACAAGCTCCTTATTACAATCAAACTGCGCCAGGTGGGACATCTTGCTCCGCTGAGTTATACTAATAATAACATCGATGGTATTTACTTCAACGTGTTCTGAAATTGGTATCCGACTGTGCCCGATTTTGCTCTACTAGTCCAGGTCCAGATTGAGACCGTATATAATATACCACCCAGACCACTGAGATAAGAACAACAACATAGTCCTCAATGACTAGCCTAAGTTTAGTTAATTCCACTTACAGCAGATGAATCGCAATCCTCAAGCCGACAAACCCTTGTACATTCAGAAGTCAAAAAACAACTGAACAAGAATAACACAAATAAACAATGTCAGAAATGATGAGTACAATGTATATATTTAATATTAAAATACTTGACGCTTGTAACCATGAGACATATGCAGATCGACCATTCAACGACCGACTCATTCAAAGGTCACAGTTGAGTAATATTTGCCACGATAGAATATACGTTTAGCAAGTGAATTGTATTAGATCATAATTAGAACAGCAAATGCGAACTTGGCACATGCCATTCATGTTCATTATATAATATAAACTGTATTTATAAATATCATATATCGTAATTATATAAACGCTGATTATGGTATGTGTCTTATTTATTATGTTTTCTATCTGTATTCGTTATATGCCTTTGCCGACTGCTCATCCAATAGTGCATAGATATTGTTGGATGTCAATTGACGCTGATATGCATATATGGTATATGTATTCGGTCACAGGCTGATATTGGATATTTTGGATATTTAACATTTTAATTGTATTCTTGTGTGGTTGTGTGGTTGATACACTAATATTCATCAAACAATGGTGTATTCCTCAATAGAACAACTGACGGGTAAAACACGGTAAAAGCGCCTTTTGAGTTGCACTAGATGGCCAATTATCAACTTTGTAGAATTCATGCAAATTTATTTTTATCCGGAAGGTCGTCATATTAAGCCTCTAAATATATGATGATTTATTGGGGAACCATCTACAAATACTTTTTTTTTTGTCTGTTTCAAGACTGGTCGAGTCTGGGTTACGGACACTACATAGGGTATATAACACACAAGTTAAAGACCAAGGGAATGGTGTAGCATTTAATAACTTGCTAATAAACCCTGCTGGGAACATCAAACATAGAAAACAGTAACTTTTTCATATAACATTGAACATAACATCATATTTTTTTAGCATTTATACAACAACTGCAGTCCAGTATTTTTTATCATTTGAAACTTAATCATTATTTTTAAAGGAAAACACATTTTATCAACAATATTGCCAAGATATTACAGTTTGAGCACAGTAACATAAAATAAATATAAATTATTCACTATGGACAGCATATCAAACCAGATAAAAGCAAACAATTTTGGACTGTAAAAATGGTTACGGACACTACATTTTCACCAAATAAGCAAAATCATTGTTTCCGGAGCATTTACAGTTGAACTGTAAGTAGTATGGTAAATTAACATAATTGGATGCATACACAATTAAAATTAAGAGTTTAATAAAATAAATAATCAACAAAATATTGCGAAATGCCCATATTTTTTCAAAACAATTAATAAAACTCACTTTGCAGTTATGTAAATTCAGCAATACTAATGTAATATACATGTGATACTGACAATAGTTCAGTTCCAACACATATATGGAATGATAACATAGCTCAGAGTTCATAACAAAAATGAATGTATTGTTACTTTCCAAAAAGGTTACGGACACTACACTATTATCAAATTTAACAAAAGCATATTTTATATTAAATATTTGCAGTTAGACTGTCATCACTTGGAAATTACCAGTTGTGGATTCATGAAATCAACGAGGTTCTTTGAAACATTCAACAAAATATCATTATTTGGAATAATGTAAATAATCACGACAATTATCAATCTCTTGGATTGTTATATTAGAACATTATAAAGTAACTATTGAATTGATACTGAGAAAAATGTTACGGACACTACATCAAAAATTAATTACAATATTCTAGTCTCAGGTGTGATCAACTAGCTTTAAGTGCAATAGTGTATACACTACTTAAAGAACACCTGCTTGTGTATTTTCAGTTGTTGAGACTTGATTGTGCTGAGCTCAACTTTACAAAATTTAAATTGTCCCCTCTCATTAATGAGTTCTGGCGCGGTGAGAGTCGCAACTAGATGTTGCATTGGCTCCAATGACATATCCTGATCATCTAGCCAGGTGTAAACACTCCCAGATGTCTTCATGTAACGCACTTGGCATGCAGTGCCCTCGACACTGACAATTTCAGCCAGAAAAATGTTCCCGGTACTTTTTGCAAAATTAATCTAATTTTCGAATGGAAACATTCAATATTGGACTTTAAAAATAGAAGTTATTCTGAATGTCTGGATGATTCACCATTTATAATAGCTGTTGATGTATACCATTTATACTTACATGTATTGGTTTAGTAGATGTTAGATATCATTATGCAGACGATGTCTTCATTGTTGTTCCAGGAAATTGCGATATACATATACGTGTATGGGACAATATAACATTATATTCAATAGTATTATTATTAATATTATTTTTATGTACTGTATCCAAATTCACAATATAACATGGTTAGCTTTGTATTATTATTATTATTTTTATTATGCCCCCGCTACCGAAAGTTACGGGGGCATATAGTGTTACCGGCGTACGTCCGTCCGTCCATCCCGTCCGTACGTCCCGATATTACCATATTCTTTAGTAACTTCTACATGGCTTCACATATTATGTCAATATTTATACACGTGATACATATGAACATGCCTTGCACACTCCACCCCCCCCCCCCCCCCCCCCCCCCCCCCCCCCGTACTTCGACCTTGACCTTTAGCCTTGACCTTTTCCACTTTAAATGTTTGCTTGGCACTTTGGGACAAATCTACGTGCACGTTTCTCAATCCTACAATAACTTCTCGATACTTTTGCCAATCGCTTAAATATTTATATACATGATACATATTAACATGCCTTACACACTCCACCACCCAGTGCTTCGACCTTGACTTTTGACCTTCACCTTTTCTACTTTAAATGTTTACTTAGCACTTTGGCACAAATCTACGTGCACTTTTCTCAATCCTACAATAACTTCTCAATACTTTTGCCAATCGCTTAAATATTTATATACATGATACATATTAACATGCCTTACACACTCCACCACCCAGTACTTCGACTTTCACCTTCACCTTTTCCACTTTAATTGTTTACTTGCCACTTTGGGACAAATCTACGTGCGCGTTTCTCAATCCTACACTAACTTTCACACACGCATTGCTCCAATGGTCCTCTACCGCCCTGTGACAACAAATCCACATTCGTTCTGCCCCCGCTAAGCACAGGGTCAAGGTCACAGATTTGGTGCGTTTGAAACCTTAACATTCAGTTAAATGGCTTATAATTTGTGTTTCCTTGCTCGGATCTGCTTCACATTTCACACACGCATTGCTACAATGGTCCTCTACCGCCCTGTGACAAATCCACATTCGTCCCGCCCCCACTAAGCCCAGGGTCAAGGTGCGTTCAAAACCTTAACGCTCGGGTAAATGGCTTATCAAATATGCCTCGTTTTCTTTGGCTGCCAGCGGGGGCATTCGTGTGCCGACAGGCCACATTTCTAGTTTATTAATAGAATGTACTTTATACCAAATGCACACTATAACATGGTCAGCTTTGTAGTGTCCGTAACCACGTACTTTGCATAACTCTGACATTTTGTTTGTTGAGTGTATTTGAAGATGGGTTTATGTATCAAGACTTGATGGTATAGATTCTACACGCATACATTAGTACAAGGGTATGACAGTCACTCATAATAAAGATGACATTTGAGGTACACTCATACATTTTCGCATTTTCAGTGCGAACGACATTAGCTTTTTGGTGCATGGATTCAATTTCATGGCTAACATGATAAATTGAACGTATTACATTAATAATAGAAGTAGGAACGTAATATCCTAACAAATCAATGATATTTAAATAATTATATGCTAATACCCTATGATATGCCATAACGCTCTGAAGGGTTACGGACACTACACCAAATGATCGGTCCAGCAACTCGCTAATTTAAAACACAAACACCTGATTGGAACACAAACTCCTTGTCTGCAGCATCAGTAAGTGTTCCTTCTGTCATTTAATATAATCCAAACATAAATTATCATCACCGGGATGTACTATTCACAAAAAAAATCCAAGTGATAATTTTCACAAATAGCAATATGGCAATCTATAAGCTATATGCAACATAGTATGTGAAGGCTATTGTACAATTACAGCGATCAACAAACTGTGCTATAGGTATTTTATGTTTATAAAACTGAACATCAGATAATATGTCGATATAATTATTGAAATACAGACAGGGAAATATAGCACATTTTAAGGGTTACGGACACTACGTGCTGTTTGTAGTGTCCGTAACCACATTTTGTCGCTCAGAGACGTGTTAGTATGAAATAATTCTGCAATTCTTACATTTTTTAGGTTCCCAACAGTGCACCTATAAATAATCATATATAAGAGTGTATATTTTCTATTGGAAGTGGAAAATTCCTGACCTGGTTACGGACACTACACACATTTTATGCATTTTTATTTTCTCATTCTTTACAGTGCAAAATATTAACGTGATTTTTTGCTCTACATTTTTTAGTTTTTACATATCACACATCCATAACCAAATATTTAAAAGGAAAAGACAAAACTATCAATTGACAGTGTACCTTATTTTTATAAATATAACAATGTCAAGGTCACTGAAGCAAAAAAAATGCATAACGAAGCACATGTTGGATACTTTTGTTAAAAAATAAACCATTTGTTGACCGACATCATTGATATATATATCATTTTTTTCGTCTTGAAATAGTCTTCAAGTATAGCAAGATTTACTGGTTGTATTTTCATCCTAACATACAACTATTGCATTTTGCAAATTACCATTTTTCAAAGTGCAACTACATAACGCTAAAAAAGACACTTATTGTTGAATACGTGTAGCCATTAAAAAAATATGCATGTAGCCAGAGCCTTGAAATTTTGGGTATATGTCAAGGATGAACCCCCCTTAGTTTCTCATAATAAGTATTACATCTGTGTTTGAAAATGTGTTATCTAGGCCAATATAACATGCATAATCAGGAAAAGGCGCTTTTACCGTGTTTTACCCGAGAGCAAGTGAGTAGGGGTTCACGGATACACCCGGCCGCCACCTGCAATGAAAAATAAAAACATTAACGCAAATTTATAAAAGAAGAATATAAAAATGTTACGGACGGACGAAGGAATGGACGAACTGACGGACGGACGGATGACCGGAAATGCGAACAATATATATCACACGGAATATGTTGGAAGCCGCGTGCATACTTATGGTGTCGAGTAATATTACGAGATTCAATTTCTTCGAGATTCAGTCTTCTTTTCAATTTAACCTTGGGTATGACCTTGACCTTTCAGCATGTGAATTGTTGTCCTTACTTGGTAATATCATTTCAATCGGCGTTTGATTTTCCCAGCATGGCATATATTTGTTAAAAAACATGAATTGTATCTTTCTTACCGATTGTCAAATAAACCGGTGGCCATTTTTAATGTCGATTCCTATCATGGTTGAAAACTTATTTTATATTCTATTTCCGTAAGTTAGTGTCTAATTGGTTGAACATTATTATGATATAAAGAAATACCAAATTTTTGATGAAAGGGCGAAAAGTATACTAAATTGTTTACGCTTTTTGAAATTTGACCTTGAATATGACATTGACATTGCATCAGCTGATTTTATTTCCTTTGGGATTTTGTAGTGGTCATTATGGTAAATACCATATTAGCTAATTACAAAAAAAGAGACCATAAGCTAAACAAATGGCGGCCATTTTGGACGCCATCTATATACATATAAAAGTTAAAAGTGCCAAACCTTTTCCGTCCGATATCGGATCCAACTTTTGTATTAAGCATGCTACGTGAGTTGGGCTTTTCGCCTAGTTGTCACTGATCAAACAGCGCAGATGTGCAGGCTGGGTTGTTTATACACTGGTTGCAAACGGCTCGACGATTTCCGGCCCCCTAAATTATTCTCATGCGCTGTTAACTAACCATATTCAACTTGAATACATTATCTAACTTATACTAATTTTCATATCTAATACCGGTGTTTGGCCATGTATATTGACCTAGATGCACGTTTTCCGCTGTATGGGCAATATGTTGCACTATATTACGGAGCCCCACAGGGGACGTATACTTTTTTGTTTATATATTAATTCGTTTCCGGGAATTAACAATTCGTTCCTTCAATTTAACAATTCGTTCCCTCAATTTAAAAATTCGTTCCCACGAATTGCTAATTCGAGGGAACGAATTGTTATACCGTGGGAACGAATTGTTAATTGGAGGGAACGAATTAAAAACAAAAAAATCCATGTCCCCTGCGGGGCTCCGTAGTATATAGTTACAACACATTCAACGATATAAATTGCAGAATAACATTTCCATTTCACGCACTCAACTATCTCAATAATCTGGGGCCAGTTTCACTAAACTTCGTACGACTAAAATGTTCGTAAGTGCAAATTCAGGATCGCCTGGAAATTTCAATTGATGGATTTATAATTATTGAGCGTAGGCTGCATGCTCAATAAATGTAAATGCAATAATTGATTACAATAAAACAGTGTTAATGTGGACTTTACCGTCTATCATAATTGTGCACTTACGATCATTTTAGTCGTACTAAGTTTAGTGAAACGACCCCCTGCAGGGCATTGACGTTCATACTTCGCTATATTATTATTGAAAGAACATTCGATAATATGAGACAAAATAGTACCGTGTGTATTAGCACAATTCGTAGGTCACTCTCCACGAAGTAGCAAGTAAACAAAGAACGCCTTCATACGGAAATGTGGAAATACTATTGCATCATAACGATTATGTAATACAATGTAATGTAATGTAATGTAAGGCAATTAGAGTTATGTACTCGGAACTAATATGGACCACAATCTGGCAAAACTTGGTGTATTGTCTTTGTGACCAATAAAGACCCAGACCTGCCTGCATATCCGCGTAGTCTGTTCAGTGTTCACTGTTGTCATTAATGGCTGTTACTGGAGAATTGGGCTTATGGGTTTATTTTGCTCCACATGCCCGTACAGGCCCGTACGCAGGAATTAATTTAGAGGGGTGATTTATCGACGGCGCGAAGGGCCAAACACGGACAGATCTCGGCAGATTAACTGGAATGGATTTTGATATGTTCATTTTGCAACCAATTCAATCATCACGAAAGTATTTTCACACCAGTCCATTTATGAACATGAGGCAATTTTGTTCTCAAAACTATGACAATTACTTATGCAGATCCTGATGAGATGGTTGGTCACGAGCCGGCACATCTGGATGTACAGGTCAGTGGTGTTGAAAGGGTTAAGTGGGTGCGTAAGCACCCGTCGCACCCACACTGCGTACAGGCCTGCTCCATATACTTGTAGGTAGGACGTGATTGTCACTACTGAAGTACCCAACCAAGTCAGGACCACTCACAATATGGCTGAAGGCACTCCACGTGACATGATTAGGTAAATATAACCAGCAAAGTGGTGGGTATATCACGTCACGCTCATCTGCTTGTTAGTCCCGTGTCAGTCTACCATTTGCTTAAATCAGACACGTAATGGGATTTTCTACCTTCCGACATCTGCGTAGTTTCATTAAATACGTTTACAAAATTTACAATATTTTTTATACATTAAGTCAAAAAATTTCATACATGTACTATGACAATTTTGTCAACTTTTGACGCCATTTACGGAAAATGTTGTTTAAATTTTGCTAACGTATTTCATAAAATTACGCAGATGTCCGAAGGTACAACATCCCATGGCGTGTCTCGTATATGTCATCAACTATTGGAGCACTATCGTCGGATAACTTGCAGATACTCCAACAAATAATATCGTACATGTATTTCCTGCTGGTGATTTCGTTTCCATAGTCGTAGGAGTTATTACGAGAAAACTTATAGGACGTCAGCCAAAAATGGAAACCCCTCCCACCTGGGGGATTTTTGCAGACATATACTGTCTGAAAATGCATTCAATTACGAATGTTATGCCGTATATCTGCGCTTTGTAACCTGCTGGATGAATGTTTGGCACTATGTTGAAGTATACCACCCACAGACATTTCGTAGTTGTGAAAAATCGCAATTTTCATTGAAAATCGACTATTCTTTATCATTTGAAACAAATGATATGGCAGTTTTGTACGGTTTCAAATGTGTTCGTAACTATACAATGGAATAAAGTTCAATTAAATAATTAAATAATATATAATTCAGATTTAGAATAGTGCACGTTTTATTACCCCACCCACTGAATTTCAATGGCAAAACATATACCTATATAAATTCGATAAAAGTATGGTACCTTTGTAGTTTCTCTGTGGCAATGGTACCTAGTAATGCTAATTAGACATGTTCATTGCATATATGCCGATTATCTGATGTTTGCAGTCGGTGATACATGTAATGTTAAAAACAAAGTATTTTTCACCATTCCCACAAATTTTACAATGTGATCTTTCCAGGTAATGAATTTCGTTTATGCTATGTACTTTCACTTACTTATAAATGGTTTAAATGCATATGCAACTATGTAGGTACTACTAATACATAGGCGTAGAAGCGTTTCAATTATTGGGGTGGCCAAGTTGGTAAAAAAAACAAACCTTCTTCATCTTAATATTGGGGGGGGGGGGCCACTTTTAACAATATGGGGGGGGGGCCAGGCCCCCCCCCCCATGTCCAACAATATTGTTATATCATCAATATTCGAGGTGGTGGGGGGCAGGCCTCCCACTTATTATCCCGATTGGATCGGGGCCCCAACTTACTTGTGCGCAATGCACAACATTTCAGAGCCAAATCTCCAAAACCAGGTGTGCGAAGGTGGTCGTTCTTGTGCGTGACACACATTTGAGTTGATATCTATGCATGGATGAAGTTTCGTTAAAATATTCCATATGGTTGCAACAATTTATTGTGTGCATACATCAACGTTTACTGATGGATGAACGGGGCGGTTTCAGCCCCCACAAGCCACGCCTAGATCGGCCCCTGCGGACACACGGACGGTCCAATCAGTATGACACTCAGTTGCCTGTGCCATAAAGTCTTGTAAAGAGTCATGTCAGAGCAGACAAAACCGGCCAGTTGGTAAACCTGTGGCAGTGCGCTTTAAATTATCGATCTTTCTCTCTAATGTCGACATTAGGTATGCGTCGAAATTTGGTACTTGTTACTGTTATTAACATTCGTTGGATTTCAGCTAGTCATTGAATTTTACAGTATAATTAGTTGCTATTACAGAAACTCGTTCTTCGAGTGTGAGTTTCAATTGATTACTTACAACATGCGGCTGGCTATCTTCAGACTTGTTCTTCTTGTAGAAACAAATCGCGGCCACCAAACTTATTGTTGTTGTTGTTGTTGTTGTATTCCAAAGTTCCGCCGCTTATTTTTCGGCGCACCCCTTCAAGCCACAAGACAGGAAGGGTGACTTGACATTTTATAAGTTCTGTCTGTATTAACGAACATGATTGAAAGCGGTGAAGCCGGGATAAAACTCGTATAATTGATGAACAAAAAGAATAAGGTCTACACAGGAAATTTCATCCACCAATTATTTGGGGGGCCAAAGCATATTCTGGCCCCCCCCCCACTCCAAATATTGGGGGGGGGGGGGCGCCCCCCCACCTGGCCCCCCGGCTCCTACGCCACTGTAATAGCTATCCGTACACACTTCAGATACAATGTGTCCTAGTGTTCGTCTGTCTATCAATCCGCTTTGCATTTACTTAGTGATGGTAACAGCTACGTTATAAGTCCCATTATGATAACCTCTCGCAGTGTATACTAAGTGTATCAAAGTTGATAGGCCTTAATAAAGCAATACAACAATGATTGGCGGCCATCTTGAAAAATGACCGCAATTTTTTCATCCATCTGCTTTTTTAGCGCAGACAACCACGATTGATAGACAATAGGCTACTGAATCCGATAATCATACTCGCCAAAAAGTCCCCCTGAGGGGGTGGGGGGGGGGGGTATTGCTGCCTCAAAGTATATTACATTTATGTAAGATTTCTAGAAATATCTCTAAATGGCTACATGTATCGTGATGTTGTTATCGGCTGATGCTAGTATGCCTTTTCCCAGTGCTATATCTGCTTTATCGCATACCATTTCCACATAAATTGCTGAGATATTTAAATGTAGTGGGAAACGTGTCTAACAAGCGGATGTACGTGACGTATTATGCCCACCGTGACTATAGCAGTACCGAATGATCGCATATATATATGCCATTTACTTCACAGGTAAGTCGCCTTAATATACCTTAAACGTCGTGTCCTCAATATTATCGTGCCAAGACGACTTACCAATTGGTCAAGACGAGATAAACTGGGCCATGTATGTACTACGACTAGACATATGTCAAAGACGTGATATTGCCCACTAGTACATGTAACACCAATTCTATTTTAAATTATACAACTTCATACATTTTATCTCTTCTTGACCAGTTAATAAATCTTTTTGACGCGACAAGTGTCACGTTAAGACTACTTACTACCTTGTCAAGACGATAACAAGCTATACTAAGCTCTACGCCACCGGTGGGCAGTATCAAGGTTTAACGACAATTCGTCTTAGTTATTTCGTCCATTTACCTTTTCTTAATACTTTCTCGTCTTCACGCGATATATACATGTATGTATTATAACGACTTGCAAGGTGCGCGATGAGACGACTTAACTACCAATGTACAGCTTCTTAATAAGTTTATAAGCCATCGTCATGCGATAGTTATGAACTATAACGACGTGTAAGGTGCGCGCCGAGACGACTTAGCTACCAGGCATCACGCTTAGTAGATGACAAAACTATGCTACCATTTCGGCTACCTGCTTATCGTGATAACGTGGTGACAGTGTCGTCTTTCTATACATTATAAGTGGTCTTAACCTCATAATAAAGGCTTCAACGCGACTTATAGGTGCTAACTGAGACGATTTTAACGTATATTTAGACGAATTAGCTAAGAAGAATACCAGTCTAGTGCCTTTTGATATCAAGTTTATCAGGCAAGGGCAGGAAACGCGTAAGAATACCGAGGCTCGTCGAGGAATTACTACCGTTTCCGAGCCGAGCCTGATCAAAATGGTATCAAAAGGCACTACTTTCTGTTCCACGTTTTGCCCTCCCCCCCAACAAAAAGACCAAGAGGATCAAGAAACGAATAATAGAACAGTGATTTCTACCCAGTACTGCAAGAGTAAAAGAGGGTGAATATCTGTAATTGTATATTTTATATTTGTAACCGATCATTGCATGTATAATATTTACGGTTTGTACGGGATGGCCCCGACCCACGACAAGCAAACATATTACTGGGACAATAAATATTTTCAAACCTGAAACAAAAAGATTTAAAAAATATCTATTTTTAGCCCCCCATGTTAAATTCCCATAGGAAGATCGTTTTTTCGCAATAAAATCAATATTTGATGGAATTTCATCAAATAATTATTTTGGGGAGGGTAAATCTTTTATTAGTACTTATTTTTAAATATATTTTAGATTTAATGTGTTTAATAGTCAAAAGTCCGTCGGCAGCAAAACGTGGAACACACAGTAGGCTGGTATTCTATATATCAGGTAACGTTTAATGGTAACTGATTATCAAATATACCATAGCTAGTATTCGTTCAAAATAACGCGGACTCGTTATTATACGTAGTTGATATTTGTATCAGGTGAATGCATGACACGACATTATGCTATCAGTCAGAACGTATTGGGCCAATACAAATTTCGTTACCTGATACATCACTGTATAGATGGCTGTAATGTGTCACCATGTCATATGTCAGAAGGCCTATGTCCACACCCGGCGGACCTTTTAACAGCACAGTGGATATGCATATTCTCGCCGTTACTAGCGGCTGTAGAAAGTCTCCACGTGCGTTCTTCCAGTGATGTTATTATTTTCCGATCGTTGTTGTTGTCGTTAAGCACGACTGTCATTTCGACATTTATACACATTTGGCTTATATTTGGTATTAAGGTATTAGGTCCTAGATAGATACACTTGGCTTCAATGATAATTGCTTCATAAGAGTGATGTAATATATGAATATAACATATGTGAATATTGTCTTATTTTGATGTGTGAATTTTTCAATCTGATGTACAGTCTATGATAGGGTACACATTACCTATAAAGCCATATTTACTCGCACAATAGGTGAGTAGACACTGAAACAATACACTCCGGTAACTGCTTACATATCACTTGATAGCTAATAACAGAGTACAGTAGTGGGTATATATGATATGTGTTGTGTGTTTTCCAGGTAAAAGTGATACATTGTGCGATTGTCTGTGTATGAGGCTATTTATAATGGTGGTTCATGTTGTTAAAAACACAGGCACAAACCTGTCCAGTTGACTGACATATGTTTCAGTTTGGTGTAATATAACTGACAGGAGTCCATTCTCCTAGCTTTTCTACATGTGATTAGCTACATTATATCATATGTTCTACTTCACATTTTGAGTTCTTTGTCAAACGGCAGAACAGGTGAAACTGGCTGATGGTTGGAATACACAAAGATGGCCGACTTGCTCACTACATGTGTTATATAGGATACAGTAACAAGGCAGTGTTCAAATACATGTTATACATCACATTTACGAAGCAATTGTCTTTGAATCAAACGATGATCAGATATAGAACGGGTCCTTATTTGTGTCATTAGTACATTTAGTGTCACTTCAGCCGGTGCTAGGAGGCGTTTATGTCCTGGTCGGTGACTATATTGCACAGTCCGTGACACAAATGAACAATTGCAATTATGTATACTATTTATGACAGCTAAGTTTGGTGATTATCATGGGTCGTTTGACTGGCTTGTAATTTTCAGGTGCATTTTCAGATGCATTCGGTAACATTATATAACGCTGTTCGACCAATGAAGCGTCGGTTTTAAATTCGATGTAACCCGGATATTCGTATCAGGTTAATGTCTGATGCGACATTGTGTTATCAGTGAGTACGTATTGGACCAATACAAAGCTCGTTACCTGACGTATTATCTTCTAGCATATGTTGAAATATTTTACCTTTATCGTTTCAGGACCTCCGATGTAAGTGAAATGAGGCCAGAACATGTAGACGATTATAAGATCGAGAATCAGACGGATAATAGAGAGGACCAAAATAACGTAAAAAGATATGCTGGTGGCCTGACTGGTGGCGACTATCTAACGCCGGTCACCATAACGTGGTTGAGTGACTTGGAACACAAAACACAAGGTTATATTGTACATGTGTTGTTAAAGAACAGACACGATTTCCAGAAAGCCCTGAATATAACTGACGCAAGTTCAATAAAGACTCTCTTACGGGTGTTAGCGAAGGCAATTTATTGTGATGCAATGCCTGAACAGCTAATTGAGCTAATTTCTATTTTAAAAACGTCGAACTTCTTTGATAATTCAGTTAAATATTTTATGGTGGTTCCCAGCGATGCATCTCATCAACTGGGGATTGAATTTGTAAACGCAATGAAGGACATGATCGCGCTGATCAGTAATATCATTGTGAGAACGCCCAGTATCATAACACAGTTTGTTGGAATGCACACGTGTCTACAGGATGCGATCAACAGTTTGAGAGAAACGTCAGCTGTAATAGATGAGCAGCTGCTTACCAGTTTTACACAATTCACAGACCAAAAGGATAAGGCAGTGACTCGTTTGTGCAGAAATAGCACGAGTGACAGTGAGCAACAGCATCGTAACGATAAAGAGGAGCCACCGTCTGATTTCAGAGAAATTGGGATATTTCCACAAATAACCGACATATGTACGGATGAAGAGCCATTCCTAAGAGTCAATAAAGCCAAAGGAGCATATGATGATGTCGATCATTGCCTTGATGTTCAATTTAGACTGATGCGTGAGGATTTTATTGGACCACTTAGAAATGGTGTAGCCGAATATTTGCAAAATCAACACGGACTGCGACGTAGCAGAAGAATACAAGACATACGAATATACAATAATGTTCGCATTATTCGGCCAAAGTGCTGCGACCATGGGTTGAGCTATGTGTTACAACTTGACAAGTCTCAGTTGGGTAAAGTTTGTTGGGAATCAAGTAAACAATTAATTTACGGATCACTTGTATGCTTATCTCCAGATAACTTCCAGACACTGTACTTCGCCACGGTTCAGGATAGGGAGCCTAAAGAAATCCGATTTGGGCGTTTGCTAGCGAAATTTCAGCACGATCACTTACTTGTAAAAGCTCTGGCAGGTCGGTCACTCATAATGGCAGAGACTACAGCATACTTTGAATCGTATCGTCACGTCCTTCTGGCGCTACAGCGCACCGCTACCAATGAACTGCCGTTTGAGAAATACATTGTGAAATGTGAGTGCCAAGTAAATGTTCCATCATACCTCGCAAGACATTCGGATTTTGACATTCGCCGCTAGTTGATGACAATTTCATTCTACAAACGCATAGCATTCTGGGTATTGAGCATCAGCACCGACAAACACTTACCAATGCACACGGAAAGGATGGATTGTGTGAAATTGCAAATAACCGAGTAATGGTTGACATACTCAAGCGTGATGATTGGCCATCAGCCAGCCGCCTCCACATGGATGGGTCACAGTTAAATGCAATATACACCACACTTACGAACGAATTCGTAATAACACAGGGACCGCCAGGAACTGGAAAAACATACATTGGCCTGAAGGTAGTGAAAACATTACTACATAATAAATTAAATTGGTCCAAACATCCTGTCACAGGCGTTCCTGATCACAAACCAATGCTCATTGTCTGCTATACAAATCACGCACTTGATCAATTCCTCGAAGGAATCGTCGCATTTTACAGAGGAGATATCTTGCGAATTGGAGGACGAAGTAAGAGCACACTTCTGGAAAATTGCAATCTACGGAATGTCAGGCAATGTGTTAGAAATAAATATCGGACATACGGCAAAATGAAAGCTACCACGATACCTGGAGTATCTGCCAGAATATTGCAGAATCGACGACTTACAAAACTTGACTTGTTTTCATTATCTAAACAAATTGACCGAATATCATCTAATGTTAAAGGAGCCAGTATTCGAATACTGAATGAGAATATTCTACGAGAATATATGGAACATGCATATGAGCGTTTGGTTCAACCGTTCAATCAATGGTATGATGAATACAGGGTGCACCATGAAAGGGAATATAAATTTGATTTCATCATTTTGGAGTGGCTTGGTTTGGGAAATATGGAATTGGTGCAACCTGTGATAGAGAATGAGCGGCGAGGTACCACTCCGTTCTGAAAGAAATTCGCCCTCGGATAGTCGTCGTAGAAGAGGCTGCTGAGGTTTACGTGGTCGATTTAGATCACGTTGAGTATAAATGTATGGAAGATTGTCTGACAATGTGTGCAGAGAACCACAGATGCCAGAAGCGCTGTCACGAAGAATGTGGTACATGCCCAGTAGCTGTATCAAAGGTAATTCCCAGATGTGGGCACACACAACACGTAGAGTGTCGCATGGATTCTGCGGATTTCATCTGCCAAGCTGTCTGCCCGACAGTACTGGAATGTGGCCACCAGTGCACAGCATGTTGTGGCGAGAATCACACAACAGAATGCGAAGTAATGGTAGAACGGACCTTGCCGTGCGGTCACAAGAAGATGGTCGAGTGCCATCAAAAGAACAATACTGCAGATTGTGATTACCCATGCAATACGCTCATTGCATGTGGACACAAGTGCAGTGGTGATTGTACCATGTGCTTCCAAGGACGACTTCATCGATCGTGCCAGGAGAAATGTAATAGGTTACTCGTTTGTGGACACGAGTGCGAAGATAAGTGTGGAAGCTGCACGCCTTGTCAAAGAAAATGCGAAAATGAAGGTATTCACCGTAAATGTGTATCACACTGTGGAGAAGCTTGCATGCCGTGCATGCAACCCTGTAGCTGGCGCTGTGAGCACCACGCGTGCGATAAACTGTGCGAGGAGCCCTGTTCCCGACCACGCTGTGATGCGCCATGTGATCACACTCTGACATGTGGTCACCAGTGTATCTGTTTGTGCGGAGAACCGTGTCCTCGAGAATGCAGGACTTGTGATGCTGAGAAAGTATCTACACTGTGTAGAAATATTGACATTCAGGAGGCAAGGTTCATTCTCCTCCAGGACTGCAATCATATTGTGGAGCATAGAGCCTTGGGAAAATATATGAACGCGACATTGGACGATGAAGGAACACATGAAGTAAAGGTCAAAGTGTGTCCACGGTGTAGCACCATAATAAGGAAATGTAGCAGATACGGCTATAGGATTAATACAATCTTACACGGCATTGAAGTTGTAAAGAAATGCATGTTCGGAAGCACAGAAACAAGAAGTGAATTAAAAACATCAATTCTAGATGAACTGAAAATATAAAACTATATGTTGGTATGTATCATTCTTCAAGCAGACCATTCATTACCTGGTATCGTGAATATTTTAAAAATAAAAAAGAAATCAGTGAACGTGAACTTCGACTCAAGCTAAACGCTATTCAACTTATAACATTACCGCTGAATATTGAATACAATTATGAACGTGCTTCAAGTCAGTCAATAGTCATTGGAACACACAACTTATTAACTCACGTTCTTAAATGGGCCAAAGACGAGCGTGGAAGCATGTATGCACATGCGATCAATGATGCAGAACAGGAGATAAAACGAATCGTGACTCAAAGTACCATGTCAGTATGCCAGTTTCAAATTAACATTGGTGCGCTTGATGAAGACATGAGAGATGCGATCAAATATGCTGATAGGGTACTCGCAGGTGGGGCCAAACTTGTTGGAGAGGCGGACTGGCTTGTGAAGCAAACATTAGAGAAATTGAGAAGACTATCACATATTCCAGATGTGAGCAGTTGTATCGACCGCGCGTTTCGGAGTATTGTCGCTGTTAACGTTACGAAAGGTAACTGGCGACAGTGCAAAAATGGTAAGCACTTCTGACTTTTTATTTAAGAAATAAAACCACGGTCTGTTGCGTTTACTGTGGTACATACACAGTTGGTCTGTTTAAAGTACGTGGAGTCCGAAGGACACTTCGCAAACTTTAAACATACTAAATGTTTTGTTATCGCGTTGACTCTGGTTTGAACAATATTTGGTATGTTTAATGTTTGCGAGGAGTCCAATACATTTGGTCTGTTTAAAGTGCGACTCTTCGCAAACTTTAAACATACTTAATGTGTTTAATACTACAGAATCGCAACCGCCCGTCGTTTTATTACTATATTTAAATTACATATTCGGATAGTTTCTACAACCTAAATAACCAAACATAACATTAACAATCCTACTGTTTTTCGTCATTTTGTCGCAATTCGTGGAACAACCACGCTGCCGGTCAATAGTGTGTCGTTATTAACAACGTCGACGTCGCGCAACGTCATATGGGGCTAAGGTAATGTACTGGAATATAAACGCAATACGTCGAATGGACGTTTCCATTATAAATGTATGTGTACAGTGTAACTATTAGCAGGTAATACTAGTCTGGTTCTATCGGTCAGCGTGATTTCGGTAAATGTGTGTATATACACTGCTCAAACTAATTAAAGTAGCGTGAACGAATATGTATATAAACTATTTTATTTATAAAGAACGAGGATTAATGGTGGTACACATCATTAACTAGTAAATAGTATTTGCTCGAAAACAGTAAATTGTGAAATAATGAGAAACGGTGTTTAAAGTGATTAAACTTGGCAACACTGTTCACGTTAATAATGTGTATGTCCACCACGACTGTTCACACACTTCAAACATCGGCTAGGCATACTCAGAATCAGGTTAGTGATGGTTTCCTGAGGCTGCGCGATGTCACTTGTCAAGTCCTGTACAGTGAATGGACGGCGATGCCACAGACACTCAGGCTGTTTGTGGACAGGCATTATCCTACGTTAGAACTAAATCGTCCCCAATGGCACCGGTAAATGGTCTCATAATCGGTCCAAGTATCACGTCCCTATATCGTACAGCCGTCATTATGCCTCCATTACGCACATGCAGCTCTGTGCGGCTGCACAAACATATTCCATCCCACACCATAACTGACCCTCTTCCAAACCTGTCAACTTCTACGATGTTAGATCGGTGTATCGTTCTCCAGGGCGCCTCCACACACGCACATGACGGTCACAAGTGCTCAGGTGAAACCTGCTCTCATCTCTGAAGAGTACAGAGTGCCATTCATTTACAGTCCAGTACTGGTGCTCACTAGTGAATTCCAACCGACACCTTCGGTGATGCGCTGCAAGAACTGGGCCCGTGTGTGGCCGGACGTCTAGCATTCATACTGTCTTCGTGCAACCTGTTACACACAGTTTGGGTAGAGAGATGCATTCCTGTTGTATGTTGGAACTCCGTTACAAGCCGCCTTGTACTCTGTCGGTTCCGGCCGGCAGACAGTGTGATGTACCGATCCTGGGTAGGAGTGGTAATGCGTCCCCGACCCTATCATGTACGTCTAGTGTATTCAACTGTCTCATGACAGCGTCTCCAGAGACGAGCGATAATGTTTCGAGACACGCCCATGGTTGCTTCGACGACCATCTGAGACAAGTAGTCTTCCAAGATTTTCACCGCACGTGCAACCTCCAAAATCTCTTGGTGGCGTCGAATAGAACTGTCGGACACACGCAGTGACAATAAATTGTATGGTTTATCGAATATTTGTTTTGCCAGCTTTTAGGTTGCATTGTTATCATCTTTTCCTTTTTATTTCCGTATTTTTTTTATCATACCCACACATACACATATATACATAATATATATACTAGACAAAGACATACGTTATACAATTTCTCTGAGTAGTGAATGCATAACATTAACCAAAAAATTAAAAAATTATTATAGAAACATTAATCTCTAAACCAAACATTAATAAATCTTATTCATTTTTCAATTAGATAAATGATGATCTCTTGTACTGTATTTTGGCTGAAGTTTTCCAACATTGATGTATATCACTAATTATTAGAAAAAAAATTCCTTACATTACCAAAACAAATGAAATATGTCTGTCTACCTTGATTGCACTAGGGGCATATAGGAATATTCTTAATTATTTTCCTCTTATATTAAAAGTCCGGTGTCTTCAAAACCGTGTGCATAAATTTAGCTGCAGTCTCTTTAATATCTAAAGTGTTTACCTTTGTAAATTTGCACATATCTCATTATAATTAACATTAATGAATTTCTTTCGTAGTTTAGGCTGACAAATATCTGTTTTATTTACTTCTGTATAAATATTTTTAGCTGTAATATGTTTCCATATCAGAGGTATTCTCAAAGTATTCTAAAAGAACAATTGTATTAACAGCCAATCTAGAATCTAGAAACTGTAATCTAAATCCAAAATAATATACTAATAATTTCATAAAATTTTCTGTTTTAATAATATCCATATGTTTCCCTACCTATATAGAGAATAGTAGGTTAGTGTTGTGAATGGGAAAATATCTGGCAAGGCTTAGGAAACGGGAGGGGCGATGCTCTTCTGAGGCCAACCCGTTTCCGTGTCGCGCCAGATATTTTTCCCATTCACGGCACTAACCTACTATTCTAGTTATCCTGTCAACACTACAAATAGCTTTAAAATGCAAAAACAAATAACCCAAGCCGCCTCCTGAAAATATTCATGCGCAGTGATTAATTGTATTGACAGGATATCAAACATGTTTCACGGCACCGTGTTTCACGGCACATACGCACTGTGTTGACGGGATAAATCTTCATTACCGTTTAAGAAAATTGCTCTATTAATTTTGCCTATACACATTCTAGGCATATTTATAATTTTGAGCAAGAATCAAAGTTGGCTCGCAATATAAGTTCGACTCAATAATTTTATAAATTGTTTTAATGTTTGCCACCCCTTGATTTTCACTGGAATACACTGTATCATTTATCAATTCTGTTGGAACATGTACATATTTCTGTTTATTCCCGATTATTTATATTTTAGTTTTCTCCTCATTTATTTTAGAGACTGAATATTTACCATATATATTTATTTATCTTCGCTATTTTGATAACGACGACATATTAGTTGTTATTATTGAGAGATCATCTGCATGTTGGAAGGTGTTTGCGGGTTCTAATAAGCTGTGTATTTGTATTCCAGTTGTATAATTATCTTTTTGTATAAAATATTGTAATTGGTCTATTCCCATTTCATATATTATTATGGATAAAGGGCACCCTTGTCTAACTCCTCTTGTGATTGTTTAGCTCTCTTGTGAACGTTCCATTAACTTTAGCTGTATATTAAAACTATTGTTTAAAATAGACATGTTTGGTACAGGTACACACGTTTGAAGATCATTATTTAATTCATAAGGTGACATCCAAGTCTATCAGTGATCATTTAATTAATATGTTATTGTCGACATTCAGTAACGTAATTAGACACAACTTTTTAAGTGAGGTCTGCTTACCTTTCTTATACATTAATGTAAGTATCCCTATTTTCATAGTATCTGATATCTGTTTCTGAAATTGTATATTATTATATAAAAGGTGTAATATATCTAGAAGCTGATATTTAAAATGGTGATAAAATTCCGCTGTTAAACCATCCATGCCAGGTGAGTTATTTTTATTGGGGTCATTTATAGCTAACACAGTTTCACTTTTAGTAAATAGATTATTCATTCTGCTCCCTCGTTGTTCGTATTATTCTATATTTAATAGAGATTCCTTTGCTTTTCCCTTAATATAATCATTTCCATATTGTAAAATTGTATTAGCCATCAATTTATAATTTTCCATATTATGTTTTTGTATCCATACATACTTGAAATTGACTTAACATTTCCTTTAAATTTATCCCAATTGCCATTAATATCGTCTCTTACATAGAAATCTCTATCAAATCTACAATTCCTTGTATATATATATTTTGTTTTAAGTGTTTGACAATTAAACTTTCAATACTCTTTCCCCTAATGTTCTTTTTCAGGTATGTATATATTTAATAAAAAAAGGTTTATGATCAGCATATATAATTCAGGAGAGGAACCCTATACGATAGCAATATTTCGTTCCAATCATCTTTACACTGCTGTGAGACCTAAAATTGATGTATATTATTATTTAATAAAATATGTTTATACCATAATACAATTCACTGGCAAATATTCTATCAAGTCTGGTTCCGATTCTACTTGTCCCAAGAACAAGAAAACTATATTTTCTTATTATGTTTTTGATTGAAAGTGTCAACTATAGAAGCAATATTACGAAAATCATTATATACCTTACTTAAATTTGTATCCATAGAAGTCAATCCCGATTCTCTATCTATTCCTTTTCCCACAGTGTTAACATCTCCCATTAAATATAAATCGTGAGTATCATAATTCCTGACATAATTCTTTCAGCTGGTATATATACGCGTATATCTTTGGAATATTTACTTTGCACATGCAAATGTCTACTTTTAAAAAGAGATGATATGGGTAGAACTACCCTATTGAATTTAAAATTTGATTTCTAAGCAAAATTGCTACCCCCTTACAAATTTCCGTTGCATCACAATATAAAAGACTGTTCGTTCTGCTTTCAATTTCAAACTTTGTCGTTTCAGTCAATTTTATCTAGATATTGCAACACTGCTACATCTACATTATTATTATTTATGTATTGTATCGTTTTATCTTGTTTCTTATTATTACTTCTCAAATTAACTGTTGGTATTTTCATAACATAGAACAAGGAGGAAAACATATAATTACCTCCATAGATTAATATCAGTTATTATATATAACTTTAATACTTATTCAATATTGAAGTTCTCATACCTCAATGATTTAAAAAATAATCCTATATTATCTAAACACCACCCAATAAAGAAATTAATTAACCCGAGATCAAATGAGTGTATGCGCAACAAATAATCTAAAAGTGCGATACCACTTATAATTATTCATAACCTAATAACTAAATATATTCCTATTAGAAACAGAATTTCAAAATCTTAAACCGAAATACGATTATCAGATACTATTATTGCTAAATCTGAGCACCCTTCTCTCTCAGATATATAGCATAACTATATTTAAACATGTCAATTACGCCTTACAATTCATATTGCATAGAGTGTTTACAGTAATAGTTAGCATATTGTTGTTTCATAACAACCTATCTGAACCAGCCATACACTTAATCTGTTACACTTATGTTGATATTCCTCTTCAATTTTATCTAATTCAGTAATGGATATTACCAACGGGTACTCCATCATTTCATTGGTTTGCTGTAAGTCCTCACCTCCCTACAATATATTTTGAGAAATATATTGCTCCACTATCTTTATGTTATATTCCTCCTCCTGTTTAATAGAATCGATCCGTGACTCTCCGTGATCTTAATTTCCTCAGTACAACAGTGACACAGAGTGTCTGTCATCATTCTCGGATGTCGAGCTAATGTCAACCATTATTTCTTCATCTCCAACCCCATCACTTATTACATCACCTTCAATATTATCACCATGCTGACCGTCATTAGTATGCATATCATGCCCATCAGTATCTGACTTCTGCTTCAACCCCTCTGCCACTTCCCTAGTATTCTCCCCTTCGAATGCCTTAGATC
The DNA here is from genome assembly GCA_029237695.1 of Conchocele bisecta. Taxonomy (NCBI): domain Eukaryota; kingdom Metazoa; phylum Mollusca; class Bivalvia; order Lucinida; family Thyasiridae; genus Conchocele; species Conchocele bisecta. The sequence continues at coordinate 11,810,400 of CM055278.1, forward strand.
CCTTCTCTACTGGCTTCATTGTCTTTTTCAAAACCTTACGCTTCCTTTTCCCATTCGGCTCCTCTGCAACTATCTCATGTTCCTGCACCCCTTCCACATATAACACATCAAATCGATTTGATTAATTCAATACGACCTCTCTATCTATTGCTGAATCGCACTTTCTTTTGTTAGTAACCTGGATCCATTCCTCCTCATCCATTATCTCCTCCCCAACCTCTATCTCCCTTAGCCTTAGATCATTCATCTATTTCTCTTCTGCTTTTAGCTTCTGTCGCTTTCTTAGCTTCATTCCTATCCTCTTGAGTTGCTTTGAAATCCCCAACATAATTGTTTTCTGAACAATGTCTCCAAATGTGTCCTTTTATTTTGCATCTGGAACAGATAGGCTGTCTGCCTATCATGTCCCTCATGACCCTAGTCCGATTGCTTATTGCGGTGCCCCTAAAGATCAAGTCCGTTTCCGTGCCAATTTCTGGTACGAAGCCGAGTGACAATGGCCGCTCAACAACATTTAACACCTTTAACACCGTTTATACATAAAACTCATTATCCAACGAAATTTTATGGCACAATACAAACATAAAACTCAACAATAACAATACCATATTCTATAAAGATTGGTACAATAAAGGTATACTATATATATTAAAAACATATATGACTACATAATAAAGGACTTCTATAAATTCCATGATTTAAAAAACTTGTATAATCTACATAATGGAGATTTTCTGCGTTTCTACACATTGATAGGTAATATTAAAAATGATTGGAAAGAAAAACTTAAAACAGAACCTATAAACACTGACCCACCTGAGTATCTAATTTCAAAAATCATATCAGCTGAAAACCCCAATAAAATATTATACAATATACAGATAAAATCGATGAGATTAAACACATTAAAACACGTTGAAAAATGGGAAAATGAATTGAACGTTCAGAATATTGATTGGAAAAATATCTTTTCTCCACCTTACAAATGTACTATAAGTACCAAACTGAGTGCATTTCAGTATAATTACCTAATGAGAATCATTCCAAACAATTATTTTGTATTCAAATGCAAGATAAAACCATGCAACTTGTGTGAATTTTGCCATATGTCAGTGGACTCTAATAAACACATGTTTCGGGTATGTTTAATCATTCGATCATTTTGAACGGATATAAATCAACTGATAAAATCAAAAGTACTGGGATATAACTTGAATTTAACTTACGAATACATCTCATTTTGCAATATTAACATATTATCCAAACAGAAATCTATCTTAATTAGTTTTATTATTCTGTTAGCAAAATACTTTATTTTCAAATGTAAATGTTCTTCAACAATACCTACTTTAAACTCATTTAACCTCTGCCTCCTACAAACAATTTCAATTCAGGAAACAATAGCAATTATGAAAAACAAACATGAACAGTTTAAGTCAAAATGGAATGGCTATTTATAACTAAACTAGATAAGTAAGATAGTGCATATTATAATGAGGTTGTCTAATATTACCTTATTGTTTTTCTTCCATAGTGATCATATTAAGCCCAATAACTGCCCTATAATATACCCCTATCCCAATATATATATGTATATGTATTATCGGCACGATAAATGACATGCAGGAGTGCACCAGTATCTATGAGGGCAACAATGAGTTTATTATAGTATAGTATAGGGTGTTATATGTGTATATATATGTGGGAGAAAACAGTATAACACTAAACAATAACCCTTCGTAGGCACCGGATCCCGAAGGACGCAAGAACGAGAAAATAAGTATATGGTATGGAAAACAAAATCGTTCAACAGTGCTAATAAAAATGGAAAAAAATGAAATCCCAAGCGCTTTCGGCTGTTAGGCCTTCAGGGTTGTATAAACGTAAAAAGAAAAAAACTAAAATCAAATCAATAAAGCAGTAATTTATTAATAGACAACTACACAGTAAAGTGTTAATCTATTAAATGAAGCATGTGACTGGTAATATATGGATGCTGGACAATGGACTATGTCGCGTCTGTAGAATGGCTGAGCGATATTTAACATCATAGCGATGTTAAATATCGCTCAGCCATATTATGTGTTTAGACCCTTTCAGTTTATCTCTGTAATCTCACAACACCACTACTTGCTGCGGACATTGTGTTCTGAAATTGAGTTATCCCTTTAGACTCGGTTTTCTAGCAGAATCAATTGTGCATCTTACTCAGTCAAGTTTGCAATTTCTTGCAACTCGTGATAACTGACAGGTAAGTTCGCGATTACGACATGTATCTGTGAATTCATACCCTCAATAAAGTTATAATATAATATATTTAACATTTTACACACGTCGTCTACACATTACTGAACATGTGCACATGTCGTTGTAATGGCGAAAAAGTAATTTAATCACACAAATACTGCTATTTCGACAGTTCTTCTACACGTTCCTGCATGCAAGTTTGTATAGGGTATATATTTTATGTAAGCAACTCCTTTGGCTGCATTATGAGTGTGATTGTACCAGCACTGCCGTTCATGAACACCAAAAAGATGGTGACTCTAATGCAGATCATCTTCAAGTCAACAGTATGGGAAATGCATAGTTCATGTTTATATGATATTAATACTAATCATTACATTCCTGACAGTACGTTTTGTATAATTATGAAGTCTGGCTATTTATGATAAAAATCATATTTTTGTCACAATTATTGGTCCGGCAGTTGCCGGATCTGCCCGACCTGTTCTGACGCTCTGTTAAAATCCAGACAATAATTATTTCACAGGGCACGTATACGAGGTTGGTGATGAGTGTGTGGGTAGATACAATGGACCGAAATGCCAGACATGTGAGGACGCCAAGAGAGATGCACGCCGACGAAAACTGGTTGACGCACGACCTAAAGGTACTAAATATTGAAAGTTGCGAATATGTCCGCGTGCGTGAATATATCCGCAATAAGGAATGCCCCGGAGTTATCTTAGTGGTCACAGTTTTCTGTGAATTTACAACATACCTCTATATCACTTGTCCTTGGACACTCTACTTATTTCACATATTGTAAGATTTACCCCCAATAAGTTACCTATTACCAGATTAAATGACTACATGTTCGACCGGAAATGGAAAACCAATACTCGGACGGAAGACTGCATTATAAAACTGGCTATTTATAATAATGTTATTGTTCACATATTGGTCTTCAAATATGTGAACAATCACTTGTATTCTTGTGGCGTTTGACAAAGAACGGAAAATACAAAGCAGAAGGAGGTAAAATATGATACAAGGTAGCTAACCATAATTATATATAATAACCAGGACAGCGCATTCTTATAAATTATATTACACGAAGGCTTACTGCAAGTCCGATTTCAGTGTACTTTTGCCAATATTCCCACAATGTGCATCAGCCATGTCCGGCATGTATTACTTTTCTAGATACTGCAATGCGCTATATGTAAATAGATAATGGTCATATTCACTATCCCCATATGAATGTCCAGTAGGCATTCAAGTTTTATGAGTGTCTGTCTGTCATGATCTATATTGTTCGCTATTCCATAACTGAAGCACACGTCTGACAAGCAATATCGATCGCTACAGGCTACAGGAGTGTGCTACTTTATCAGGAGCTACACTGGTCAAAACACTCATAAGCCCAATTTATACAATTACAGCCACATATGTCTTGGTGTGCGACTAAACTAAATGCCATTTCAGTCACTTCAAATTCATGATGCTTACTGATAACCGACACACAACATGGCCTTAAAACAATTCATATAAAATACGTCAGCAATTATCTAATACATGTAGTATTTAGTGTAATTTATGTTTCCCTGAATGTCCATACATGATCACGTCACTATACTACATTGCATTTACACTAAACGATGTACTAATTGCCCTTTATAACCATGTATTTTATTTAATACTAACACTAATACTAATTAATGTAACAGTCAGTAGTATGATCTCTGTGATACATATATCACGTTGATATGTGCATTGTCTTTGTATGTTTCATGCAGATGTCTATGAATGGAGGCGCTACGCTGGTACAACACATACTACTACAGAGAAGACGAATGCGTTTGACTTAATATTTCAAGCTGAGCTAAAGGAGAATTACAACTCTCAAACTATGCAACGGACACAGAGAAAATCTGTAAATGAGGCACGATCCCATTCTCATGACAACCAACGGACAACAGACGATAGTAGAACAGATGCAATATATCGGTCACAAAATGACAGACGCACCATGGATGATGTCAGACATGATACAAAACGTAATGGTGACGAAAATCGAATGATGATGGGCAAACGACATGTTACCGATGGAACGAAGCGAACGTGTCCGATTGACGCAAACAGGGAGCATAATAAAAACAAAACATTTAAGAAGGCTGTAAGTAATCGCGGTGAACCGACTCGGGAGACGACGTACGAACTTAGACAGGATCCCAGGCGTAACGTCAATACAAACAGCGGAGCAAATGGTAAATTTACAAATGAAGCCTCGCGTCAGACAGAAGTTAAGTGGAAGATAAATGGCGAAATTGGAAGGAAGCGGAGACACTGTGTTGAAGTTGGTCGGGAGACAACGTCCATGGGTTCAGAAGTTGGCCGAAATGCAATGGACATGACCGCCAATGGGTCGGGACGTCGGACAAAATATATCCGAGATACACAGGACAAGGCCGCGAATGAGTTGGGATGTTGGGCAGAATATTACCGAGATACAAAGGACGAGGCCGCGAATGAGTCGGGACGTCGGGCAGAATATAACCGCGATACAAAGGACGAGGCCGCGAATGTGTCTGGACGTCGGGCAGAATATAACCAAGATAAAAAGCACAATTCCGCGAATGTGTCGGGACGTCGGGCTGAATGTCACCGAGATACAAAGGACGAGGCCGCGAATGGGTCGGGACGTCGGACAGATTATAAATGAGATACGAAGGACGAGGCGGCGAATGTGTCGGGACGTCCGGCAGAATACAACCGAGATACAAAGGACGAGGCCGCGAATGGGTCGGTACGTCGGGCAGATTATAACCGAGAGACAAAGGACGAGTCCGTGAATGGGTCGGGACGTCAGGCGGAACATAACCAAGATACAAAGGACGAGACCGCGAATGGGTCGAGACGTCGGGAAGATTATAACCGAGATAAAAAGGACGAGGCGGCGAATGGGTCGGGACGTCAGGCAGAACATAACCGAGATGCAAATGACGAGGCTGCGAATGGGTCGGGACGTCGGGCTGAATATAACCGAGATACAAAGGTAGATGCTGGAAAAGGATCTGGACGTCGGACATACTATAACCGAGATACAAAGGACAAGGCCGCGAATGGGTCGGGACGTCGGGCTGAATATAACCGACACACAAAGGACAAGGCCACGAATGCGTCAGGACGTCGGACTGAATATAACCGAGATATAAAGGATAAGGCCGCGAATGAGTCAGGCCGAGATACAAAGGACAATGCCGCGAGTGGGTCAAAACGTCGGGCTGAATATAACCGAGATACAGAGGACAAGGCCACGAATGGGTCGGGACGTCGGACTGAATATATCCGAGATGCAAAGGACACTGTCCCGAATGGGTCAGGCCGTCGGGCTGAATATAACCGAGATACAACGGACACTGTTGCGAATGGGTCAGCTCGTCGGGCTGAAGATAACAAAGATACAAAAGACAAGGCCGCGAATGGGTCTGAACGTCGGGCTGAATATAAGCGAGATACAACGGACAAGGCCGCGAATGGGCCTGGACGTCTGGGTCAATATAACCGAGATACAGAGGACAAGGCAGCGAATGGGTCGGGACGTCGGACTGAATATAACCGAGATACAATGGACAAGGCCAGGAATGGGTCAGGACGTCGGGCTGAATATATCCGAGATACAACGGACAATGTCCCGAATGGGTCGGCACGTCGGGCTAAATATAACCGAGATACAAAGGACAATGCCGCGAGTGGATCGGGACGTCGGGCTGAATATAAAACTAGATAAAAAAGACAAAGCCGTGAATGGCTCGGGACGAAGGGAAGAATATAATCGAGATACAAATGACGACGCCGCTAATGGGTCGGTTCGTCGGGCAAAACATAACCAAGATACGAAAGACGAGGCCGCGAATGTGTCGGTACGTTGGACAGAACAAAACCGCGATACAAAGGACGAGGCCACGTATGGGTCGAGACGTCGGACAGAATATAACCAAGATACAAAATACGAGGCCGTGAATGGCTCGGGACATCGGGCCGAATATAATGGAGATACAAAGGACGAGGTCGCAAATGGGTCGGGATGTCGGGCAGAACATAACGAAGATACAAAAGACGAGGCCGCGAATGTGTCGGGATATCGGGCAGAACATAACCGCGATACAAATGACAAGGCCTCGAATATGTCGGGACGTCGTGCTGAATATAACCGATACACAAAAGACAATGCCGCGAATGGGTCGGGACATCAGGCCGATTATAACGGAGATACAAAGGACAATGTCGCGACTGGGTCAGGACGTCGGGCTAATTATGTCGCGAATGGATCAGGTCGTCGGGCTGACTATAACCGAGATACAATGGACAATGTCGCGAATGGGTCAGGCCGTCGGGCTGAATATAACCGAGCTACTAAGGACAAGGTTTCGAATGGGTCTGGACGTCGGGTTGAATATAACCGAGATACAAAGGACAATGTCGCGAATGGGTTGGGACGTCGGGCTGAATATAACCGAGATACAAAAGACAAGGCCGCGAATGGGTTCGGACATCGGGCTGAATATAACCGAGATACCAAGGACAAGGCCACGAATGGGTTGGGACGTCGGGCTGAATATAACCGAGATACAATGAACAAGGCCGCGAATGGGTCGGGACGTCGGGCTGAATATAACCGAGATACAAAGAACAAGGTCTCGAATGGGTCTGAACGTCGGGTTGAATATAACTGCGATACAAAGGACAATGTCGCGAATGGGCCGGGACATCGGGCTCAATATAACCGAGATACAAAGGACAAGGGCTCGAATGGGTCGGGACGTCGGGCTGAATATAACCGAAATACCAAGTACATGGCCGCGAATGGGTCGGGACGTCGGGCTGAATATAACCGAGATACCAAGGACAAGGTCGCGAAAGGGTCAGGACGTCGGGCTGAATATAACCGAGATACAAAGGACAAGGCCGCGAATGGGTCTGCACGTATCACAGAATATAATCCAGATACAAAGGACGATGCCGCGATTGGGTCGGGACGTATGGCAGTATATAACCAGGATACAAAGGACAAGTCCGCGAAGGTGTCTGAACGTAATACATAATATAATTGACAACGGACAATGCCGTAAATTAGTTGGTGCCGCAGACAGGATATGCAAATCTCCTTTGTAGTGTATATTATGATTCCTAGAAAGAGTGGTACACACTCTATTATAGCTTTATATTTGCATATTTTATCTATTATATGTTTCTATTGTGATGAGACTTTAATAAACATACAAAGTAAGAAAACATATAATATGTGTTGATTACAGAAAGCTGTGGCAAAACCAACATGGGAATGTGATACATATACGTTCAGTTATGCTTTGACTTTTAATTAGTCTCTTGATGGTAAATGTATTTTCCGTCTACTATTCTACTTTCTCGCCGAGGAATTCCTACAATTTCTGAGGTGATCGTGCTTACATTGATATCAAAATACACTAGCATGATATAGAGAACAGTAGGCTAGTGCCGTGAATGGGAACATATATCTGGCGAGGCTTAGGAAACTGGATGGGCGAGGCTCTACTGAGCCAGATATTTGTTCACATTCACGACACTAACCTTCTATTCTATTTATCCCGTCAACACCTACGAATAGCTTTAAAATTCCAAAGAATAACCCCAGCCGCATCCTCAAAATCGGTGAATTTACTAGTATGACAACCTCACACATGCATACGCAGTGATTATGTCATATTGACAAGATATTAAAAATGTTTGAGGCGCCGTGTTTCACGGCATATACGCACTGTGTTGACGGGATAAATTATATTTATCAGATGACGCTTTATGCTACACATGGATAGACAAATATGATGAGGTCTTCATTACTAATGAACATATATGTAAGGCCAAAATAAACTTTACACTATATAAATGGTTCGATATTTAAAGTATGTTTAAAAACCTGATGTAAACTGTTTGTAATGCTGAATCTAATCTGCAACTGCTGCCTGCACTAAAACATTAGATACCCGTGTTTAAAGAGATTGTGTAAACAATGAAAAGACAACAACACTTCATTTAAAAAACTAAAGTACATGAGAACACATTTAGGAAACTTTCCTAGTCAATATGTATTATACAAAGAATAAAATGGATCTCCTACAGTGATCACAATGATTAATTGACCGTATTCAGTACCTAGTGTGCCAACCTTGATCAATGTTTGGCAACGTCTGCGCATTGAATGTACACCTGATAGAATGACAGATATCGGTCGCAAAACAGTGTCAGACATGAATCGTATAGCGCATGTCTGGGATGAGCTGGGACACAAAGTTCGGTCAAGACCAACTCCACCTGATAATGTAGGCGATCAATGTTATGATCTGGATAATCAATATTGACTAGGAAAGTTTCCAAATTGTATTCTCTGTTACTGCAGTATTTTAAATGAAGGGTGTTGTCGTCTTTTCATTGTTTACATAATCTCTTTAAACACATGCATCTAATGTTTTGGTGCAGTTGTTGCAGATTAGATTAAGCATTAAAAACATCTTACATCCGGTTTTAAACATATTTGTTCGCGAAATATCGAACCATTTATATTCTGTAATGTTTCCTTTGGCCTTAAGCATATTGTATTTATCATTACTAATCTGGTAACAAACATTGAAATGTGCATGAATTGGCTATTTTAAATAACCAGTTCAAGCACATTTCAATGTTTCAATACCCGTTCACGGCATAATGTTTAAATTCACTACTATTGTGTCTCATAACTGTTTGAATCATGATAGTAGTTTATCGTGTAAATATTTGTCTGCTATGTTTTAATCTAGTTTGCACTATTGTAATATTGACGAAAGCACCGGCCCTCTGGACCTATATGTCACTTTCAAATGTTAGAACAGAAAACCCTAACTATACCAAACTGTGAATATGATAATTTAAATTATACATTGCTTTTCCATAGTATATGCCATAGTATATGCCGGCTAAATGTGATACATGTATAGTGTACATAAGTATGCATGTATATATAGTTGTCTGGGAAGATAGACTATGTATTTACTGTAACCAAGATGCTGTAGAATAAATCGGAATACCAATTCCTTCTAGTTTGTTCCCACTTCTCGGACATAAGACGGAAACATTTTCCCCCAATTTATAATATTGCCATTGGCCTTCATTCAATACATTTGACCGACTTATGGGCAGTAATTCCAAACATACAGCACAAGGTCTCAGCAGATACACATTCTACGATTTTCTCAAAAGGCAAAACATATTGAAATATAGCAGCAATAAATGAGAAATCATAGCTGGTTCGCATGATTTAATCCGGTTGCTGTTTAAACCACGTACATGCGCGACTTGATACTAGAAATTGCGATGGCTGTAACTAAACATGCAAAGGCAGACAGCCGTTTTTTTCTGGTTTGTCCCACAGTGGAGGACTCGGACCTATGACAACAACAAATTCCTATTACAAAAATCCCATTACCCTCACCCACTAGCTCTCATACAGTACTATCTTCTATTATTGAAAGGTGATAAACCATATGGCTATTATGGAAAGATCCATCTCGTTTCCGACTCGCACAAACACAATACACATCGATTAAATGTATGAATTCTGTCTCTGGCAATCTAAAAAGGTCTTATGTGTGTGAATATACTCACTTCAAATCGCTGTTTCCAGCCGTTATCGAGTTATTCGAATTTTGTATACCCCATCCACAGCGAAATTTGCGTCCGGCGTGGATTATCGGTATTATTTGGCCGATAGCTGATCGCCAGCACAAACTAATGTCGTGCACCATGACCATATACATAGAAACTCCAACCATACAAAGTTCGTCCAATTGTGATCGTTCACCGATTTAAAATACACTTTTTTGTCTAATTTCTTTCATTATCAGGAACCGGGTCAATTCACCATCTTCCATAATACAAGCACCGAAGCGTCTATATAAGAACATCTCTGATTGGCTAAATCTAAATTGTGATGACGTCATTCAACCTATTTCGGGATTCCGGAAGACATAATCTGACACAATGTAGTACGCGAATCGTGAATGAAATGGTGGGTGGCAGGTGGGAGCATGCGATGGGTAATTTAACGATCGGGGTTCATCCTTACCGGATTTCCGACTGGAGACCTGGTTTGGCCCTCACATACGTGTTTGGCATTTTGTATGTGACAGTTGGATCTGGTTATACCCCTTATGTGAGTATTACGATTATTCGTAATCCTATCTTAATGGAAGGTGACTTGGTGTGGTATGGACCTGGCACCAGGTCGGGTTATTCTAATTTCAGGGCTGAATATATTTTTTCTCGATGTAAATATGCCGTTCTGATTTTGGGATTCCCCCCCCCCCCCAATGCAGCAGGTTAAAATGGGATCGAACCCGTTTTCCCAGCCTTACATGACCTTATCTGTTGATAAGCCGTTAAACACCAATTCACAAACAAAATAAACACGAATTAAAGGCAATGGAATTAGAAAAAAAGTGTTTTTTAGATCGGTGAACGATCACAATTGGACGAACAGGCGAAGTTTGAGCTGGCGATCCACTATCGGCCAAATATGACCGATAACCCACGTCGGACAGCCTCCGATTCTGTGTGAGATTCTTTCGTACACGCAAATTTCGCTTTGGATTGGGTATAGAAAATGCGAATAACTCGATAACGGCTGGAAACAGTGATTTGAAGTGAGTATATTCACACACCTAAGACCTTTTTCGATTAACAGAGACATAAGTCATACATTTAATCGATGTTTATGTGTTTGTGCGAGTCGGAAACGAGAGGGCTCTTTCAATAATAGCCATATTGTTTATCACCTTTCTATAAGAGAAGATAGTACTGTATGAGACCAAGTGGGTGGGGCAATGGGATTTTTTAATATGCATTTATTTTGGTTTAATAGGTCCGAGTCTTCCACCTGTGGTTTGTCCTATAGGGCCCGATATAGTCCTGCCGACCTTTTTACGGGATCCGGACTTGACATATATACATGGGTTTTTGGTGATTTTGCATCTTCAGGACCTACATTATTGAAATCCGACGGGTGACATTCTATCACCCTTGAGCAGTTTCCATAATCCAAGATGCTTTCCAAAAATACCACAAGCAGGTGCTTGATCCTTAATACATGTAGTCTGAAATAAATAAATCTGTAATATATTATACGTATTAATATATTATATGTATATGCACTGTATACGTTAGAATTATATTTTGCAATACAAATAACATTCAAGATGGCCGCCAATACCGTACCTAATTTCTCATAATGGTTGCAACACGTTCAAATCTAATGTGTGAATTGCGATCGATATTGAGTCCCAGTTTGTGTTGCATATTATGTATTTAATTACTAATTATTCACCTATATGCAAATTAATTGGTGTTAAAATGGCCGCCAAATTAATTTGTGTAAGAATGTGAGATTAGTTTAAATTTCAGTTTTGTTATTTCGAAGGAACGAATTGTTAAATTGATGGAACAAATTGCTATTTCCTGGGAACGAATTGTTAATTCGAGGGAACGAATTGTTAACTTGAGGGAACCGAATTGTTATTGGGTGGGAACTAATTTTTAATTCGAGGTAACGAATTATTAAATTGAGGGATCGAATTGTCATTTCTTGGGAACGAATTGTTATTTCGAGGGAACGACTTGTTAAATTGAGGGAACGAATTGTGATTTCGTTGGAAATAATTAATACAAAAATTCCATGTCCCTGCGGGGGGGGGGGGGGGGGGGTGGGGGGGGGGGGGGGGGGGGGGGGGCTCCGTAGAATCTTCAGGTAATTCATCAGATGTCAAAAAAGAGGGCAATTCAAAATTTAGACTCCCTGCACCGATGATTATCTCATGGACCAGTAAAACGATTACCGCAAGGAATCTTACGAAGCCCCGTAGGGGAGATAGAATTCTTTTTTTATTAATTTGTTCCCACGAAATAACAATTCGTTCCCTCAATTTAACAATTCGTTCCCACGAATTATCAATTCGTTCTCTCAATTTAACCATTCATTCCCACGAAATAACAATTCGTTCCCACGGGAACGAATTGTTAATTCGTGGGAACGAATTGTTATATCATGGGAACGAATTGTTAATTCGAGGTAACGAATTATTAAATTGAGGGACCGAATTGTCATTTCGTGTGAACGAATTGTTATTTCGAGGGAACGACTTGTTAAATTGAGGGAACGAATTGTGATTTCGTTGGAAATAATTAATACAAAAAATCCATGTCCCCTGCGGGGCTCTGTAGAATCTTCAGGTAATACGTTCCCTATACTATCTATCGTTCAACCTCACACATCATTGGAACATGTTTAAACTATTTATTATGCTAAAAGCGTGTGTTTAATGCCAATACATGTACCATTGATTTGGTTGACTTTCATTTGATTGTATATGTTGTCTGTTTGTATTGTGATGATACTTTAATAGACCACATTGCAAAAAAAATAATTGTGTTAATTACATAAAATGTGACAATACCAAAATGGGAATGTGATATCTTCAGTTGACTTTTAAATAGTGTATATACAGGCTAAATGTATTTTCCGTCTATAATTCCACTTTAAAATAGTGTGCACCTTGTATAAATATGATAACTGTATACTGTATATAAGACTGCATTTAGATATATAGTGTGCACCTTGTATAAATATGATAAATGTATGGTGTATATAAGTTTGCATATATATATATATAGTGTGTACCTTGTATAAATATGATAACTATATAGTGTATGTAAGTTTGTATATATATATATATAGTGTGTACCTTGTATAAATATGATAACTATATAGTGTATGTAAGTTTGTATATATATATATATATTGTGCACCTTGTATAAATATGATAACTATATAGTGTATGTAAGTTTGTATATATATATATATTGTGCACCTTGTATAACTATGATAACTGTGTAGTGTATATAAGTTTGCATATATATATATATTGTGCACCTTGTATAACTATGATAACTGTATAGTGTATATAAGTTTGCATATATATATATATGGTGCACCTTGTATAACTATGATAACTGTGTAGTGTATATAAGTTTGCATATATATATATATTGTGCACCTTGTATAAATATGATAACTGTATAGTGTGTATAAGTTTGCATATATATATATATTGTGCACCTTGTATAACTATGATAACTGTATAGTGTATATAAGTTTGCATATATATATATTGTGCACCTTGTATAACTATGATAACTGTATAGTGTATATAAGTTTGCATATATATATATATTGTGCACCTTGTATAACTATGATAACTGTGTAGTGTATATAAGTTTGCATATATATATATATTGTGCACCTTGTATAACTATGATAACTGTATAGTGTATATAGGTTTGCATATATATATATTGTGAACCTTGTATAACTATGATAACTGTGTAGTGTATATAAGTTTGCATATAGATACATATTGTGAACCTTGTATAACTATGATAACTGTATACTGTATATAGGACTGCATTTAGATATAGTGTGCACCTTGTATAAATATGATAAATGTATGGTGTATAAGTTTGCATATATATATATAGTGTACCTTGTATAAATATGATAACTAATAGTGTAAGTAAGTTTGTATATATATATATTGTGCACCTTGTATACATATGATAACTGTATAGTGTATATAAGTTTGCATATAGATATATATTGTGTACATTGTATAAATATTATAACTGCATAGTGTATATAAGTGTGCATGCATATATATATTGTGCACCTTGTATAAACATTACATATATATATGTAAACTTATATACACTACATATATACATGTATATAGTTGTGATAACTCTGAATTACCTTCACCCATAACCATGTCATGACCGAGCGTTGAAATATGTATGTCACATGCTGTAGAGAATACCAGGATATTGTACAGTGGAACCTCTCTAAATCTGACACCAATAAAAATATGTGATCATATTTTGATGAGTTTCTTGGTCATTCATCTCATATGATAATGTCTGTTAATGATCGCATAGCTCACACCTAGTTTAGAGAGGTTTCACGGTATTTTTATATCAATATTATTAGAGAATGTTTGGAAACGCTTTTGATTCATATGCTCGCCCAGCAGTTCCTACCATATCCGAGGCCAGCCTGAATAACATGTATTAAATAACACTAGCATATAATTATATTTATCAGTAAACAGTTTATGCTACAAATGTGGGGATAATTTTACTATAACGAGGGTAGTCATTGCTTATGACTATATTATGTTTATCATTAGGCCGTAACAAATTGAGAACGTATATATACGTTTGCAGTTGCATCTTATTGTAAACTTATTCTACCATTAAATCATAGGTCTGCCTTTGCTAACTTTAGATGTGGCGTTGCGCCTTTGCGTATAGAAACCGGACGAAAAGAGAAGACTGTAGAAGGCGAACGTTTTTGAATCAGTGAGCTTGAGGATGAATCGCATGCTATATTGTATAAGTAAAAGGCTTTCAATCTATAGATTACTATTATTATATTTAATGTGTAAATAATTCAAATTCTTATTTTATGCCTGTAATCATCTATATCCCCCTTACGCCAGGTGGCATATCTACTGCAAATCAGTTCATTTAAAATCTGAGTTGGGATGATAGTGATATGCTAAGCCTTTCCATAATACAATGCCTTTGTATATAGAAATTATTTTGTAATTTATTTGAAATTGTTTAATTATTTCTGAGATAGATGATGAAAGCATACTATGGTTTCTTTGCACTGTCACGATTAGCGGTAGCTATGCAACGCGGGAAACAAGAAAATAATCAGCCAATCGCGGTTGTCGTTGTCACTGATTGTTTTAACCAGGATAAAGCGCGGTGGCAAGGGCAACTTCGCCGGTTAATTGCTTGTTTGTTCTTGTATTTATTATTTACACACGAACCAACAAACATAGAAAAATATATTAATTTGTTGCAAATATGGAGTTCATTCATATATCCACAGGAGTGCCGTGTCACAGAAGTGGTGTATCATGGCATCGCAGTTAATTGAGATCCTGTGAAATGTGTCGATTGGGGCGCAGCAGTTCTGTGACACCTGGGTTGATTGTGTTTATCGATAACACGAATATATATGCATGTTCATGCATATACATATATATATGTGTATATATAATCCGGAGTGTGTATGCATGTAGCTCCATATTACGCAACAGGTATTGTAATACGTATTTAAAATGTCGAATGTCTTATATCCTCTTATATTGTTTTAGAAACCGTGTACATTTGTTGATTATGAACTTTAGTTTATGTACATATGTTATTTTAAACGATGCTGTGATAAGTGGAAGTGAGTCGTCTCTTATAATTATATATCGAATGGCAACTGTACAACTGTGTATATTGTATAACTGTTATGTATGTTATGTTGTACAGTTGATGAGACGTAAATAAATAAATAAACTAAACTTCGATACAAATGACAAAAATGGTAAAAAATAAACTTTAATGCAAATTACGATTTAAGTTATTAATAATACTCGTTCACAGCATGTTGTTTAAGCTCACTACCATCGTATCTCATAATTGTTTTAGAAAGGTAATAGCTACTAGTGTATTGTGTAAATATGTGTTTACTCGGTTTTACAATAGTTTGCACAATTGCTGAGACGTAATATTCACTAATTCACTATGTCGTCTTGAAGAGATAATTCAATAATTATGTAATTAACGGCTGTCTGTTCTGCATATTTGTTGAATGATAACTATACGTTTATCAATTTATTTTAATTACAGTGATGCTGATACATTTATGCACACACAAACTTTGAAACAGTTATATGTGTTAATAACAGAAACATGTAACAATGCCAAACTGTGAATGTGAATGCTTTCAGTTAAACGTTGACATTTCTATAATATATAGTAGTAGTAAAATATTTTATTAACGTGTCACATCTCTTAAAACAAGGTTATAATACATGTGAGCGAAATTACATTTTTAAGAGATCCGGCCGACATCGGCCTATGAGACACAAATACATGGCAATGTGGGATTCGTGTAAAATTAATTGATTCTGATCTTGACATGCGCCTATGTTTCCGCTTTCAGACTGAACTCGATATAAACAGAGTTCAATATGCAAGCGGAATGCAGTAGGAGCGTGCATATGACATGCTGACAAACACTGCTGACCATGGCCAGTCGGCTATACATCGCCGGCTGGTCTGGGTCTACAGTGGTTGCAGTGGTGATATGTTCAATGCGAATGGATTTGCTATATTTAACAAGTGATTGTACAAGTTGGTTAAATCCGAAAGATGCGGAAAATGTAAAAATGCATACAAAAGTTGAAAAATTAATAAAAATTGATAAAATGGAATTGAATTTGTACAAGTAGTTTGCAATGAATTGTATTTGATAAGAAATTAAACAGTAGGGAGAAATTGTTTTCTTCTACGAAACATTAGTGATAAAATTGATGCAAGTGTATGAGTCAAATTAACATTATTCATGAGAAAAATTAGCTTTTCATTCTCAGATAGTCTGTGAAAATCAGTATTGCTAGATTCAGCTTTAAAAAAACAATGTACGTCTTAAATCATTGTAAAAATCACAGGTGAGTAAAAAATGCATTTCATCTTCCACTTGGCGAGACTGGCAAAGTTTACAAAGTCTGTCTGTTAGTGGCACCCCACTGTAGCGACCAGTTTCCACAAAAAGTGGTAAACTACCGCTGCGGAATTTCGCTAGAATGCTTCGGTGGCAGCGCTGCATACTGATCGAGGCGTAATGTTCACTTTTCAACTCGTGTTTGATAGTCTATATGTTCTCAGTTTGTTACCGTTGGGGTTATTTCTGTCATTATGTAGACCAGTTTTCCACGTGCTCGCGTCCAAGTTCATGAGCTTAGTTTTAACACATTTAATAACAGTTTTAGTGGTGAAGTCACAGTTTTCAAATGTCTGCCATATGTCTAGGCTATCGGCGAAAGTCTTCACTCTACGCCTCCCAGCACTTGCCGTGCGTACTTGACCAATTAAACACCATTTTCACACGTCTAGTATTGTCCAGCCGCTTCAACTTGCAATAAAGCCTACTCACTTCAAGTTTCTGTTTGACAAAACAGCCAGACCAGCCCATGTCTCCCTGGGTATGCTATATTAGATGCGTTTTTCCCGAGGCCCAGAAAATACCTGCACGCTTTATTTTGTACAGTATTTATTTTTCTATGGTTTGTGAGGCCCCAAATGCCGCTAGCATAGAACAATACGGGTTCTACTAGATTTTCATATAGCTTTTTGAAACATCGTAACGTCATCCCTCCCAAGTGTAAATAACTTAGTATATAGGGCGGACAGGGCTCGACTTGCTGATTTGGCCAATTCAGAAACGGCGTATTTCATGTCCAGGTGCTCGTGAAACCACAAGCCTAGATATTTGTATGTACTGGATAGATTTACATGAAAATTACCACATGTGAAGCGAACATTAGACCTGGGGGCAGTAGAAGGGCGGAAGTGAACAACTTTTGTTTTGTCCTGGTTTAGACTTAATCTCCACTTCACGCACCACCGGTTAACTGCGTTCAACATTGTCTGAAGAGATTCTTCCGTCGGGGCAATTAACGCGACGTCATCTGCGTACAACAGGATGCACAGGTCCGTCCCACCAATATCGACTCCACACTGTAATGTCTTTAGTTCTTCAGCCAGGTCGTTGATGTAGAGGGAGAAAAGTGTCGGCGAAATTTTACAGCCCTGTTTGACGCCAATACTGACGTCGAAAAACGGCGTTGTCAAGTCGTTGACCTTCACAGCGCACTTCACGTTGGCGTACATGGATTGGATTGCGTCTAACATTTTGCCTTTTATGCCGAGTGTCATAAGTTTGAACCATAAACAGTCTCTGTTAACTCGGTCAAATGCCTTGTTTGCATCAATGAAGCACACAAATGTATCACGCTTCTGCATTTTACGCTTGTTTATAATCGAGTATAGTGCATACATGTGTTCGGTGCATGATCGTTTTCGTCGAAAACCGTTCTGTTCGTCCACTAAAATGTTATTTTGCTCAGCCCACTTGGTTAGTCTACAGTTTAATATATCCGCGTAAATCTTGCACGGGATAGATATCAGCGTAATCGGCCGGTAGCTCAATGGGTTTCTGGGGTCGTTGGCGTCCGATTTCGGGATAGGTTTAATGAGGCCTGACGTCCACTCACTCGGCACGGTCCCGTGTTCAAAACAAAACTGTATATATATATGATAAAACCTTGTATAAATATGATACATGTGTAGTGTATATAAGTATACATGTATACATAGTTGTGATACCCCTGAAATGCCGTGTCCGATAACCATGTTAAGCCATAACTGAGAGTCTCAATGCAGTTTGAGTATGCCCATGCTACAGAAAATACCAGCATAGTGGCTTTTGATATCAATATAGTCAGACAAGGTTTGGAACTGAGTAAGATTGCGAGGCCCGACGAGCAAGTCCTACCCTTTTCCGAGGCCAGCTTGATTAACCTAATTGCAAACTAGATTAGCATGATGTTAATTACATTCGTCTGCTAACGTTTTTTGCTACAAGATGGACACATATGGCGTGTTTGTATTGATGAGAATGCGGACATGATTACGTTGCATCATTTATCATCACAGCCTCGTGACGTAGTTCAGTCAATGTAACATCTGCGGCAGTAGTTTCTACGTATTCACTTTAATGATAAGAGTGTGTGCCTATACATTTAAAACTTTTATTTAAACGAAATGTTTTAATGTGTAAATAATGCAAATTTTATATTCGCCTATTATGTATTATTTAGTATTATGTATCCTAAGCAGCCATTGATAAACACTTCGATTGGATCCTTGTGATTGATAGTTTACGATTACATTTGAATTGCATGACATGTCCTATGTACAAAGCACGTGTTGTTGTTTTCATACGTACCATTCCGTATCTTAAGTAATATTAACACATGAGTTAGCGACGGTACTGGGTTTCAGTTGCAGCATACAAATGCGTAGGTATTACACATATTGATTTTACATTAACGATGTTGTCGTCATTGATTTGTTTCAACTGGGCAAGTACAGTAACACTCACAAACAACTGTATTGATAGCTCATTCAGTATATATATATTAATATGTCTATGACCTTGTAGGATATTGTTTTAAGACTCCTACAGAGAGTGGTGATGTACTATATTGCCGTATAGTTTTAGTTGCATATTGTATCTGTTGTCTGTTTGTATTGTGATGAAACTTTAATAAACACACAATGGAAGAGAACGTATGTGTTAATTACAGAGAACTTACACAATGGGAAGGGAATAATTAATTTAGTTATACATTTACGTTGATGTTCTTATTGTGACTCATATCCATGCTACATGTAAGCTGTGACCGAGCATCGAAATTTCTTTTGAGTATGCCCATTGTAATATATAGAAAAATAACAGTGTTTATTGATATCAAGATTATCATACAAGGTTTGGAAATAGGTAGGATTCATAGGCTGCCAAGATATTCATACAATTTAGGAGGTGAGCCTGGTGAACTTGATATTAAACAACACCAGTGTGGAATTATATTTACCAGGCAACATGTTAACCTACAAATGGATGGACAAATATGACGAGGTGTTTATTAATAATGACTATAGCATGTTTATCATTCAATACAGTAGCACATGCATGGGCATGACAATGGTTTAGTAATCAATAACACGCTTTACTCACTTAGAAAAGGGTGTTCGGATTTCTTCTTATTTTGATGCTAAATTTAAGAACTACTATCATGTCTAATAATTGTTTTTTTGCTTTGTTTTAAACTATTTTTCACAATTGGTGAGACGTACATACACTATCATAATTATGTTATCGTATCTTTGTAAGTATGCAAATTTGTAAAAAAAACATATCACTAAATGCTATGTATTCTTGAAATGATAATTCAGTAATTAGGTAATAATTAATAGCTGTATATATGTTTAGTAGCTGACTATCATGCGTTTTGCAATTATAAACATGCAGTCTAGTTTTCTGACATCTCATTATTTGCAGTTATGTATTGACATATTAATAATTATTATGTAACAGTGTCCTGTACGCGTCTTTCAATGTGCTCTTTCGTTTAGTTTTAATGCCATGTTGTATCCTCGCACTTATTTCATACATTAGAGGAAATGAAAACTCTTCCCTGGTGCAATAAATTCAAGGTATCCGTAAGTTTGAAAGTAGTATTAGTTCGAGCCACAAAACGCATAATGTGTGCCCAGGTTAGCTCAATTGGATAGCGCTCACAGTGGCGAGGGGGCAGACGAAGTACTTTGTGGCAAGTGGCAGCTTTCAGCTCATCGACCATGTAACGGGGCCGATGGTTGTTCCGGCGAACGATCTCCAAGAACTCCGCCTTTTGTAGATCGTCTGTGTAGGCAATGCCTCTGCCACGTAGCCACGTCCATAATGTAGCTACCGTCGCCTCAGTCGTCGGGGTCCAACTGTCATTTGTCAACACACAGTGATACGGAGCCTGGTCTATGACAATCGTACTGGGTCCAGGAAGTGCAGGAAGCGGGTAGATGTCCACCAGTTGATGATACTCACCAGTGTCTGACGTCAACACGAACGCACCAAAAACCGCTGACAAAAGACCAACGTCCCTACAACCTGCATCCAGTACAATGATCCTCTTGCCCTTGCCGGTAGGGACAGACCTTCTACAAACACTACATCCATCACCTACAATCTCATGCACTCCGTTACGATTCACTTCCATTCAACAACCGTATAATTCACACTTACCCAGGTTTTTTCTAAATATATAACATGATCTCCTCTACCACGTGCCCTGTATGTATGTAGTTTTAAATATATCACTACTAAAACGAAGAATCATCATGAAACTTTACGTACATTGTCCAATTGTAGGTAACTATGCATTATCTAGCCTATATATCCAAACTTAGTGTGCATTAGATGTCTAACAATTCTGAGAAAATGTAAAACCTTTATTAATAAGCAACTAGCTGTTTCCAACTTTATTCTTTGGACTACATTTTGGGCCCCTAGATATGCACTAATAATCAATGTTTACTTGCCAAAATGTATCAACAACACTGTGGCTGTGCGGGAATTGGAGTTTGTTACTAAACTTTTAGACAAAATAATGAAGATGAAAAAACACATTAGTAGATTTGCACAAAGTGATCATAACATTTTGGGCCTAAGAGAGGGGTGGATTGCGCGAGGGGGACCACGAATATTCATTTGGCGCCAACGCGGCCGGCAGATACACGGGATACGCCCTGGCAGCGGCCGGATGGGTTCTGGGAATGTCAGTCTGCTCGGTCAACTTTCGGGGACATGCTACACAGGAAGTCCGAGTGAATCTCGTTTTGATCGGGGAAGAGCAGGCGACTGGTGTCACCAAGAATGCGGGGCAATTAGAGCGCCCGCCGGGAGTGTTATAAATTGTATAACCAAAACCGCTGACGCCAGGAGCTCTTCCACAGTTGTGATATTATTAATCGAACTAGACTTGTGATGAATGCCGAAACACTATATCCTGAGTTGACATCCGGGGCGGCTGTTCCGACCGCTTTCAGGATGAACAGGATTGTTGAGATCCAGAGTCTTCTCCTACAGGAAGAATCTGCCCGCGCTGGCCTTGCCAGAAAATATCGACTAGCTACGAATGCGGTTGACGGCATCGATACGGCGCTCGCATCGACTTCGGTAGTGAGTGGTGTTGGAAGCGTTTCTTTATTATCGACCATTTGTATGGCGGGCCGTTTCATAGGACTCAGACTCAGAGAAAAAAACACGACCTCATTTCTGTCGTGGCGCGGACGAATACAAATAGTATTGACTCCATAATCAGCAAAGCCATTCAGGACAACGACATTTCGAACGATGTGTTTAAGGTGGTCTGTGATGAATGGGGCAGGTACCAGGCCTTGACACAGGACATTCGAACCTAGTTTAAGGCCTCTGGACCTCAGACTCTGACAGACGAAGTTGTAAAAAACTAGTGCTCCGGGGCTGCGAAGAAGAGAGAAAAGAACTACTACACCATCTAGGGTAATACTATATTCATATATGTGCATGTTTCAGCCATTCTCCAAGCAGGGGATGTAACTGTACAGGCCTCGAGTTCCAAGTGCATCACCGTGATTATCGCCCATACATGTCCCCCGCCGCCCACCATACTTTGCGCTATACGGTATGGTGATCGCAAAGCTACAATAAAACAACTGTAACGGCGTAGTATATCGCTCGTTATTCCAGTTGTATAGCTACACTCATACAAAAGTTCCTGGTCATACTTGTGACAAAATCCGGCTATTAGCACCTACAGTTGTTTCTGTCAAAATGTTCCGGGTTTATACGTGTACAAAGTGTTGTGCGTTGCGTATCCGTGGAGTTTCCGTTAGTTGAGTTGTGTTTCAAACCGTGCGTCGTCTACGTGTAATACGTTTTCGGCCATGCGTTGCGTTTCCCCACTATTGCGCATGCGCGAAAGTCGAACAAACCGTGTTCAACGCATTGAGTTTCAAAAGCGTGTAATCCGTGTACAACGGTTGTAAACGCATACAACGGTTGTAAACAACGCATTGAGTTTCAAAAGCGTGTAATCCGTGTACAACGGTTGTAAGCGTATACAACGATTGTAAACGTATACAACGCTAAGGTAAACCGTTTAAACGAGTTAACGCTTTCTTTGACGAACGGTTACACGCTTCTACATGTACACAGTACCGTACATATGAAACCGTGTTATACGTATAACACGTTTCCACTGGTTTTAACGCATTACACGTTTTGGTATGCCAACCGTGTATCGCGTAGAATGCGCATGCTCAGATCGTTCTTCGTGTGTATATATATCTTTAGATAGGTCCCAAAATCCGCACCTGTGCACATAGATGTCCATTTGTAACCACTATATAGTAACCCTAACCCTAACCCAAAGGTGCGGATTTTGGGCCATATTTGCTACACTCACTCTGCAGGGCTTCTAAAAGTTTCAGTTTTCTGGTTCTGGACCGATTTTTTAACTCTCAGACCGATTGAGATTTGAAAACTAGTCTTAAAAATCGGTCCGAGAAAAATTGCCAGTCGGCTGCTATTTCGCTATAAACCTTGTAAATTTACCGGTTTTGACCACCAAGTAATTTATGACACATATCCGCGGGCCATACCGTGGTTAAACCAGTGTGCAAGCTCCGCTGTGTATTTCAGTTTCTCCAAATATCGATTAATCTTAACACGCGTGGGACAGGTGTATAGAGGATTAATGACTGAAATAGACTGGCTTCAGCGTAAAAATACGAGAGTTCCTAGACTCGCCATAGACTGATGATGTTAAAATAAAATACAGAAACCATGCACTGTGTTCATCTGTGTTCGTAATATTTAACCCCAAGTAACTGACACGGACTATCGGCCCGGGCTATTCCATATTAAGTTAGGAACTGTTACATTACGCTGTATTAGGGGTCATTTTTGTGTACATAAAATGTACATAGGAATGCCGCAGATCCTGATGAGCCGGCTCACGTGACATTTTGATAAACGACAAGGTACATCTGTCGTGTTAAAAGCGTGACTCATTAGGCATCAGAGATTAGGGGTCAATTGAAGTGCTAAATCACACCGCCGATGTACTTTGAACTCGATCTGAGGGTATGTATTCGCGATATTTTAAAAGAGACGAAACAAGGACGCCTCGAAGCGATCGGGGCCGATCAGGTATTCGCGTTAAAACGTGTAACCGTTGTACACGTTTCAACGCTTTAATATAGCTACACGCTTCCATGTAAAGCGTTGTACACGTTTCAACTCTTTCACCTCGCTACATATGTATACGTCAAAGCGTGTTATACGCCTTGAAGCTAAACATATTACACGCTGTAAAACTAAACGGTTTGACAATGTGTATTACACGTGTACGAACCGTTATACGTTTTAAACGACGTATACAACGCTTTTTAAACTAAACGGTTTGACAATGTGTATTACACGTGTACGAACCGTATTATACGTTTAAACAACGTATACAACGCTTTTAAACTAAACGGTTTGACAATGTGTATTACACTTGTACGAACCGTATTATACGTTTAAACAACGTATACAACGCTACAGCAAACCGTTGCGTTCGCGTTGAGTTTGCAAGTGTTGTCTACGGTGGAACAAAAACGGAGAATGCACTGTACCACCAGTGTAGATGGTGATCAAGATCAAGAGATCAAGGTGCTTCAATTGGAATTTATTATCCGGCTCGAAGTCATGCCGGCAAAATATTGTGGGCCCAGCTGACGACAATTTTTATTTTTTGGGCGGATGTATGTTATGCGATAGAAGACAAAACATCTCAGCGAATTACTGCACCATCAAAAATAACAAAACCCTTCTGGGTGTTCTTTTTTGTTTTGCTAAGCGACGTGTTGCAGGCTCGCGCCCACTGAACTCCATCTGGCGACTGTCTAGGCTGGTACCCTCTTCCCCATGCTTCTCGAAAAGGGTAGAGCAGTCTGTGAAGTGTGTGGGTGAACCACACGTTGGCAACGTGTCCCGGTTGTGCAATAAGGGTTGTATTCTGTTTTTATTTGATTTCTTAAAATAACCAAA
Organism: Conchocele bisecta; assembly: GCA_029237695.1. Classification (NCBI taxonomy): domain Eukaryota; kingdom Metazoa; phylum Mollusca; class Bivalvia; order Lucinida; family Thyasiridae; genus Conchocele; species Conchocele bisecta. The sequence continues at coordinate 11,835,289 of CM055278.1, forward strand.
AAAAATTAAGTAGTAATAGGGGGTGTTAAATTAATAAAAAATAAATTAAAACAATAATAACACTGTGAACCAATGATATCTCAGTTAAACTAGGTCGGGCTTTCATGTATACATGTACATATGCGTGTTAAACCTGCACGACAGTATATTGTAACACTGTATTATCGATTAACGAAATACACGCGGCTAAAAATAGATATATGTTCACAAACCGAGCAATTGTAAATAAACATACTGGCTGAAAGGAACATTGCCGTCTGCTGCTTGATATTTGACTGGGTCACGAGATTGTGGCGGCCACTCGTCACCCTCGCCGCCCCGGGGCTCTCTTGGGGGGGGGGGGCAGAAAGGGCGCTGGCATGGGTGGCAGAGCTGAGGGGACCCCCAGGGGTTTATAAATGCACACATCCTGCTGCTGCTACGCGCTCTGTTGTTGCGCCGGTATGTAGACGAACGCCCGATTGCCTACATACACAATTGCCCTTATTATTTATGTACGTGGAGCCTTATATGCTTTTGGGGGAACAATTTGGGGTGGGAGCCTGCCAGGGGGTGGGCCGTCCCTGTGCTCCCCCCACCACAGTCTCTGCATTGTTCGTCGTTCCGATTGATCTCCGAGCGACGCTGGGAGACGCGATCGCCCCGGGCCGGCGAGGGGGTGGGCCGTCCATTGGGCTCGCCCCTGGGCTCTCCCCACACTGCATTGTTTGTCGTTCTGACATGGGCGCTCCCATGAAGGGAGGGGGGGGGGGGTGGGGGGGGGTGCTGGGAGTCGCGGCGGGGCCGGGGGAGCTGGTCTGCTGGCATACCATTCTGCTTGTCGATTGGGGCCTCAGCACTTTGGTGACACCACGGGATGACTGCGTATATCATAAGACACGAGTGTACGACATACATATATGTATGTGCATATATAGTCCGGACTATATGTGCATGTAGCTCCATACTATGCAACAAGTACATGTAATGTTGTCCATTTATATGTTGACAATTATTATTATTTGCTCAACGGTTTAGTGAGCCTTCTCTTGTAATTCTTTTAGAATGACAAATGTACGTGTACCTGTGATGTGTAATTTAACTATGTACTGTCTGCTCAATGTACATGAAATATTCTCCGATGGAGTTTGACCAATGAGGTAGAGCGTATCGGGTTATTCTGGCCGCAGACCAATCATTCCAGGTTCGGGTCCGCTAAAAAATGCAGAAAAAATAAATTCCGCGAAATTCAAATATGCCGCCGACGACGATCACTGAGTGGGATCAGGGGCCCGTTTCACTAGACTTCGTACGACTAAAAGGTTCGTAAGTGAAAAGTTAGGATCGTCCGGCAATTTCATTATTTTGCACTTACGAACATTTTAGTCGTACGAAGTTTAGTGAAACTGCCCCCAGGATTGCAGAGTGCGTGTCGGGTAAGTGGCATAGAGAGGACAAGCGTTCGGGTGTCAGAGACCAAACTATTTGCTAGTTTTGTTTTATAAATCAGATTCGGACATTTGACGCAGTAAATGACCCATTCAAAATGTTACGATATAGAATCTGTCGCGGTTGACCCGTGTTTTCACCTACATATTGCATTGTGTTTTAGTGTAATTATTGTATAGTAACACGGGCCACCAGAGTCTAATTGGCATATATGGACGTTTCCTGATAAATAGAATACCATACTAGTGTATTTTGATATCAAGTTTATCAGGCTCGGCTCGGAAACGGTAGGAATTCCTCGGCAAGCCTCGGCAATTCCTACGCGTTTCCTAGCCTTGCCTGATAAACTTGACATCAAAAGACACTAGCCTGGTATTCTCTATATATTGACCAACAAGTACACTGAGTGTTTATCATCCATTTTCGTCTGTTTCGTTCAAGAACTTTCAACACATCTTCGTTGTATCTCGTCGTTACATTTTAATAAGTCGTCTGTACGCGAAAAGTATGTAGTTATGGCGGCTTATCAGAAGATGTATTATCACGTTATTCGGATGGCCGACGTAAGCCACTATGACAAGGTATTGTAACGACCCTTCGTTGCATCTGTCTTTAAGAATACACGGGCCCTTGTGAATCAGGATATGGAAGCGGGAATAACTATAGCTACTTGGCAATGAAAGAACGACAGTCGCGAATTCAGTATTGATACCTGATATTTTATAACACATAAAACACAATATTATGCAACACGTACAACTATATGAGGGTGACAATTCATGGTAACAATAATGGTATCGGGGTGGTATATAGGATTATATAAATCAACAGTTAGTATATATTCGTAGTACATATAGTCACAGAGCTGGAATCACGAAGCTATGATGAGGACTAATTATGCTGGGTGGGGGACGAACACAGCGGGAATCGCGAAGCTATGGTGGGGAATCACACAGCAGGAGGACACGAAGCAGGGTCGGAATCGCACATCAGAGGTTGGAGGGGGGCTGGGGGGGCACGAATGTAGGGGGGGGGGGGGGGGGTCACACATCTGGGGGTCAGGAAGCTGGGGGTGGGAACTAATGTTGGGTGGGGAAGTCACACAGCGGGGATCACGAAGCTATGGTATGGGGTTACACAGCAGGAGTGGGTGGGGCACGAAGCAGGGGGCACGACGCTGCGGTGGGGAGTCACACAGATGGTGTGGGGACTAATGTTGGGTGGGGAAGTCACACAGCGGAGATCACGAAGCAATATGGTGGGAAGTTACACAACAGGAGGGGGTGGGGCACGAAGCTGGGGTCAGGAAGGGGGCACGACACTGCGGTGGGGAATTACACATCAGGTGGCACGGATCAGGAGTGGGGAGTCACACAGCCGGGGGTCAAGAAGCTGGGGTGGGGACTAATGTTGGATGGAGAAGTCACACAGCGGGGATCGCGAAGCTATATGGTGGGAAGTTACACAGCATGAGGGGGTGGGCACGAAGCAGGGATCAGGAAGAGGGCACGACGCTGCGGTGCGGAGTCACACAGCTGGGTGGGGAAATACACAGCAGATGGGCACGGATCAGGAGTGGGGAATCACACAACCGGTGACCACGAAGCTGGGGTAGGACGCAAGAGTGGGTTCACCTAACATGGGTGGGAGGGGGCTCGAAGCTAAGATGGGGAGCCGCACTGCAGGGGGTCACGAAGCTCGAGTCGAGAATCGTATCGCAATGGGGAAAAGTGGGTGGGGTAATGGGATATTGGCATTATCATGGTTCCAGCCAATATTATTAATCAATAATGCCAGAATAATGTTCAAATCATCACATCTAACGACTAACGGACCATTGGTAACATCGTCGGTGAGTAATGGTTAAGGGGAGAGGATATTTGGGCATTGGGAGTTCTGAGACGCGAGGTGCGTCTCGAGTTGCGTCTCTCGGGACAAAGTCGCCAACTGATATCGATTCGATTCGGCTCATATTTAAGGGTGGGAATTGGCTCGAACACCTTCCATACCGGACAAGTTCCGGTACTTTCCGTAAGGTTTTGGACAAGTTCCGTGACATGTCCAAATTCCGTAACATTTTACGGAACTTGTCTAACCTCCCGCACAGTGATTGGCTGGATTGTGAGGACGGACAGTTCCCATAAGATACGAGTCAAAACAAGCACAGCCAGTAAACATGGCTATTACCTTTCTAAAACAATTATATGAGATACGATGGTAGTGAGTTTAAACAACAAGCTGTGAACGGGTATTATTACTAACTTAAATAGAAATTTGTCATTTGTATCGAAGTTTAGTTTATTTCTTTACTTACATCTCATCAACTGTGTCATCAACTGTACAACATAACATTCATAACATACATAACATACATAACAGTTATACAATATACATGCACATTTGCCATTCGATATAGAATTATAAGAGACGACTCACTTCAACTTATCACAGCATCGTTTAAAATAACATAATTTGTATGTACAATACTAATAAAAGTTCATAATCAACAAATGTACACGGTTTCTAAAACCATATAAGAGGATATAACACATTCGACATTTTACATACTTATTACAATACTTGTTGCGTAATATGGAGCTACATGCATACACACTCCGAACTATATATACACATATATATGTCTATGCATGAACATGCATATATACTCGTGTTATCGATAAACACAATCAACACAGGTGTCACAGAACTGCTGCGCCCCAATCGACACATTTCACAGGATCGGAATTAACTGCGATGCCATGCTACACCACATCTGTCAAACGGCACTCCTGTGGATATATGAATGAACTCCATATTTGCAACAAATTAATATATTTGTCTATTTGTTTTGTTTGTTTGTAAATAATAAATACAAGAACAAACAAGCAATTAACCGGCGAAGTTTCCGTTGCCACCGCTCTGTATCCTGATTAAAACAATCAGTGGCAACGACAACCACGATTGGCTGATTCCTTTCTTGTGTCCCGCGTTGCATAGCTACCGCTAATCGTGACAGTGCAAAGAAACCATAGTATGCTTTCATCACTTGTCTAAGAAAGAATTAAATAATTTCAAATAAATCACAAAATAATGTCTATATACAAAGGCATCGTATATATGAAAAGGCTTAACATACCACTATCATCTCAACTCAGATTTGAAACGAACTGATTTGCAGTAGATATGCCATAGGGCGTAAGAGGGATATAGAAGGTTAAAGTAATACAAATAAGAACTTGAATTATTTACACATATATAGAATATAAAATGAAAGCCTTCTACTTATACAATATAGCATGCGACTCATCCTGAATCTCACTGATACAAAAGTGGCAGATACGTTCGCCTTCTACAATATTCTCTTTTCGTCCGGTTTCTATACGCAAAGGCCCAACGCCACATCTAAATTTAGCAAAGGCAGACCTATGATTTAATGGTAGAATAAGTTTACAATAAGGTACGTGCAACTGTAAACGTATATATACGTCTCAGTTTGTTACGGCCGAATGACACACATAATATAGTAATTAACAATGACTACCCTCGTTATAGTAAATGTGTCCCTACATTTGTAGCATAAAATGTTTACTGATAAATATAATTCCGTGCTAGTGTCATGTTATTCAGGCTGGCCTCGGACATGGTAGGAATTGCTGGGCGAGCATATGAATCCTAACCGTTTCCAAACATTCTCTGCTAATATTGATATCAAAATACAGTGATACCTCTCTAAACCGGACACGCTGGGAGGTTCCTAGGGTTTCCGGTTGAGTGATTTGTCCCTGTAAATCAGACATTTCATCATTCTGAGCCATAGGTATGAGCTATGCGATATCATTAACAGACATGATCACCTGAAATGAATGACCAAGAAACTCATCAAAAATATTATCACATATTCGTCTTTGTGTCCGGTTTAGAGAGGTTACACTGTACACTATCCTGGTATTCTCTAAAGCATGTGACTTACTCAAACATATTTCAACGCTCGGTCATGACATGGTTATGGTTCACGGTAATTCACGGTATCACAACTATATATATATATATATATATATATATAGTGTATATAAGTTTGCATATATATACAGTGGAACCAACCTGTCGTGTTCGTTCGTGTGTGCACTTACACGCTGACCCCACTGTATGTTGTCATATTTATACAAGGTGCACAATATATATACGCATGCAAACTTATATACACTACACAGTTATCATATTTATACAAGGTGCACAATATATTATAAGTTATTGTGATTCTACACAGGCTATATGGTGTAATATTGCCCGTCTGGAGGTATGTTCACCCGAAGCGATAGCCGAGGGTGAACATACCTTCAGACGGGCAATATTACACCATATAGCATGTGTAGAATCAAAATAACGTATTTTTCATACCGCAGATCCTGTATTTGGCCGTATAAACATTCTTCTTTTGATCCGAGATTCGATTTTCTTAATATAAAGGCGTAAATGAACATTTTGTTTTTTTATTAAACGAAAACAGACTAAATATGGAGTAAGAAATCCATCGAAAACGACTTTATGACAGTTTTTTTATATCGTGTAATTTAATTTATATTCAACTGCTCTATCGATCTGCTCTCCCTTTGGCGCCTCTAGAATAATGCGACTGGTTCCCAAAAAATCGCTGTCATTGCTACGCCGCGGTTTCGTGCATGGAACCCATAGTTTGTGACCTAAATATAGCCGTGTCACGAAGACAAGCGTGTTGAGATTTGAAAAGCAATTTTCGTTATTTTGGCTAATGTTTCGCTCATATTTTGATGAGCGAGGAATATTTATGGAAACATAAACAATAAAGACTGGTTTTGAGTGTACAATTTGTTACTTGTATTGATCAATTCGGGGTTTTATTGTGCTTAGTGAGGAATACAATTCGCAATCGCGAGACGCTTCCAAAATGTGTTGAGGCGCCGGAGGGGAATCGCAATTTCTCTATGTTCGACGGCCTTGGCAGGTCATATAATATATATGACCAGGCAAGCTAGCCAATCAAAAGCCGAGAAACTTATCTGCGGTATGACAAATATATATATGCAAACTTATATACACTATACAGTTGTCATATTTATACAAGGTGCACACTATATATATATATGCAAACTTATACACACTATACAGTTATCATATTTATACAAGGTGCACACTATTTTAAAGTGGAATTATAGACGGAAAATACATTTAGCCTGTATATACACTATTTAAAGTCAACTGGAGGTATCACATTCCCATTTTGGTATTGTCACATATTTATGTAATTAACACATATAGTGCTTTTTTGCAACATGGTCTATTCAATTATCATCACAATACAAACAGACAACAGATAAAATCAAATCAAAGTCAACCAAATCGATGGTATTGACATTAAACACACACATGATATGCTTTTAGCATAATAAATAGTTTAAACATGTTCCAATGATGTGTGAGGTTGAACGATAGATAGCCTAGGGAACGTATTACCTGAAGATTCTACGGAGCCCCGCAGGGGACATGGACTTTTGTTTATTAATTCGTTCCCAAGAAATAACAATTAGTTCCCTCAATTTAACAATTCGTTCCCTCTAATTAACAATTCGTTCCCACGAAATGACAATTCAGTCCCTCAATTTACTAAATGGTTCCCTCGAATTAACTATTCGTTCCCAAGATATAAAAATTTGTTCCTTCAATTTACTCGAATTGACAATTCATTCCCACGAAATGAAAATTCGGTCACTCAATTTAACAATTCGTTCCCTGGAATTAACAATTCGTTCCCATGACATAACAATTCGTTCCCACGAATTAACAATTCGTTCCCGTGAGAACGAATTGTTATTTCGTGGGAATGAATGGTTAAATTGAGGGAACGAATTGATAATTCGTGGGAACGAATTGTTAAATTCAGGGAACGAATTGTTATTTCGTGGGAACAAATTAATAAAAAAAGAATTCTATCTCCCCTACGGGGCTTCGTAAGATTCCTTGCGGTAATCGTTTTACTGGTCCATGAGATAATCATCGGTGCAGGGAGTCTAAATTTTAAATTGCCCTCTTTTTTATTTGACAAATTCTGATTGATATTCGAAAAACGATTAAACCAAGGCAGATAATCGCTGAAGGTGTCTTACCCAGGTTAGTTGCAGTTACTTTCCTTTACATATGTATTATGGTTTATCGTTGTAAATTCAGCCCTGTTCCGCCTGGTTGAATCGCTGATCGATCTGACATGGGTAGATCGAAATGTTTATCGACAATTACTTACACCACAGTTTGCAACCGGTGCATCCCGTCCCCAGAGTCACGAATATTCGTGCCTCGTGTATTAGTCCTGCCGATATTTTGCCATTTGGGACTTGGCGTATATACACTGCTTTTTTTTGCTGATTTTGCATCTCCTTACTATATATTATTTGAATCCGGCAGATGAAACTCTGTCATCCAGGAGCATTTTCCAAAATCCAAGATGGCGTCCAATATGGCTGCCCAAAACAACAAAAAAGTATTTGCCTCTGAATAGTAGTTTGTATTACGCATTGCTTTAAAGCAAATCCTTAAAACGTCATAATGTGTATTTTGTCTCCAATATAGTACTCAAGATGGCCGCAAATACGGTTTATAGTAAATAAATGTGTCACTATGGCTTGAAAATATTCAATATGCTTTGAACATTCATTGCGTTCATTATAAACACTTTTCAGTTTCATTTTGCGGTTTGCATAATGCCTTTGATTACTAATCATTCAGATATATACTATTTCAATTATTTCCAAGATGGACGCCGAAAATACTGTGTTTTATCAAATATGATTATTTTCCATTTTCCAGTTAACATTTTTAACTGAAATGTGCTGTATTGATATTAGATGAATTAGCTATGTACTTATTTAGTATGTTTGCCAATATGTCCATTTTGTTTGAAGCATTTGAACGTTAATGTGGACAACGCCATCCGTATTCATAAAACGTAGCATGACAGAGTACATGTCGGAAGGTACATGCCATCATGGGAGTATTATACATCATATAACTGCAGACGTAGCATAGTTGCTCTTTTACCAGAACGTTACATATTAAATGTGTTTATATATACAGTACCAAACTGTCGTAGATTGTCTATTACATGCCCATGGGTTTGTATTCGGATATGTTACATGTAAATGCCACATAGCGGCTCGTTGAAGGTGACACACGTGTTCGTCATTTATCACAAATATACACGCTACTCCTGATCTGGAATAGCTTAACTTTAATCAATAATCTTACAATTTGTTGAGCCAGGGAAATCTGATATTACCAATGGTACACTCGTCATTTATTGTTATAGGGCCAACCAGTCCTATATAATTAATGTTGGGCAACCTATTTTGATTGCATGAATCCTTTTCTCTTACTATGTCCACCCAGTAGACACAAACTGTCCTTTATATCAGACATAATCCGACAAATTGTCTGGAAAAATAAACATTATTTCACCATTACCCCACGTATTGGTTGGCATTATTATACATTTTATATCTGATCTCAATTTCCACACTGATATCAGGGGCGATAACCGTGTTTCCTTAAAATGTTAACGGACATACTATTTAATCTCTGTATTTATTTGTTGATGTGCAATGATCATACTTTATAATCTTTCGAAATTATTATATGTTCAGGTGGCGCATTTAAGTAGAATAAATAATTAAAAAATATCATGCCTCATTTGCATTTGAGAATATACTGATACCACCGCGAGTCACTATCAGTAAAATATATATTACTAAATGATTATATTTTTTAGAACTGGTGGAATAGTGACACAATTATAGTATACACTTATTTAATTCCTATAAAAAACATGTTGTGCCTACTGAGTGGGCATGTATGTACCTGTAAACTTTCACGAGGATAACAGTGAAACATATTTTACCAGTTGTATGTGCACCCTGAAGGAGTGCACAATGCGAAAGTGAGAAATCCGAAACTGAAATGAAATGTCATGCAAAGCATGAACTGTATTTGGCAAAATCAATGAGGTTATTCTAATATGTTGGAGTAACAAGCTTTAGTGGAAAATATTTGAAATATTCAAAACAACAGATGACAAAGGGTGTATTACTGCCAACATATCTGCTGGACATCAAAGGGAATAGCGGTCAATAGCCACATACCGGTATTAACCGGTATTAACCGTTTTAAACTGTTTAACACCACAGACTCTACAGCAATATTTGCAAACTTTATGTAGTTCCAGATTAGCCGGCTTAATAAACGGTCTAGTGTGAAAATAATTTTCTAACGAACGGATTGGCGGGAGAATTATCATGGATGAATCCCATTCACTTACACTGGAGTAAACCTAGACATTATCTACACTATTCAGTTTTAATAATACAACGTCAAAACTGTTTACAAGTTCACCCATACTGAAGAGAAAAGAAACAACTTGCAAGCTATGTCGCGCTTTCCGAAATCTAAGCGGGCGCGACAATAAAATGATCACTAAATTACAATAGCAGACAGTATTAACTAATAAGGCCTAAACAAATTAGCTGTGTTTCAGGTTACATGCTGAAAAAAGGTTTGGTCAGTAGGATGTCAATTTTTTTTAGCCAAACATAAGTGAAAACTAACAATTATTGTTTTAAATATTAGCTATACTTACAGTATTGGTTTAAAACATACTTTGTGCATAACAATGACTAAGTAGTTAAAAATACTGAGGTAACAATTTATTTCTTTATTTTTTTTAAATGAATGATAAAAATTACGACCACATCAAAAAAACAGGGTCGTTCGGGATACCTGAAACACGGCTTATTTGTACACGTTCTTAGGGAGAAGTACCCCACTCAAGTGTGTGTTATTCAGACATATATACTGGACAACATAGACATGGGTTCATGCCGTCACATTCCCCTAAAGGGGTTGCAATGGGGATTCTCAGATCACCAGTTGCTCATTTGGCGATATTTTTGTCAATTATGCATAAAACATACGTATTATAGATCACATGTATCTCAAATTATATACATCAGTTTCTTATGTACACACACCGCAGTACGTTATTGTGGTACAAGCTATAGTTGTTGCATTCAGTGAAAAACGGATTAAGACAATAAACAGGCAGATGCCAAAAAAAGCACCCTACAATATGTTTACCAGTAATATTGAAAATAACAATGCTTGTTTAATCAGAATGGGCCCCACTGGGACTCGAACCCAGGTCACTAGTATAAATACCAGTATGCTAGCTGCTGCACTACAAGGCCTGACCAAACCGATAAACACAACATTATTCAATTCAATACTATGTTAAATTGTATAAAGCTTATGTATATGTATAACGCGGGTCTCTCGTGGAGCTGCAGTGTAATACACGATTTATGCAGAATTCATTTCAGTTGCTGAGCCACTTAAACCGGAATTTGCCAGAAAGACCGAAAGAGCCTATCTATCGGAATGTTATCTATCGCTGGCTTGACTCCGGTATTTCACACTCGATGAAAACTCGCCGAAAACAAAGTTGCTAAATTAATGCATTTAAAGCATGTAATGTATAAATTTAGTATCAACACTTTACCCTATATAATTTATATAAATACTTTAATAGATAGGTCCCAAAATCCGCACCTGTGCACATAGATGTCCATTTGTAACCACTATATAGCATTGGTTACATTGGTTACATAGGTTACATGTCTTGTCTCAATGTTATAAACCAATACTAAAGCATGCTCTGCAGAGATGGGCAATTACTCTTTTTTATGCCTTTCATTTTTGGATTACACGGTTACAGGCTCTTTGTCTTTGGTTACATACGGTTACATCGGTTACATACTATTCTTCTGAAAGGACGGACGATTAATTTGATTTTTTATCTTTAATGCCTTTCATTTTGAGTTACACGGTTACACGCTATATGTCTTTGGTTACATACGGTTACATCGGTTACATGCTATTCTTCTGAAAGGATGGACAATGAATTTTATTTTTTATATTTAATGCCTTTCATTTTTGGGTTACACGGTTACACGCTATATGTCTTTGGTTACATACGGTTACATCAGTTACATAGGTTACATACTATTCTTCTGAAAGGACGGACGATCAATCTGATTTTTTATATTTAATGCCTTTCATTTTTGGGTTACACGGTTACACGCTATATGTCTTTGGTTACATACAGTTACATCGGTTACATACTATTCTTCTGAAAGGATGGACGATCAATCTGATTTTTTTCATATTTAATGCCTTTCATTTTTGGGCTACACGGTTACACGCTATATGTCTTTGGTTACATACGGTTACATCGGGTACATACGATGAATCATTTTTTTTACTGATTTTTTTATATTTAATGCCTTTCATTTTTCGGTTACACAGTTACACGCTCTTTGTCTTTGGTTACATACGGTTATATCGATTACATACTATTCTTCTGAAAGGATGGACGATGAATCTGATTTTTTTATATTTAATGCCTTTCATTTTTCGGTTACACGGTTACACGCTATATGTCTTTGGTTACATACGGTTACATCGGTTACATACTATTCTTCTGAAAGGACGGACGATCAATCTGATTTTTTTATATTTAATGCCTTTCATTTTGGGTTACACGGTTACACGCTATATGTCTTTGGTTACATACGGTTACATCGGTTACATATTATTCTTCTGAAAGGCCGATCAATTTGATTTTTTATATTTAATGCCTTTCAATTTGCGTTACACGCTATATGTCTTTGGTTACATACGGTTACATCGGTTACATACTATTCTTTTGAAAGGATGGACGATCAATCTGATTTCTTTATATTTAATGCTTTCATTTTGGGTTACACGGTTACACGCTATATGTCTTTGGTTACATACGGTTACATCGGTCACATACTATTCTTCTGAAAGGACGGACGATCAAACTGATTTTTATATTTAATGCCTTTCATTTTGGGTACACGGTTACACGCTATATGTCTTTGGTTACATATAGTTACATGTCTTGTCTCAATGTTATAAACCAATACTAAAGCATGCTCTGCAGAGATGGGCAATTACTCTTTTTTATGCCTTTCATTTTTGGATTACACGGTTACACGCTCTTTGTCTTTGGTTACATACGGTTACATCGGTTACATACTATTCTTCTGAAAGGACGGACGATCAATTTGATTTTTTATATTTAATGCCTTTCATTTTGAGTTACACGGTTACACGCTATATGTCTTTGGTTACATACGGTTACATCGGTTACATGCTATTCTTCTGAAAGGATGGACAACGAATTTTATTTTTTATATTTAATGCCTTTCATTTTTGGGTTACACGGTTACACGCTATATGTCTTTGGTTACATACGGTTACATCGGTTACATAGGTTACATACTATTCTTCTGAAAGGATGGACGATCAATCTAATTTTTTTTATATTTAATGCCTTTCATTTTTGGGCTACACGGTTACACGCTATATGTCTTTGGTTACATACGGTTACATCGGGTACATACGATGAATCTGATTTTTTTATATTTAATGCCTTTCATTTTTCGGTTACACAGTTACACGCTCTTTGTCTTTGGTTACATACGGTTACATCGGTTACATACTATTCTTCTGAAAGGATGGACGATGAATCTGATTTTTTTATATTTAATGCCTTTCATTTTTCGGTTACACGGTTACACGCTATATGTCTTTGGTTGCATACGGTTGCATCGGTTACATACTATTCTTCTGAAAGGATGGACGATGAATCTGATTTTTTTATATTTAATGCCTTTCATTTTTCGGTTACACGGTTACACGCTATATGTCTTTGGTTACATACGGTTACATCGGTTACATACTATTCTTCTGAAAGGACGGACGATCAATCTGATTTTTATATATTTAATGCCTTTCATTTTTCGGTTACACGGTTACACGCTATATGTCTTTGGTTACATACGGTTACATCGGTTACATACTATTCTTCTGAAAGGACGGACGATCAATCTGATTTTTATATATTTAATGCCTTTCATTTTTCGGTTACACGGTTACACGCTATATGTCTTTGGTTACATACGGTTACATCGGTTACATACTATTCTTCTGAAAGGACGGACGATCAATCTGATTTTTATATATTTAATGCCTTTCATTTTTCGGTTACACGGTTACACGCTATATGTCTTTGGTTACATACGGTTACATCGGTTACATACTATTCTTCTGAAAGGACGGACGATCAATCTGATTTTTTTATATTTAATGCCTTTCATTTTGGGCTACACGGTTACACGGTATATGTATTTGGTTACATACGGTTACATCGGTTACATATTATTCTTCAGAAAGGACGATCAATTTGATTTTTGATATTTAATGCCTTTCATTTTGGGTTACACGCTATATGTCTTTGGTTACATACGGTTACATCGGTTACATACTATTCTTCTGAAAGGATGGACGATCAATCTGATTTATTTATATTTAATGCTTTCATTTTGGGTTACACGGTTACACGCTATATGTCTTTGGTTACATACGGTTACATCGGTTACATACTATTCTTCTGAAAGACGGACGATCAATCTGATTTTTATATTTAATGCCTTTCATTTTGGGTACACGGTTACACGCTATATGTCTTTGGTTACATATAGTTACATACTATTATTCTGAAAGGATGGACGATCAATCTGATTTTTTTATATTTAATGCCTTTCATTTTGGGTTACACGGTTACACGCTATATGTCATTGGTTACATACGGTTACATCGGTTACATATTATTCTTCTGAAAGGACGATCAATTTGATTTTCTATATTTAATGCCTTTCATTTTGGGTTACACGCTATATGTCTTTGGTTGCATACGGTTACATCGGTTACATATTATTCTTCTGAAAGGATGGACGATCAGTCTGATTTTTTTTATATTGAATGCTTTCATTTTGGGTTACACGGTTGCACGCTATATGTCTTTGGTTACATACGGTTACATCGGTTACATTACTTTTCATCTTCTGAAAGGGACGGACGATAATCTGGATTTTTTTTATATTTATTGCCTTTCATTTGTGGGTTACAGGCTCTTTGTCTTTGATTACATACGGTTACATCGGTTACATACTATTCTTCTGAAAGGACGGACGATCAATTTGATTTTTTATATTTATTTGTTCCTTTCATTTTGAGTTACACGCTATATGTCTTTGGTTACATACGTGTGGCCGGAGTCAATTTGTGGTATTAACAAACTGACGGGCGTAAGTTCGATTATATCCGTTGGTGGATGGTAATGGACCACGAAATCCAAATCGCCGGTAACCAGTTTATTGCCATGGTTGTGAATGGAATAATATAGCCTCTGAAATGTACAATTAATACACTAAATATCGAGCATGGATATTTACTTTATTTTCGGCAAGTACAATACCTGGTATATGTTGGGACAATGTATGTCGTTACATGCACACGGTTTCAACATATACTATAATACACGAAACGGTTACAGGTTCGGTGTTGTAACGCATGATGTATTGTATCACGCGGATGAATGGCAGTGTAACAGGTACATATAGAAATGCGCCTTAGACTAATTTACTCGGACTACATGTATACCAGATATAGAGTACATTATTTACAATGTGCTATTCATATTGTTCTCAGACGTCGGTAAGCTTATGTATTTACGAATAATAACCAGTTCACATGATACGAACTGACACGAACCTTAGATGTGGTATTTCCAAACGCATTCGTCACATCTCACTCACATGGTGGGTAGGGTTAGCCTGCAATTGGTTAGGTAAGTGCAAGTGCATGTTTAGAATACGCGGGGCGGATTTGGGAGATAATGCGCGACCAGCATAACCGGGTAAATGCAACAGCGTAAACGAATAAATAGCAATAGGTCAAGATACGCGAAGAACGTAACCGAATATGATACACTACAACCAAGCGAACACGTTTACAATGTAATACCTTATATTATGATGATATGAATCTCCGAATCTCAGGACCAAAGTCTATCTCTCTCGTTGAAAGTATTCTCGTGGAACGTTCCATACAGAGTGAAAGAATATACGATGGAATGCTCATACATACGCGCACGAAGCACGAACACGGCGGGAAGTGGACAAGCCAAGCGGGTGGACGTACTCTCCAAGCCTGGAGTGAAATGTCCGACATTACCAAATATGGCAGCATTAGAGACTAAAAGTAACCGAGTCATGACGGGCAGACGGACATTACCAAATATGGTAATACCAAAGGCGAACTTGTCACATGAAGCTAAATGTATAGTCTGTTTCAGATTATACATGTTACGGGAAATACTATGAATTGACAACAATGAGACCACCGGCGATAAATAGTTTAATGCGAATAAAATACATAGAATGGCAATAAAATCATCTGCTACATACGGTTACATACTATTCTTCTGAAAGGATGGACGATCAATCTGATATTTTTATATTTAATGCCTTTTATTTTGGGTTACACGCTATATGTCTTTGGTTACATACGGTTACATCGGTTACATACTATTCTTCTGAAAGGATGGACGATCAATCTGATTTTTTTTATATTTAATGCCTTTTATCCTTTTTTTTTATTTTGGGTTACACGCTATATGTCTTTGGTTACATACGGTTACATCGGTTACATACTATTCTTCTGAAAGGATGGACGATCAATCTGATTTTTTTTATATTTAATGCCTTTTATTTTGGGTTACACGCTATATGTCTTTGGTTACATACGGTTACATCAGTTACATACTATTCTTCTGAAAGGATGGACGATCAATCTGATTTTTTTACTTTTTTTTAATTAATGCCTTTTATTTTGGGTTACACGCTATATGTCTTTGGTTACATTCGGTTACATCGGTTACATACTATTCTTCTGAAAGGACGGACGATCAATTTGATTACACGCTATTCTCAACGAGACGGTTCAAATGGTGGTCACAGAATATACTTTCAAGGAGAAATTAGAAAAAATCAGTTATAAATAGGATATTATTGACAAAGACTTCCACTGAGAAGTTTAATCATTTTCATCCGGCTATTGGTACAGTCCGACTACTGGTTCCTGCCAATGATATGACTAAAATTTTGCAGACATATTTTGCAATTTCCGTCTAGAGACAAACTTTGTTTTCAGACAAAAGAGAATCCCAAAGATCTACCAAAACAAATACATACAATGAGCAACAAAGTTAACTGCCACACAACAAAACTATTTACAAGTCGCATCCCTGTGTTATCTTTGTCAGCACTCGGTGGTTTCAGATTACGAACGTCAACGAAGTGGGTGGGGTAACAAAAGTGAAACACTTTACTGCAATTCTCGGGACCTGCGCATGAACCAGTACTTGTACCACGTTCTTCCAGATGATATGGCTATAGTATGATCTTTTTAACGTTTTGTGAGACTAGTAATGTCTTTGGATGTACCGATTTAAACAGTTTTAACACCTACCTATCGGAGAACAAGACGCCGAATCTTTCCAAATTACAAACAGACGTAAATTATTGCGCATGAGCGCGTTTTGAGAAAAGTAGATAAAGCTTGATCTAAATTAATTAATATTGGTTTTATTTATCAATCCAGTGTATTATTTGTATTAGTTTGTACAATTTCAGAGTCTGTAGCTGAGAAATCTTTTTATCAAATGTGGAACTATTTTTTACTGCGGAAATACAAATGGTGAAGTGCCTGGCTGTTCCATTTATCGACCATAATGGCTGTTCCCATCCAAAATCGGGCACAAATTGTCCGAAAACACGATTTTCTAACATTTGTTCCCCTTAGCTGTGCATGTCAACACGTAGTGGAAAGTGTGGAATTATGGTAGAAACTTCATGAAAAGTTATGTGTTGAGTTTTCTGTAATAAAACCTGCCCAAATGCCCCCTAACTCGGCGAGTTTTCCCGGCGGGTCTTCAGCGACAATAACTGTCACTAGACTAGCGTCCAGTATCCAGTAATTTCTCGCTATCGTTATTTAGCCAAGCGAGCTAATTATCTTGAAATAATGCATAGGTCCCATAGGGTCCTTACGCCAATCAAACGACTGAGCTTAGCGAACCATGTTTGATTATCTGTAAAACCCACGCATGTGTAGTAATTCAAGATAATCAGCTCACCTGGTAAGAGAAATAAGTTGCTAATTCGGCAAATATCCGTTAATTTACACTATCAGCTTTCCATACCGAGAACAAAATATCCCGATCCAGTGTCAGGCACCCTTATTGCAATTAGATTCTTCTGAAAGGACGGACGATAATCTGATTTTTTTTATATTTATTGCCTTTCATTTGTGGGTTACACGCTCTTTGTCTTTGATTACATACGGTTACATCGGTTACATACTATTCTTCTGAAAGGACGGACGATCAATTTGATTTTTTATATTTAATGCCTTTCATTTTGGGTTACACGCTATATGTCTTTGGTTACATACGTGTGGCCGGAGTCAATTTGTGGTATTAACAAACTGACGGGCGTAAGTTCGATTATATCCGTTGGTGGATGGTAATGGACCACGAAATCCAAATCGCCGGTAACCAGTTTATTGCCATGGTTGTGAATGGAATAATATAGCCTCTGAAATGTACAATTAATACACTAAATATCGAGCATGGATATTTACTTATCGGCAAGTACAATACCTGGTATATGTTGGGACAATGTATGTCGTTAGATGCACACGGTTTCAACATATACTATAATACACGAAACGGTTACAGGTTCGGTGTTGTAACGCATGATGTATTGTATCACGCGGATGAATGGCAGTGTAACAGGTACATATAGAAATGCGCCTTAGACTAATTTACTCGGACTACATGTATACCAGATATAGAGTACATTATTTACAATGTGCTATTCATATTGTTCTCAGACGTCGGTAAGCATATGTATTTACGAATAATAACCAGTTCACATGATACGAACTGACACGAACCTTGGATGTGGTCTTTCCAAACGCATTCGTCACATCTCACTCACATGGTGGGTAGGGTTAGCCTGCAATTGGTTAGGTAAGTGCAAGTGCATGTTTAGAATACGCGGGGCGGATTTGGGAGATAATGCGCGACCAGCATAACCGGGTAAATGCAACAGCGTAAACGAATAAATAGGAATAGGTCAAGATACGCGAAGAACGTAACCGAATATGATACAATACAACCAAGCGAACACGTTTACAATGTAATACCTTATATTATGATGATATGAATCTCCGAATCTCAGGACCAAAGTCTATCTCTCTCGTCGAAAGTATTCTCGTGGAACGTTCCATACAGAGTGAAAGAATATACGATGGAATGCTCATACATACGCGCACGAAGCACGAAAACGGCGGGAAGTGGACAAGCCAAGCGGGTGGACGTACTCTCCAAGCCTGGAGTGAAATGTCCGACATTACCAAATATGGCAGCATTAGAGACTAAAAGTAACCGAGTCATGACGGGCAGACGGACATTACCAAATATGGTAATACCAAAGGCGAACTTGTCACATGAAGCTAAATGTATAGTCTGTTTCAGATTATACATGTTACGGGAAATACTATGAATTGACAACAATGAGACCACCGGCGATAAATAGTTTAATGCGAATAAAATACATAGAATGGCAATACAATCATCTGCTACATACGGTTACATATTATTCTTCTGAAGATGGACGAATACAATCTGATTTTTTTATATTTAATGCCTTTTTTATTCTGGTACAACGCTAATAGGTCATTGGTTTACAACGGTTAACATTCGTACATAACTAATTCTTCTGAAAGGATGGACGATCAATCTTTGATTTTTTTATATTTAATGTCCTTTTATTTTGGGTTACACGCTATATGTCTATTTGGTTTACATTAAACGTTGGTTACATCCAGGTTCACATACTATTCTTCTGAAAGGAATGGACGATCAACTGCTTTTTTTTTATTTAATGCCTTTTATTTTTGGGTTACACAGCTTAGATGTCTTTGGTACCATTTTAACGGTTTTACACCAGGGTACATACTTATTCTTCTGAAAAGGATGGACCGATCAATCTGATTTCTTGTTAAATTTTGCCTTTTTATTTTGGGTTAACGCTATATGTCTTTGGTTAACATTACGGTTTACATCGGTTCAATACTATTTCTTCTGAAAGGACGGACGATCAATTTGATTACACGCTATTCTCAACGAGACGGTTCAAATGGTGGTCACAGAATATACTTTCAAGGAGAAATTAGAAAAATTCAGTTATAAATAGGATATTATTGACAAAGACTTCCACTGAGAAGTTTAATCATTTTCATCCGGCTATTGGTACAGTCCGACTACTGGTTCCTGCCAATGATATGACGAAAATTTTGCAGATATATTTTGCAATTTCCGTCTAGAGACACACTTTGTTTTCAGACAAAAGAGAATCCCAAAGATCTACCAAAACAAATACATACAATGAGCAACAAAGTTAACTGCCACACAACAAAACTATTTACAAGTCGCATCCCTGTGTTATCTTTGTCAGCACTCGGTGGTTTCAGATTACGAACGTCAACGAAGTGGGTGGGGTAACAAAAGTGAAACACTTTACTGCAATTCTCGGGACCTGCGCATGAACCAGTACTTGTACCACGTTCTTCCAGATGACATGGCTATATTATGATCTTTTTAACGTTTTGTGAGACTAGTAATGTCTTTGGATGTACCGATTTAAACAGTTTTAACACCTACCGATCGGAGAACAAGACGCCGAATCTTTCCAAATTGCAAACAGACGTAAATTATTGCGCATGAGCGCGTTTTGAGAAAAGTAGATAAAGCTTGATCTAAATTAATTAATATTGGTTTTATTTATCAAACCTGTGTATTATTTGTATTAGTTTGTACAATTGCAGAGTCTGTAGCTGAGAAATCTTTTTATCAAATGTGGAACTATTTTTTACTGCGGAAATACAAATGGTGAAGTGCCTGGCTGTTCCATTTATCGACCATAATGGCTGTTCCCATCCAAAATCGGGCACAAATTGTCCGAAAACACGATTTTCTAACATTTGTTCCCCTTAGCTGTGCATGTCAACACGTAGTGGAAAGTGTGGAATTATGGTAGAAACTTCATGAAAAGTTATGTGTTGAGTTTTCTGTAATAAAACCTGCCCAAATGCCCCCTAACTCGGCGAGTTTTCCGGCGGGTCTTCAGCGACAATAACTGTCACTAGACTAGCGTCCAGTATCCAGTAATTTCTCGCTATCGTTATTTAGCCAAGCGAGCTAATTATCTTGAAATAATGCATAGGTCCCATAGGGTCCTTACGCCAATCAAACGACTGAGCTTAGCGAACCATGTTTGATTATCTGTAAAACCCACGCATGTGTAGTAATTCAAGATAATCAGCTCACCTGGTAAGAGAAATAAGTTGCTAATTCGGCAAATATCCGTTAATTTACACTATCAGCTTTCCATACCGAGAACAAAATATCCCGATCCAGTGTCAGGCACCCTTATTGCAATTAGATTACTAAATATTGTCTTAGTGATGGAAAGTGATGGAACCAGGCGTGAAAGCCAGTATTGTATATTAAACCTTAATTTGTGACTGGGACTTGAGACTTACGGGTTTTACGACGAGCGTAGATCCAGATCAGCCTGTGCATCCCATGAGCCCCATTTGTCCACCCTCCCGGTTTAGCTGTTGGTAGGCCGTTAAACACCAATAAATCAATCAATTAATCAACTTCAGAAACGTAACACAACTGATTGCTCATCCATCGCTACGGTCCGTGCATTCCTTTAATGCGTTGTAACAATTCCGGTCACATGTGATTTTATCGTGTCTTGGATGGTAAATACATATACAAACAATAATTGACCATCCAAGACACGCTAGAATCACCTGTGATTCCGGTGAATATTCTTTTAATTACTAGTTTGCGTGTTTATGAAATATATTTAAATTTTGGCAAATATCTTTACACATTATAAGTGTGCAGAAAAACGCGAGAAAGTCGGCACTATTGCGTGCGGATACACGGTATTGACCTCCGTTTTGTAGCGAATTCCGTTAAAAAAAGGCCCCTGTTTGGTTACGGAGTCATCCTTTGACGCCATTTGTTTGACCATTGAACGCGAAAAGATGACTAAGTGGACAGAATAGCGCCATTAGGGACGTCATTTGGAACGCCTTCAGTTTATTCGTTTGGTATAACGTTGGCGCAGAATACGAATAAGTAATTGGGGTGATGCGGCCAGCCAATTACATAAGCTCCAGCTGTTATTACACGTGTGCCATATCACGTTTATGATACGGTTACAGCATGTGATAACAAGGTTTTCATTTGATAATCTGCGTTATGCTACGTTGTACAATTGTTATTAACTGGAATTTGGTCCGCCCCATACAGTAGCGAGCGGTGTAGGTCATGATGAGACTTCGCAATGTGCAGGCTGACCTGGGTCTGCACACGTCGCAAAACGATTGTGTTATTTAAGAGACGATCAAATTTATAATTATTGGTAGAATTTTATCAATATTCATATCAAAATGTTTGTTATGTTACATGGATTCTAAATATTGTATTTGTTTCAAAGTCAGGAATAATATTGAAATTGTATTCAAAGAATTGCGATTATATTTTAATTTTTGCAAATATTAAAGTCGAAAATCTGCATATTCCATGGCTATTAATTCGTCTGTATGTTATGCAAAGCTGTCAATATTAAGCCATAAACCGTCCAAGCTGACAGCCGATAAGTACACATAAGTTTGATAAGTAATCTCATTCCAGAGATTGCAACAAAGAAAGTTTGACACTTCGTCCACGGAGAGACCCGGGACCCGAAATAACGTCATAGGGCCATGTAAATGAGATTATACATTCTGATATCACGTGGTGCATCATTCTTTAATCTAGTGTATCCAGTATGTTTGCAATTTTCGATTAAAATTGGAAATACATTCCGGGAGTTGTAAAATAGACGTTAACAATGAAGCATGTAAACTATAAAACGTTATTTCCGCCGCCGTTTGGCGTGCTGGACAGTCATTGAGTTCAGGTTAACACGGACACATGATGTGAACATATTATACGGACATACGGCCGCCATTTAGCGCGCTGGAATAGTATTGGACATGCATACGTAAACATGGTATTTGTTGATTTATGGATATGTGAAAAAGAAAATGAAGAAGAAAAGTAAAAAATAAAACAGTCAAATGTGCTACTAGTTTATATTCCTTTATTTAGACAGAATGAGCTAAGTCCCCATATACAAACAAAACCTAATGAAGAACACTTATGGAATCCAAATAAACAGTACGAAACTTCAGCTTCGTAATACTACGTTGTCCAACGTAGTACGACGACGTTTCTTCTACGTTGTGGTACGCTATGATACGCTCTGTGGGAGCGAAGCATTACGAGGCACAACGTGGCACAACGAGGCACAACGTGGAGACAGCGAGGCTAGAGCGTGGCGACAGCGAGGCATACACCCATATTTATCAGAAACGGGGCACAGCGGGAGGCCACAACGTGACACTATCACTGGGGCATTAGCAAGCGTTTCCATACAACGTACTACAACGTCGCAACAACATGACAATAACGTGGCATAACGTAACACAACGTGGCTACAACGTAGCAAAAATGTGACAGAACGTGAACATAACGCATCCCGCCGGTCGCTATGTTCTGTTGGGTTTGTTGACACGTTGTGCTGCGGTATGCTATGCTATGCTACGTTGTGGCCTCGTTGCACCCACGTTCCCGTGTCACGTTATGCACGCTGTGTCGCGCTGATACGCTGCACTACGTTATGAGCTGCGCTATGCTACGTTATGCGACGTTGTGCGACGTTGTGCGACGTTGTGCTACGTTTATTGTATGACTAACGGTGAACTACCGAGATTTATTAGTGAAATACCCCTTGATATTACACTATTTTTAACTGTGAATAATACGGTTTTGAACTGTGACGAACTACTTTTAAAAAATGGTGAACATTTATAGCATAGCTATCACGGCAAGTGATATCAACAAGAGGCAATTCCAGAGTCGGGCTCACATTCAAATATGTATCTGTTATTATGCTTTGTCAAGTACATTATTAATAAATCTATTTTCATAGTAAATGTTCTGTTCTTGATCTGCAACATGGCATACCAGGAGAATTACCCAATTACAACAAACGTTAACGATTGTAGGAAAACATTCGCGGAAAATCAGACAATCACAACCTGTTATTTCATCTCTCGTAGCAGTAGCGAGGCATAAACCGACTTTGATCTTCGGAAATGTGCCAATCGTTGGTGTCAGAAGCGGCGCGGCCACAACGTGACACAATCACTGAGGCATGATAAGCGGTAAATTCGTAGCGCAGCTAAGTCATCTCAGCGCGTTCCTTACAAGTCGTTATAGTACTATCGCGTGAAGACGGCTTATGAAATTCTTAAGAAGCGGTAAATTCGTCGCCAAGTCGTCTCAGCGCGCGCATTTCAAGTCGCTATAGTACATAACTATCGCGTGAAGTGGGCGTATAACATTATTAAGAAGCGGTACATTGAAAGCTAAGTCGTCTCAGCGCAGAATACATCGTCAATCAATGTGAAATGGAACACAATGTGTTTCGGAACACCACCGGATATAACGTATATAGCGCGCTTGATTTCACAAATTGTACCGCTGTTTTCGATGTGGTAACTCTGGAAATCACAGATGTTCATTCCCCACAAGACACATATGGAAAATCACCATCCAAAATGTGATTTATCCTTGTTTTGCACATGGGGGTTAACTATGTCCAAAAACTTATTACCTTTTGTCATCACACTTATAAGGTAAACTAAACTACGTTTATCACATTACAACTGTTGACAGCTGGAATTGCGGCTGCTGCAGTGAACATTACATGACCTAGTTTGAAGATGGGGCTAGATTCGATCGGTGTGAATGCTACTCAAGTTAGTTAGTTAGTTTTTAAAAACAAATCAACGGGGATGTACAATTTGAGCATACGAAGTTTATGGCATAATGGTGTTTTAACATAACATTGTCTGAATAATATATGCAATACACCACTGATAATGTAAGAAGCAATGTATCAAACACATTTAGTCAGCACTAACTAAAAAGAGGAACGTGTATCTGCCGTATTCACACACCAGCATGAACAGGGCAGACACGAATGTAATGAGCAAAGGAATGGATGAAAACAATTATAGAAACATTTTTTTTAAGAATACACTGTTATATTTAAATACTCCCATTAAAATGTTTAAGGCTATTTGATATGTTGAATAACATCTGCAGTACGAGTATGTATGGCGTCTGGCGCCGAGGAGTAATACTCGAGTAGCCAAATCGTTCCGAAACCCATTAGACTGGGTAACACAACGAGTTAGTGACGTCCATAACTTGAGCGTCTGGAAACAAATGTAAATGATCGGAAATTTGTAATTCGTATGGTAAGTTTTTATCTGAATTGAATAGGTTACCTACTTTATTGATTTATCTTGTTTGAAATTTGCTGTTCCACTGAATGAAGGAAGTACATGTCGCTAAGTGTTCCGAAACTAATTGATCGAGGCTATATTAAGATGAATTACCTGTGAAGTAAATGGCATAAATATGCGATCATACTGTACTGCTATAGTCACGGTGGGCATACTACGTCACGCACATCCGCTTGTTAGACACATTTCCCACTACATTTAAATATCTCAGCAATTTATGTGGAAATTTTATGCGATAAAGCATATATAGCCCAGGGAAATGGCATACTAGCATCAGCCGAAAACAACATCACACTACATGTAGCCATTTAGAGATATTTCGAGAAATCATAAATGTAATAGACTTTGAGCCAGCAATAACACCCCCTGGGGGATCTTTTGGCGTGTATGATTATCGGATTCAGTAGCCTATTGTCTATAAATAATGGTTGTCTGCGCTAAAAAAGCAGATGGATGAACAAATTGCGGCCATTTTCAAGATGGCCGCCAATCATTATTGTATTGCTTTATTAAGGACTATTAAATTTCAGTCTGATCAATAGTGACTGGGTACATTGATATAATTCAGTCACAGTTTGAAGGTAAAATGATTTAGAATACATCTTACATTTAATTAAATCAGCAAATGGCAACATATTTGAAAATGGCTGCCGAAATTGGCTGGCTTACAACATTATTTTACAGACATTCATAAAGTTGAAACACACATACACTGCTTTCCCTCACAAAACAATATACATTGCAGGAGATAATGATGCAATATCCTGCCACAAGTGCCAAGAAAGTCAAAATGGCCGCCAAAATGTTCTTATTTGTTTATATTCCTTGCTCTATGAAGCTGTTTGAAACATCATTTCATGTGTACACAATATTGCAAGCATCCATACCAGTTTGATATACAAATCGAATCATTTAATAATATGTACATATCCAGTTATACGATGCTATTATGATATTTTCAAAATGGCCGCCAAAATTATCAGATGGTCAATAAAGCAGGTGGTTGGTCGGGAGCACGCGAAGGGCAATTTAACGATCGGGGTTCAACCTTACCGGAATTCCGACTTAAACGGTTTGACCCTCATGTACATTTTTGGCCTTCTGATATTTGATAGCTAAATCATGTAATGACCTATTAAAATGTAATAAGATTAGTGCTAGTCAAATGACTTTTGGGGTTGGAGCTAAGTGACTCTGGTGTGGAATGGACCTGGCACCAGGTCAGGATATTCTAATTTCAGGGCTAAATATATATAATGCTGTAAATATTGAGATCTGATTTTGGGAATGTCCGTCATTAAAGACAGGCTAAATACGGGATAGTTCAAACCGTTGGCCCGGCTTTAAATGACCTTAGCTGTTAAACACAAATAATCAATCAATAATAATAGTTTAAACAATATTTATGTAAACATGTATGCATCAGAATACATATAAAGTAACAGTGAATAAGGATTAGAAAATGTGAATTATTCTCCTTGAGTAAAGCATCAGTAAATGGTAATGTGGCAAGAATGCATATAATGTATACGCATGTAAGTTGTTTTTAAATAATTAAAGGAAAAGAAAGATATCCCAAACATGTGCTCCGAACCATTGGCATTTTTCTGAAGTGTTATAGCGATACGTGTACTCGACTAGCATTGGACCTGCTTTTGGTAATGTACAAGGTAAACATTGCAAACCGATCCGTCGCAGGGGCAATCTCCCGTCATGCAGTGAAACGTTCATAGGCAATGATGAACTGTTGAACCCTTTTAGGCTGTCAGCCAGAAATGGAACCCCCCCCCCCTGTGGGATTTTTGCAGACATATTTTGTCTGAAACTACGTTCAATAAGGAGTTCTATGCCGTATGTCTGCGCTCTGTAACCCGCTGGATGAATGTTTTGAAGAATATTTTGAAGCATACCACCCTCAGACTTTTTCATTGAAAATCAACTGTTTTTGTATCATTAAAAACAACTGATATGGCAGTTTTGTATGTTTTCTGATGTGTTCATAACTATACAATGAAATAATATTCCAATAAATAATGTCTGCTAATTCAGAATTTTGCACGTTTTGTTACCCCACCCACTGACATTCAATGGCAAAACACCTACCTTAATAACTCCATAAAAGTATGGTACTTTTGTATTTTCTTCGTGTCAATGGAACCTAGTAGTGTTCATTAGACATGTTAATTGCATATTATATGCCGATTATATGATGTCTGCAGTCTATGATACAGTGTTAAAAACAAAGTATTTTTCACCATTCCCCACCCACACATTTTGCAATGGGAATTTTACGTGTAATGTATTTACATTATGTTATGCACTGTCACTGACTTATAAATTGTTAAATGCATATGCAACTACTTAGGCACTACAGATAGCTATCCGTGTACACTTCAGATACAGTGTGTCGGAGTGTTTGTCCGTCTGTCCGTCCGCTTCATATTTACTTAGTGATGGCAAGAACTACGCTATATGTATCATTATGCAAATATCCCTCGGTGTCTATTAATTGTATCAATGGGGGTAATTGTACTTACTAGTTTGCAATATATAGTGAATGACCATTTGACATGTAATACTATTTCTTACTTAATACGCTGCCAGATACTTAGGAAATGTTCACATGAACGTGTATCTACTAACACCTGTATACAGGTATGTGGCTGTGACTGAAGAAATGGGGCTTATGGTTTTGTGAACCAGTGTAGATCCTAACAGTCCTGTTTATGCGCACAGTCTGTTCAGGATATTCACTGTTCGCCATTTTTTACCATGCTACTATGCAATTGAACTATTGTCTACATGGAATTATAACTATTTACGCAGGCGGTAAGGGTCAGGTTTGTGGAAGGCGTTTTCTGCCACATTGTACCACAGTTATGTGTTTTGCTGGATCTTTGTGGCCGTCTGAATATATATTTCTCTATTTGACAACAGGTAATGTCATTCTAATGATCAAACAACTCTATAATCATGTACCATGTGTAAATTTATTTACTGAATGCAGAATATTATATATAATAGTACCTGTTAATAGAACAAACCATACCACACGTGGTTTTAGTTACTAGACACGTCTTTGCCTCCATATACCCCTTTGTGGCATTGAATCCGCATAACAATCCCTATGGTTGTCTTTCAAATTTATTACAAACGCTGATGACAATCATATTCCATACTGATACAACCAGAGACATGTATTCGAAATATATGTCATGGCTAGCAAGTTTGGTGTCATCGCAAGATGCGGGAACCTCCGCTGGCTTAAGGGTATTATTAACAATTTAGAAATTAAAGCTCCATTAAAAGTGTACAGATAGTCCGTAAATATCACATCTCCTAATTGCAAAAAGCGACCTTGTTGATGGTGTTCTTGAAACTGATCGACAGCCATGGTGACACAGTATATGGTTAGGGTGCTTGTGTATAAGTTTCAATTATGTTTAATTAGAAGAATGAATACATCTCATGTAGTGTTTAATGTAGAACTGAATTTACATCAGTGACTGCATGACATACATATCGTTTACCATGTATCATGTAAAAAAAATTTTTGGGGTAATTATTTTCCAATGTAACTCACGTCCAACGGTAATCTAAATTATTGTCCACATGTTAAATACATATCGGGATGCTTATGTGGGAGAAAGCCATGCATGTTTTGCAATAAGCTACCCATGCCATTCAGCATAACCATACTACATACTGCATTGGCCAGTGATCAACATGCCTCGCTTAATTGTCAAAGTGGTGCTCGTTAACGATAATAACATTGTATCCTTGTCACCAACAGTAAATCCATTTTGGACAGCACTTTAGAAACAGTTCTTCAATATTCAAACTGTTTGAAAGCATCCGTATTTGTCTTTGAAATAGACAGAATAAGCACACACTATACATAACAATGTTTAGTACCCACCATTGTTTCCATCCAGCGGCTTTTTGAAGGCAGATAATCAGGATTGATAGACAAATAGACCTACTGAATCCGAAAATCATACTCACCTAAAATTCTACGACAAGGCGGGGAGGGGGGGGGGGGTTATTGCTGGCTGAAGGTGTATATGGAATACAAAGCTGTTTTCTTTGTCGGTTTAAGATTCGCTGTCGTACATTAGGTTATAAGGAACGGTGGACCAAGGAAGAGATGACAAATATCTTTGCCTTTGATGTGTATAAAGGGGACATTAGTTAAATAAGTTGGTGTCATATTGTGTTTCATTTTGTAGAATAAAATTAATTTGTGTTTTCTCTTCGCTTCGCGAGACTTTCTCATGGTGGTTTCTGTGTGAATTATTTGTATACCCGCATAGTTTAGTGACCCGCGTAACAATTCGTTCGCTCACTTTTTATGGATTCTAGTTATTATCCCAAGCACTATCGCTATATTCGAGCAAGGGATGTACGATGGAGCAGTATGTTCTTTTCTAGAGACTTTCTATTTAATGTAAACTTCAAACAACGAAGCAATCCAATGCGTTGCCAGTATCGGTAAATACCGAGTTTCAACTTCTTGTATTACTCAATAATATTGACGATGAAGCTGCAATTTTCATTGATTAAACAACAATAACATTGATATGCATAGAGTGCGCTATTCTGTTTATTTTCAAAGACAATGGATGGATTCCAATCAGTTTGAGCATTAAAGAAATGTTTCAAAGTGCTTTCCACACTGCACTGACTGTTGACAATGAAAACAATTTTATTATTGAGCTGTCTAGTTAATGTGATTGGTAACAAGCACACTTGTCCGAATTAGGCAAGCATGGTGATGATCGTTGGCCAAAGCAGTATGTAGGATGGTGTCACACCAGGGTGACACCGGGCTAGTCTACTGAAGGGACGGAACACCAAGCACGTTGTGGACAGCGACAACAAGGTATATTTTTACAAGTATGATATATTTACATAAATGATAAGCACAAACAATAGATGAATATGTCAGTACGGACAACGTCCCATAGCAGCTACCGCCACAGGCCCTTGCACAACCAAGGCACATCCTCGATTCTGGAACAGGTAGGTAAAGTCAAAAGTAAACGTCATCAAATCTGGATAAATATCCAATGTTAGAGATCATCTAAACAACTCCTGCTTCCGCCATGATGGGAGTAACGTTATAATAACGTCGTAAAGTTACTGGTTCTTAGGAGATACTGAAACCTACTTGGCGGATGGGGTCCAAACGCATCGTGAACGTCCCTATCGATTCTACACGTCCTTTGACGAATGACGTCCACCGGAAACTATGCCCCACGCGATTACGCCCTTGGTCCACGTGATCAGAGTCCCAGCTAAACACACGTGTCGTGTCGTGACTCCAGAATAAGTAAATAAATCTCTGTGTGCGTACTGAATTACGCAGACACCAAGTAGGGACGTGCCGTAGGCTCCGTTGCTGACGGTCTGGCTGCCTGGCTGCCTGGCTGGTGTACTGATGGTGTACTGGCTGGGACTACAAAATACCAACGGTGTTGTTACAGAATGTAACATGGATTATAGTCTCAATAATAGTCACTAGTGCACATGAAAATCAATAACCAGATTGCATGCAATACTAAACATCATCATATATTACAATGATGATACATGATAAAATGCAATGTACACAAAGATATTTTCACTAATTGGAAGAAGGGGACTGATGGAATTCATCCAAGTCGGAAGAGCGATATAACACATAAGAACAACCCCTATATATAAAGTACCCAACGATGTAACTCTTCACAGCCGTACATGTGAATACAGACGTCCATTCACAGTTAATTTACCATTCGTAAACAAACATTTGATTGCGATTGGCCTTACCTTGATCATGACGCCCTTGCAAACTGCGCTAACTTAATAAAGAGCAACTGTGCAAGTATTCTCCTGTGCAAGAACTCACAGTATTACATTACATTACATTACCAATAATAAACCTTGTAAACTCTAATCAGACTGTAGATACCACAGTCTGACCCAAAGCATCAGTGATTGAAACAAATTATACTTCACATCCATTTCCTTATTGCAGATTGGCCGATGGAATAAATCAGTGCACTTAGATGGCAGAACTGTCTGATCGGCCATCTTGTCGCAATAGCATTTACATATTTACAACACACTGCGAACGTAATACGACTTAATAAAATGAAAGACAGACGACTGTGTTAGGAGTTAACATGTTTTCCCCATAGAGTAATTGAAAGTCGTCCAGAAATTCACTTACAATTGTGACAGTTAAAATTGGCAATATACCATGTATTGTACAGGGCGCAGACTGATATTCGATTGAAATCGTAACAAAAAATGCAAGGCTAATGTTAGTGAACATTCAATCGAGTTCGCCCTTCGTTTTACAAATACAATAAATGCTAATGCAATTAGTTCAGAGTGACATGCAACACAAACACATGAGAATAATAAGCCAATCATACTCACGGAATGCTCCCACATCCATCCTGTATCGATATAGTTACACGTAAGCTCGACGAATTAATGAATCAATATAATATTTTATTAAGGGAGATAATCTACATCAGCGAATACATGCCATACGCTTTTAATTGACCAAGCTTTGGTCCGAAAAGGGGCCAAAATAACTCAGATAAAATAAATAGTGCAAGTATTATCTAGGATACGATAACACTGCGTAGAATTGCCGGTCTTGGCAAGATTCAGACTTAAATGGAGCATTAGAAAGTAAAAACAAAATTACTCACCAATTCCCAGT
The DNA here is from genome assembly GCA_029237695.1 of Conchocele bisecta. Lineage (NCBI taxonomy): Eukaryota > Metazoa > Mollusca > Bivalvia > Lucinida > Thyasiridae > Conchocele > Conchocele bisecta. The sequence continues at coordinate 11,866,949 of CM055278.1, forward strand.
GAAAAACTTTGCGCTCCAAAGTCACAAGAATAAATAGAATGTCCGACTGATAATAATTGTGCTACAACAATATATACCCCCACCCTAGGTGCATGACTTCCCATGTATTCCCTGCTTGTCAAAGTAAAACTTATGTGCCACATTTGGTCTTACAATTTTACGTAAGTGGACTAATATCTGACAGTAGTCTAGCTCATGATATAACTGGTTGAATTAGTCTGAAATACATTAGTCATAAATAGGTATTACTTACTAGTAATTGGCTAGCAGCTAAGTCAGCATATACAGTGTAATGACCCAGATACGACCAGTGCAAAATCCCAAACTGGTGGTCCGTGCGCGGTTCGATAAAACGCTTATTCTCTCCAGCGTGTACTCCACGGGCGATATTTTCACACACCAATACCTATTTGACCGTCTTTTACAGAATAATTCTATTACTGCTCTAGAACTATGTGACCCGTGTTACAATAAATGGATGATTACAGAAAATAGAGACGGCCTACGATACGAGACAATGCTCCCCTCCTAAATAAAAAGTGTGAAACTCATAGCGGTAATCACGAGTTGTACCTACATTGTTTACCTTTATACATATATACTCATCCTACACAACTTATACTATTTGGAGCCCAGATCTCGGCTATGGTGTGGCTGTCTATGACTTAATTAAGATCCTATCAAAAATCTGCACCCACATGGACTGAGACCCTGATGGCTCGGATCATCATGCGATATGGTTGCAACAACAGCGCCCATCTCATCAGCCTGGAGTTGCAACCTTTGCCTTATTCAGGTACGTAAGTGGTTGATGATCATCCTCGAGTACGAACTCTTTTACCAAACAAATACTTGTGGAATTTCCCCACTCCCCAGACTACTGCAAAGCACGCTCTTTCTACAAACTGAGTAAGTTTTGCTCTCTTGGAAGTAGTTTTTTGCTAGCGTACGCAATTGTTACTGTGCCCAGTTTTGTTCCTGCAACAAAATGCCCCCAAACCTACGTCGGTTGCGTCTGTTCTCAATATGAACTCTGTCTAGCTTTGGGAGTTAGAGGATGAGATCGTTAGTTCAGCGCTCTTTTCAGGCTGTTGAAAGCTTCCTCTTGGGAGTATCCCCATCAATTTTGTTTGGTGACCCGTATTCGAAAGATCTGTTAGTGGGACAGCTATTTCTGCAAAATTGGGTTTGAACTTACGTAAGCCCCGCTAACCGCAAATATGCCCTCACCCCTTCTTAGCTTCGGGGACAATGCGCTTCCGTACAGCTGTGACCTTATATGGGTTGAGCTCTGAGCTCATTCTTTTTCCGCTTATGGTATGACCCTAGACACTCTAGCTCGCTGAAACCATGCTGCACTTCGATGGTTTTCGCGTCAGATTAGCATGGATAATCGGACAAAACCTGCTCAGGGCCCTAAACCTGATCATCCCATGTGATGGTAAATATGAGGATATCATGCATGAGCTCTCTGCATTCGGGACACCGTACAGGACTTTCCTCATTAACCTACAAAGGTAGCTGGGCCGTCCACCATGCCGAAGGGCATTAACTTTTTGAACTGGAAAAGGCATTGGGGTGCTTCAAAAGCAGAATAGGTTTTGCGTCTCAGAGAGTGGGACCTGCCAATACCCCTTACTTAAATCTAGTTTTCGATACATACCGTATTTCGCTAATTTCGAGAAACATTTCTTCAATTTCAGCATTGCTCAGCGTCAAAAATATTGACTTTTGTTAACCTGACGAAAATCTATACAAAAACTGAGTCCTCCGTCTTTTCCTGACTGGAATGACTGGTGATGAGTATGGGGAACTAGAAGTTTCGATAACATCCTAACTTCAACATTTCTTCGACCTCCTCTTTGACTACGTCACGAACTTTGTACGGGATGGATTACCTTTTATCCTTAATGGGTCTGAGGTAGACAATTAATGTCATGAATCTCTACATGGGTGCGCCTGGTCCTATCAGTCAGTACGTGCTCATACTCCTATAATGCACCCTTTGTACTTCAACTTGTTGGTCCTTGACTACCCTTGGGGGGGCTAAGTCTACCCTGTCTATCGATTCCTTTGTTCCCATTGGACACGTCATGTGCTCATCGGCACTACACTCCCTTTACCCGAAATTCCCGTCAGTTAGGTGCGTCAATACCGCCGTGTTATGACGGCTAGTATCCCTTTCCCTGGCTTTAAGGCTAAGCACTTCATAGCGTTTCAACATGTTCACAATGAAATGTTTTCCGTTTCCCTTCATGTCTATCCATAATCCCAGTCATTTAGTACCTCCACTATAGTTTAATGGACCTTTCCAATGGAGTAACAGTTTTGTTCCTATCAGTGGGTAGTAGTACTAACACCCGGTCACTCTCCTTATACTTCCGGTCACGCGCTTTCCTGTCATAGTACTTCGCGTACCGATTACATCGATTTCTTGAGATTTTCTCTCTGCGATTTCACATGTTTGCTCGAGTTTCTGTTGAGATATCCATACTACCTTGGTATGTAGTTTTCACGCTTTCGTAAAAGTTCCTTCTCAGACCACAGAATCCTTGAGAACACTCCATAGGACCTCTGACTGTTCTCCCATAGAGTAGTTCGAATGGGGAGCAAATGCTAGGCTCTCCTGTGGAACCTCGCGATACGCGAACAACAACGCGTTAATGTACTTACCCAATCTTTGGACACTCCTTGCCTTGCGTTTTTAAGAATCTGCTTCAATGTACCGTAGAATCTCTCCACCAACCCGTTGCACATAGGATGGTAGGGAGTAGTCGATAAGTTGTATCATCGATAATAGCTACTGACCTCCCGCATTACGTTCGACGTAAATTGAGATCCACAATCAGTCAATAATTCGATGGTAGGGAGTAGTCGTAAGTTGTCTCAGCGATAATAGCCTACTGACCTCCCGCATTACGTTCGACGTAAATTGAGATCCACAATCAAGTCAATAATTCCTCAGGAATTCCTAAACGACTGAAATATGTCTACGAGTGACTCAGCTACTCGTTCTCGCTTCGATACTCGGTAATGGTACTGCCTCTGGATATCGTGTGGCGTAATCACTAGCGTTAGAATATACCGATTTTTATTATCCGTTGCTGGATAAATCGGTCCTACGATGTCTACGGCTACGCGTTTTGAATGGCGTGTCCAATCAGTGGCATGTTGAACCAGCGGTGCACTTTATTACATGACCTTTCGAGATTGTTCGATGACAAATGACGCATGACCTACATTATCGTGTCACGTCACCGCACGCCAGGCCAGAAAAATCTCCCAAAACGCGATTTGTTGTTTTCTTTTACTCTAAGTGCCCTGACATATGATTCATGTGCCACCTTTAACACAGTCTGTCTAAGTTTTTTCCGGAAACGACTAATTGATGGTATTTTCTTTGTTACCTGTCGTCGCAAACTGTCGATACAGTAAATCTTGTCGGTACAGAAATGATGTAACGTTACCTTTCTTAGAATACTTTACGTTTTCCGTTTTTTTGCGTTGTGTGTAATGAACGTTAATGTAACGTCGCTTGTTTGTTGTTCTTTGGAATCACTACACGAAACGTGCGATCCGGCTTTCCGTACCCGCAGTTTCCGGACGATTCATCCGGCCCCGTTCAAAACCTGTGAACGCGTTCGACTGCTAACGTGTCGCGCCTTTGAAATCATTCAGTACAGTAAGTTGTGACGCATCAATGTTCCCTATCGTTACATCGTACATAGTTTTCATCCTGCATAACGCATCGTCCTCTCCTTTTGATAAAATGGGGTTGTCATGGTGATTCTCGCTACAGGGACTTCACTCAAGCGTCCTCTTGTCTACTAGCAAACTTGTGGCCACTCTCCTGAGAAACGATCAGGAAGTACTAGTTCCTTCTCACTAGCTACGCCCGTGCAACCTGTATCACGCATCACTGTCACCACTATCCATTTAACAAACCTTCTGCCTCGGCAACTCGCTCTGGAAAATTTGCATCCTGTAACCTTCGACTCTAGGTCAACTTCCACTTACCTGCGCATATCATAGTGAATTCACCGTCATCTTGTCTGGTTGTCACTACAATACAAAATTTAAACCCTGATCTAACAGTGGGAAAAGGGCGCCCTCTGCCTCTTCCGCGGTGGGTGATCAACGCCTTCCTGCCCCTGCTCCTGCCTCTACTCCTGCCTCTATGTATTGCATCATCCATTTTCTGGTTCGTCACTGTGCCTGCAAAGCTTACCTCTTTTAGCCCATATGCCACCAGCATCCTTTCCCCTCAAGGCTGCAGCTCGATGCATGTGACCTCTTCCTGGGCAAGCTACGTGACCTTGACCTTCCACAATTGTAACATGTAATGGTACGTCTGTCATTCTCTACTGTACCATTTCCCTACTACTCTCACTACTTCTCTCGCCACTTCTCTCTCTACCATCGTTTACGAGATCTGTCATTGTCCTCGATATCTCTCACCTTGACCTCTCACCTCCTCTCATAACTGTGCTACCGATTCTCACTTCCGCTCTATTGTCTCTGATCTCTCTCTGTACTACTTACTTGTACCCCCCTCTGGCTGCAAGTGCATAGTAACTGATCCATGACAGAAAATAAATCACGCCTTCGTAAGTACGTTTCAACTTTGGCCTAGTTCCAACACCTATCAAGATAACTCTTAGCCCTGTGATATATTGAACAAATGTTCCTCACCCGCTCTGGCATTACCGTTCGTGAATTGCTTCCTGAAACCCTTCTACGGTTAGGTCATACCTTTTGAGCAAGGATGTCTTCAATGGTCCAATAATCAAGAGCATCTTCCAACGATAAACGGGAGTAAACGCATCTAGAGCTTTTGCCCCCTAATAATGTCTAAGGTTAATGACCACTGACCTTTCGGCCAACCTTGCACGTCCGAGTAACGTTCAAACCGTGCCAGTACTAACCATAATTTGTCCTTAATCCCTGATCAAAATATGGTCATTACGACCATGGGTATATTATGTTCGACACAGACTATAATTATTCCGCATTCACATTTCTGCTTCGCTAATCTCAAACTTTCTGCGTTGTCTCTAACTCACGCATTTTGCAATCGTACTCTAATCTAACTTTTTTCATTTAAAAATCAATTCTTACCTTTTCCCATTTCTCGTTCCCATCAATCTTCTGCCTCAAGCTTATCTTTTCTCCATCATCTCCTACCTTTTTTGCTAGTCTCTCAGCCTCCAGCTTATCATTCTCAGCCTTGTCTGTCAGTCTCATGCCTATCTTTCTCAATCAATCTCTCTACCTTTTGTGCTATCTGTCAGCCTCAAGCCTATCTTCTCAGCTGTATATCTACCTCTTTGCTAGTCTATCAGCTCCAACCTATCTTTCCAGCTGTCTTTCTACTATCTATTCTCTTCTCTCTCTGTCTTGATCTTCTTTCACAAAGGACCTTAACTCCACCCAGTTAAGCCTAATTCCCTGCTACGTCCATTAACTCTTTAAGGTCGACATGATTGCCTTCTACATGTCTCAAGAAAATAGTCCTCCAGTCACAGGCGGAGTGTACTAATGTCCAGCTCTCTAGATACTGGGTCTCAGCACTACTGTCACGATACTGTGCGAGTCTCACCCGATTTCACGCCTTAATGGTAATGTCAAATCCGGTATGTATTGGTGTTCCTCCCAACCCGACTAATCCTAGTCCAAACACGTATTTAACACTGTGGGGAATTTAAGTTATGTCACCGTCCTCACCTATCTCACCTATCTCATATTGCCGTCCCATATCGTGAGGAAATTGGCAAAAAACGTCACCTTCCCACTAGATTGGTATTTACAATTATGGAAATTTCCATACCGAATAATACATTACATAGTCAATTGTGGCTACAGTCATAAAACTATTCACTACACACCAACAAAAGGACCCTGGGTCTAAATGTTATAACCCCGGAAAATAGTGAATCGGTCTCAGATCAAACCCAACCAACAAGAACACCCCTATTATTTGTTAGGGATACGCGTTGTGCCTCTTTCACCGACAGATTACATTTTTTATAATAGTCTGCCAAATGGCTTTGTGAACGAGACTTACCTTCGGCTACGAGTTGTACAGATCCGCTCGTCTGGTGGTGAGGCTATTACCTGTACATGGCTCGTCAGATCCTGTGTGGGTTAAACATAATTATTAACGGGTTATATTGAAGATAGTCTTGTAAAGATTGGGTGTATATATCAGTAAGACGGACAGGGTACCACTTATCCTTGTTGTAATCCCTATGTTTACATGTAAACTTTACTTTTATCGGACTTCTCGGACAAAGAGTAAACTATCTCATCTTACTGATTTTCATCAGTATGACCATGGTGGCCTCTCCACACATTCTTGTTGTTCCAGTAGACATAACCACACTCAGACACATTTTGTCACACCAGGGTGACACCGGGCTAGCTACTGAAGGGACGGAACACCAAGCACGTTGGGACGAGACAACAAGGTATATTTTTTAACAAGTATGATATAATTACATAAAGAATAAGCACAACATAGAGAAATGTCAGTACGGACAACGACCCCTACAGCCACCGCCACAGGCACAACCAAGGCACATCCCTCGAATTCTGAACAGGTAGGCTAAAGTCAAAAGTAAACGTCATCATAATCTGGATAAATATCCAATGTTAGAGATCAACAAACAACTCCGGCATCCGCCCATATGGGAGTGACGTATATAATAACGTCGTAAAGTTACCTGTTTCTTAGGAGATACTGAACCTACTTGGGCGGCATGGGTCCATAACGCATCGTTGAACGTCCCCTATTCGATTCTTCACGTCCTTTGACTAAATGACGTCACCCCGGTGGGGGAAAAATGATGCCCCACTCGATTACGTCGCTTGGTCCACGCGGAGGCAGATCCCAGCTAACACACGTGTCGTGGCATGACTACAGAATAAAGTAATTAAATCAGTGTTGCGTACTGAATTACGCAGACACAAAGTAGGGACGTGCGTCGCTCGTTGCTGACTGGCTGGCTGCCTGACTGGTGTACTGGCTGGTGTAATGGCTGGGACTACAAAACACCAACGCTGTTTGTTACCAAGAATGTAACATGATGATAGTCCTCAATTAATGTCACAGTAGTGCACATGAAGATTAATAATCCTGATTGCATGCAATACTAAACATCATCATATATTACAATGATGAAACATGATAAAATGCAATGTAAACACAAAGATAATTTTTAACTAATTGGAAAGAAGGGGGCCGATGGAATTCATAAGTCGAAAATGCGATATAACACTTAATGAACAGCCCCTATAACTATGTACCCAACGATATACCTCTTCACAGCACATGTGAATACAGACGTCATTCACAGTTTATTTACCATTAGAAAACAAACATTTGATTGCGAACAGGCCTTACCTGATCAGACTGCCCGTGGCAACTGCGCTACACTTAATAAAGAGCAATTGTGCCAAGATTCTCCTGTGCAGACTCCACAGGATTACCTTACATTACATTATTAAATAATAAACACTGTATACTCTAATCAACTGTAGATACCACAGGCTGCCCAAATCATCAGTGGAATTGAAACAAATTATACTTCACATCATGTCCTTATTGCAGCTTACTGATGTAAAATCAGTGCCACTTAGAGCAGAACTGTCTGATACTGGCCCATCTTGGTCCAAGTAGCATTTACAATATTTACAACACACTGCGAACGTAATACGACTTAATACAATGAATGTACAGATGACTGGGTTAGGATTTAACCATTTTTTTCCCCAGAGAGTAATGAAAGTCGTCAGAAAATTCACGTTACAAATGTGACATGTTTATAATTGGCAATATACTCATGTTAATTGTACAGGGCGCAGACTATATTCGATTGAATCGTAACATAAAAAGCAATGGCTAATGATAGTGAACATTTCATCGAGTTCGCCCTTCGTTTACAAATACAATAAAATTGCTAATCGCAATTTAGTCAGAGTACATGCAACAAAACACATGAGAATAATATGCCATTACAATACACACGAATGCTCCCACATGCCAGTCCTGTAATCGTATTATTTCCCCGTAAGCACGACGAATAAATGAATCAATAATATTTGATTAGGGAGATAATCTACATCACGGATACATCCATACGGCCTTTTATTGACCAAGCGCTTGGTCGAACGGGCCAAATAACTCAGTTTAAATACATAGTGCAGTATTATCGAGGATACGATACACTGCGTAGAATTGCGGGTCTTGCAAGAATTCAGACTTAAATTGCAGCATTAGAAAGTAACAACAATATGTATCTCACCAATTCCCAGTGAAAAACTTGCGCTCCAATGTCACACAGAAGGAAATTGGAATGTCCGACTGATAATATAAGGTGCTCACCAACGAATATAATACCCCCACCCTAGTGCATGACTATCACCAAGTAGTCTGCTTGTCAATGTAAAACTTAGGAGCCCACATTGGCTTACAAGTTACGTAAGTGGACAAATATCTTAGACTGTTAGTCTAGCTCAATGAATATCTGGTGAATTAGTCTGAAATACTTCCATCATAAATAGTATGACTTACTAGGTAATTAGGCTAGCATCTAAGTCTGCATATACAGTGTAGATCACCCGATACGACAATGCAAAATCCAATACTGGTGGTCCCGTGCGCGTTTTCGGATAAAACACTATTCCTCCCAGCGGTGTACTCCACGGGCGATATTTCACACACCAATACCTATTCGACCGTCTTGTACTAGAATATTCGATTACTGCTCTAGACTATGTGACCCGTGTTACAATTAATGGATGATACAGAAAATAGTCGGCTACGATTCGTGACAGATGGTACATTGTATGATGGATGGCATGGGTATGCTTATTTCAAGTATGCATGGCTTTCTCCAACAGTAAGAATCCCACATATGTCTTCACATGTGTCAATAATTTAAATTAACCTGTGTTCGTGAGTTGTAAACATTGGAAAATAAATACTATACATTGGTAACGGCATATAATAAATGCAGTCACTGGTGTGGTTTTAGTTTTACATTAAACATTACATGTCCGGTATCTACTTTTCTAATTAAACATTATTGAAACTAATATACCCAAAACGAAATCATGTACCGTGTCACAATGCCTGTCAGTGTCAAGATGACCTTCAAACATGGCCGGATTTGCAATTAGGATGTGACATTGTTGGATCTATATATACACTATTAATACAGGTGCAATTTACCCCGAAGAGGTTCAGCATCTTGTCTTGTTCGGAAACCAAAATACACATACCATACTGGATGCATTGTAGACGCATTTATGGCCGTCAGTTATATAAGTATATACTTGAGTTTGGAGGACATACTACATGTAGTATATATCTTTTCATAAGTCATTGATACTTGACACATTTGTCACATATTCAGCTTGGCAAAGCGTGTAATGTATAGACTACATTTCAGCGATGTTCTCGTATATTTGAAATATGTACTGATGTTGTTATCCGAATGTTATACCGGTATATGACAATGTGAACTATAAAGTGATTACATACAACAAAAAAATCCCATTTGTTTTTTTTTTGTGTAATTTGACACAACATGTGTGAAACAATTAAGAACACTGAATGTTCAAAACATTAGTTAATACATATGTACATAACAGATATATGAATATAGTGGATATATTTGCAGAGCAAATGCATGCTTTTAGAAAGATGACGTACCTTAAATGTCTTTGCTTATATGACAATTATGGAATGGTATATCAATCTTACAGGGTATCAAATGTTACTGTTAAGAAATCCTGGTTAGATATTAACTTACAATGCCGTACTAAGTATTTCAAAAGGCAATGGCCACACTGGTAATGGATGACGGCCATGCACATTGGAACACGGACGTTGTCGTATGACACATACATGTAGTGTATTTCAGTAGTTTTCTGCCTTACCGACATGCACATATTTACTTTTCCTCTCTGGTTGTTAGCATATCAGCAAGTTATGCACTCTACTATATACATTTGCCAACTACGCAGTTGAGTCCTGTTCCTGCTGATGACTAGGAATTGGTTATGGGAAGAATATGGGAATGCATAATAAATACTCTATAAATTATGTGGACTCGGGACTATGCATTATACAAGTTTCATCTGTTCCACTACCTAATTTTATTCTTATGCCAAACAAACTAATTTACTTGCAAGACTTGAACTTGTGCAAAGTATTTTCCCAGTTTACATACGTTGCTTGTATTGTTTACAGCTATCTTAAAGTTCTATTAGTTAAATATTATCTGTCATACATGGAGTAATATTGCTACTACTCATTCATTCAGCGATGGTATAAATATGATTTTCTATATCCAGTGTGCAAATTGACACTAATAATTTTATTTATTTTACTTTCATTGTGTTAACGCCCTGTCAATAGCTAAGAGTAATAATTAATATGTTTATCATAGAAGTTAATATTGGTAATACACAACATAGTATCATGAAAATTTTCATGCTGCAATAAATATAAATGGGCATATAGAGAGACGAACGCATGTACAAGTGTTATCAGGAAATGTGTGTCGATAACTAATAGTATGGGTTTTATTAGCTACACATTCATATGAACCGTTCATAAGTATCTGGCAGCGTATAAATAAGAAAATATATTGCATGTAAAATAGCCATTGTAAATACAGTGGGTGGGGAATGGTTATAACTACTTGTTTTACCATTGAACCATCTGATTTAGACATTATGTAATTGGAATATGGGCATGGAACATAGATTCCAAACACTATTGCATACTATTATCATTGGTACACTTAATATAAACTGCGAGAGGTAATCATAACGGGACTCATAACGTAGCTGTTTGTTACCTTCGCTAACTAAATGCAAAGCGGACGGATAGAAAGACGAACACTCGTACAAATTGATACTGAATTGTGTAATCGGGATAGCTAAAAAAATACCTATGTAGTTGCATATGCATTTAAACCATTTATAAGTAAGTGACAGTGCATAGCATAAATGAAATTCATTACATGTAAAGTTCCCAATGTAAAATTCAGTGGGTTGGGAACGGTGAAAAATACATTGTATTTTTAACATTGTCACATGTATCACCGATTGAGACATCATATAATCGGCATATCTGCAATGAACATGTCTAGATGTGCTTACTAGGTACCATTTCCCACAAAAAAGAACCTACAAAAGACCATACTTTTATCGAATTTTATATAGTATATGTTTTGCAATTGAAATTCCAGTGGTGGGGTAATAAAAACGTGCAATATTCTAAATCTAATTGTAAGATATCATTTATGGTTTTAATTGAACTTGATTCCATTGTAATATTAAAGAACACAATTGAAAACGTACAAAACTGCCATATCCAGTCGTTTCAAATGATAAAAATAGTCGATTTTCATGAAAATTGCGGTTTTTTCACAACTACGAAATTCCGGGGTGGTATACTATAACATGGTGCCAAACATTCCCCCAGCAGGTTTCCGACGCAGATATACTACATAACACTGTAATTGAATGTATTTTCATAAAATAATAATATGTCCCTGCACAAATAAGGGGGAGTGGTATTACCTCCCATTCCTGGCTCATGACTCCTAAAGTTTACTCGAAATAACTCCAATGACTATGGAAATCGCAATCACAAAGCAGGCCAACACATGTACGATATTATTTGTTGAGTATCTGCAAGTATCCGACGAAGTGTTCCAATAGTTGATGACATATACAGACACGCCAATGGGATTTTTTACCTCGGACATCTGCGTAATTTCAAGAAATACTTATACAAAATTTACCAACATTTGCCGTACATAGCGTCAAAGTTGACAAAATACATAGTACAGCATGAATTTTTGTAAACAAATATGAAAAATAGTGTAGAATTGTGTAAACGTATTTAATGAAATACACCCCCCCCCACCCTAGATGTCCGAAACATACAAAATCCATGACGTGTCTGATTTAAGAAAAAGTGTATACTGAAACGGGACTACAAGCAGATGCGCGTGACGTGCTATACCCACCACTTGCTTGTTATATTTACCTAAACGTGTCACGTGGAGTGCCTTCAGCCAAATTGTGAGTGGTCCTGCACGTCGTTGTGTACTTCAGTAGTGGCAATTCACGTACACCTACAAGTATACGGATCAGGCCTTGTACGCAGAGGTGTGAGAACGGGTGCTTACGCACCCCCTTAACCGTATTAAACTCCACATGCCTGTATAAGTGGTATTGGACCAAAAATCTGTAGATCCCAGAATTGGAGCGCTCGTGACGAACCGTCTCATGAGGTTCTGCACTTTTTGACAAGTAATTTTCATACAAAAACACCCACGTTCAAAGGATTGTCTGAAAATCATTTCGCGAGATTGGTTTGGTGCAAAATGAACCATATCCAAAATACATTCCAGTTAATCTGCCGAGATCTGTCCGTGTTTGGCCCTTCGCGCCGTGGATAACGCACCCCTCTAAATTAATTCCTGCGTACAAATTCCTGCCTGTGGAGCAAAATAATCTTAAAATTAAGCAGGATGAGGATAATCATGTGCCTATTAGTGAGACACCATGATTGATATGCACACACGTCCACACACATAGGTTAGCGAACACTATCTATTGCATAGTATTAATAACAACAGGAATACAGTTTGGATGTAATGGCCGCGACAGAACAGACAACTCGTAAATGGCTGACATGCTGCGGGTGGGAGTATATCCGCTGTGATACGAGAAACAGGATATACTTGTTTATTTGTACCCACTGGGTACGAGAACTAGGAACAAATTTAGCCAATTGGTATCCGCCGGAATACCTTTACCGTAAATATCCGGGTATTTGCCAATTGTACCCGCTGTACCTAAGATGCGTTTCCGTAAATATCCAGGAAACACCAAGCTTGGCAGCTTTGACATATATGCATACATGAAATACGCTGATATTTCGAATAGTGCGATATGCACTACCCGCAGCATTCCGCCACAAAATGTGTCGAGCTGAAACAAATTTCCGCCAATTATGAGTTATGCTGAATGTTTATCTGTATTCCTCCCGATATTTCGGCTATCTAATGGGACGAGAGTGTGATTGCATGTCTCGTTTGCTGCGTTAAGTCTATGAATGAAATTATCATTACAAATATTAGAGAGGGGATTACCATTAGCACGATACAGAGTGTCAATATCAAGATTTTGGTTTTGATAAGCGAGTCCCGCACGAGGGTGTAATTCGAAAGCCCCAGTGCAGACGTGGCAACACGTCTAGCCACACAGGCAGCTAAATCTGATGCCGGTATGCTCATGATAATACGATAGTGCTGTGCGCATTGCCTACATAAGTTCTGCCACGGACGATCATTAGTAAGTCGGGTTATGAGCGACGCTGGGGTTCCGCCTGTACGAAACGTAACAAGACAGTCGCAGGTTAGGCCTCTCACACCCTGCCAGTGTATCCGTGTTGATTTATTATGTTCCGGCAAGCACAGCCGTCCCGTAGCTAACGGAACTAGCGAATATACAGTCGCTAAATAATACACCTGTGGATTGGTGTAATAAATGGAGAATAAGAGCTTGCTGATTCGTTGTTTTAGGCACGTAATTCTCGCTTGCATTAAATTGTATTACATAATAGTTACGACAGATTAGTATTGTCGAATTTATGTTTGAAGTTTTCTTTGTTTACCTACTCCTTGTGAAGAGTGACCGGACAGATTTGCTATCACAACCACAATAATGAGGTGGTGTTTAGAATAATATTTGGAGTTGCCTTTACTGTCAATAACAATATAGCGAAGTAGGCGGGTGAACATCCGGCGAATTATCTCTTACGTTTTTGTTCGCGGAAGTGTAAATCTTGTGTGTCCGTTAACTGGGTAGAGGTCTAAGCGGCCATAATTGTCTATACAGCGGAAATGATGCCTTAACCATTCGATAAACCTACATAGTCGGACACAATTGACGGGCATGAATATTAAGACAGCTCCACAATACAATATTCCAATTTAATTTATATTAAGCAGATGCTATAGCAACAAAAGGTCAACATTGTAATAAACATATACTCCTGGATAGTCTGCCTCCCCCCACCCCATTTACTCAATTGTTGATTGGACAATGTAATTGTATCCCCCGGACTCCGTCGGGGATACTATGGATTTGACAGTGCGCCGCGTCCGCGTCCGCGTCCGCGGGTCGCGCGTCCGCGTCCGCTCCGCGTCCCCGCAGACAACTTCTTCCGAGCATAACTCGAACACCCTTTGGAATATTTTCATGAAACGTCACATCAATACATAGACCATGCACTACCCGAAGGAGTGTTTGCACAAAAGAAATGACATCTCTGCATAGCTAATTTTTTAGTTATCATCACTTTTTGTTTCGCGCGCACTGTTGACATAACAACTCACCACCCTTTGAATATTTATGAAACTTAACACATTCAATAGACCCAACGAACCGAAGGTGTGTCGTGCACACGAGGACAACTACTCTGCATAGCTAATTTTTTAGTTATCTCCCTTTTTTGCTTTCCGCTCACAAGGCTTTCCTGTCCGGAGCATAACTCGACAACCCTTTGGAATATTGTCATGAAACTTCACACATCATAGACCACGCCCGAGGTGTGTCACGCACAAGAATGACAACTCTAGCGTAGCTAATTTTTCACACAACTTATACTCCCTATTTTGTTTTGGCGCTCTCACAAACTGGACAATAATACATAAGACCTTGTTTTTTCGCTGCTCTTACACCTTTTCTCGTGTATCTGTACACCTTACCTGTGAGAGAGAAACAATAGAAACTGGGAGAAACCATGTGCTAGCATGGCTAGCTGTGCAGATGTTCCAGTGCTTATACCGCTGTTGACCAGGTAATTTATACAGGTAATTACTACAAATGGTACCGTTATAGAAAATATTGTGGATTAGTGGGCCCTTGCATATATATTAGATAAATAAAGACTATTAAAAAAATTCTGGTCTCCAATAGCAAGCATTTATTAATTATTTAAATATTTTTTTTTTCCCATTTTTTTTTTTTCATTTTTTTTTTTTCATTTTTTTTTCAAATATTTTATCAATTTTGTCCAGTAGCATAAGTCCGTAATGGCTATATACAGACTATTCCCTGTGCATGTGCTATACATGTGCCAACTGACCACTGACCACTTTACCAGGTAATTTATACAGGTAAATATTATATTACATTTTTCCGTAAACTGGTGTTGAAAAATAGTGTGTGCATTATGTGGAACGTGCAGATATAAGTAGAAAAATATAGTACATTATAAAAAAAAATCTGGCTCCATAGCAAGCACTAAAAAATTTAAAATTAATTTTTAATTTTTAAACTTTTTTTTCCCATATTTTTTTCATTTTTTTTTTCAAATTCTTTTTCAATTTTTTGGTCTACTAGCAATAAGGGTCGTAAGTGCTATATACTACTATTATCATAAAATAAAACAATAATTGACTAGTGACCATAGAATATAATCTGATATTCTATGGTTCACTAGTCAATAATTGTATAATATGTTTCGGGCCAGTGAAAAATTGTTGCTTTCGGCCCAGGCTCGAGGGTCCAAGGCGGACAAGGCGAGGCATCTGATTCCGCGATCTTGGTTTACTTATCTTCCCTTTGTTGTTTCGTGCTCTGATTTTGTATCCAAGCATTAACTCGAACAACCGCATATACACAGTCTCTATGTCCTCTACCGCCCTGTGCCAAATCCAGACGTTCGTTTCTGGCCCCCGCAAGCCAGGTTCAAGGTCACATAACTTAGTGCGTCAAAAACATAACGCATGGGTAAATATCTATACTTTCCTGTATTTCTTTCATGGATCATGATCATCTTCATATTTCATATACGCTTGCTCTAATGGTCCTCCACCCCTGTGCCAAATCCACGTTCGCGTCCTGGCCCCCACCAACTCCCAGGGTCAAGGTCACATCTTGTGCTTCAAAAAAACTTTAAACGCCAGGTGAAATATCTTATAATTTTTATTTCCATTCACGGATCAACTTCATATTTCATATACGCGTTGCTCTAATGGTCCGTCAACGCGCTGTTGCCAAATCCCACTTCGTCCCTGCCCCCGCCAACCTCCGGTCAAGGTCACATACTTAGTGCTTCAAAAAACTTTATAACCTCGGAAAATACTTAATAATTTCTGTTTTCTTTCATGGATTCATCGTCATAATTTCATATATGCATTGCTTCTAATGGTCCTCTACTAACCGCACTGTGCCAAACCCACGTTTGTCCCTGCCCCCGCAATCACCAGGGTCAAGGTCCCACATACTGTGGTGCTATCAAAAACTTAACGCTCAGGTAAAAGGAAAATTTTGACTTGCAATTTGGCCCTCATTTATTATCAAAGCGATATGTGGGACATCCGTGTTCTATAACACATTTTTCTAGTTTATTAAACTTTCACACATGCATAGAAACGAACCCAAAGGTGTGTCGCAACGTAAAATGAACAACTCTTCGTCGATAATTTCTTAGTTATCTTCCCTTTTGTTGTTTCGTGCACTGATTTCGGTCCTGGAGCATAAACTCGACACCCTTTGAATAGTTCATGAAACTTCACATAAGCATAAGACCAAGACCCTTAAAGGTGAGTCCCGCAAGAAAATGAACAACTCATGCATCACTAATTCTTAGTTATCTCCCTTGTTATTTGTTTTCCGTCTCTGATTTGTCTCCGGAGCATAACTCGAACACCCGTTTTTTCAAAACTACTTGATATCTGGGGAGGGGGATACACATACGCTTTGTCGACAAGCGTCCATTTATAGTTTTCTTTTGCATACAAATCAACTACGTTGAACAATTTTATCAGAGAATCAAACGGTCGCGA
The DNA here is from genome assembly GCA_029237695.1 of Conchocele bisecta. Lineage (NCBI taxonomy): Eukaryota > Metazoa > Mollusca > Bivalvia > Lucinida > Thyasiridae > Conchocele > Conchocele bisecta. The sequence continues at coordinate 11,883,832 of CM055278.1, forward strand.
CGTCTAGCATGTGGATTAAACACGTGAAAACTTCCCAGGTGTCAACATTAAAATCCGCATAATGTGTGAGTTTCTGTTATTATCTAAAGATAACTCTGATGGCGACGTGTTCAAATATGAATACAAAATGTTTTTCGTTTCTGACGTTAATAAGTGTGGTCAAAGACGGTACAGTACAATTAGTTTATGACGTCAACGTCATGGGACATTCCTTTGTTTCGTGTTTGTTGGTAACGTCCGAATCATCCGAATATTGAGTTACAATAACGAAGTAACGGTGGGAAACTGAGAATAACCATGGGTCATCTACGCCCAGCATGAACGTTTTTGGAACTTCGAACAAGGTGACGTCATAGACCGACAAATTCTCCAACAACATGACTCGCGCTTCATAGACAACATGCCAAGCGTCATGTGTTGAAAGTGAGTTTCTTATCCATCCTGGGAGTGGCTTAGAACGTTGACTGCCACAAGTAGTGCAAGTGAAAGTTTGTTATGGTCCATGATCTAATTGTCCATTTTTCAATTTTACGCATCCTCGTGACGGCATGCGTTTACTGAACAATGTAACTACTTGACTTAGCAAGTAATGCCATGTGTGACGTCCAACTACCCACCATGATTACCAAAGTTATTAAACTACACTGATAATGTGATTATATGAAGAGTAATAGAAACTTTTTGTCCATATGTAAAAACCCAACCCCCGGGTATGTATGGGACTATGTGCTGTATAACCATCTCGAAATAGCAATTACCTGTCTATAGCAACAACTTGTTCTGTTTTACCAGTTAATACAAGTACTACATACATGGCGCTGAAAAATAAATACACCTAAGTACAAAGGCCCCATTTTCTCGCTAAGTAGGTCGTGGTTTTTGTCCGTGTTCAGAGTACAAAACTGTTAATTACATCGTATTACAACGGCATAACACTTATAAAGCGCCTATGACAGAGTAGTAGTTCCGAAAGGTGCGTCTGAAGCGTTCTAAGTACCTTCTACTTCGGAGGTTGGAATGAGGATGCAAGCGATGGTAATTTAAACGACCGGGGTTCATCTTACCAAATACCGACTCGAGGACCTGGTTTGGCCCTCACACTTACGTCTTTTGCATTTTTGTATGTGGACAGTATGAACTGATAAACCCCTTATGTGAGTATTAACGATTATTCGAATCCTATTTTAGGGGATGGGCACAAGTTGACTTTGGAGTGGTAGGACCTGCCAACCATGACAGGTTATTCTAATTTCGAGGAACGGAATATATTGTTTCTCGATTAAATATTCAGTTTTCTGATTTTGAATTTCCCCCCCATTCAAGCAGGTTTAAGAACGGGATCGAACCCGTACGCCCGGCCTTACATGACCTTAGCTGTATAGCCGTTAACACCAATAAACAAACAACAAACAAACAAAAAACCTACTACTTTCGTGGAGAGTGGAGCTAAGCATTTGCTCATATACTACGCCGCATAATTAAATGTATTTGGGACAGATAAGCTCTGGTCCGGCTTAAATTGACCGAGCTGTTGATAGGCTGTTAAACCCCCAACAAGTAAATTGTTTTTGTTTTCTCACTTATTAATAACTCTTCCACTATCAAATCTGATTAAGTAAATTTACCAATTACCGTTGTAGGCCTGAAGTATAACGTACTGACTAAGCGGGACGGGAATTGTGCATTCACCAGACTGAATTTTCAGAAAGCCCCGTAAACTAGCCTTTGTCAACCGGGACCCACAGCCATGCTATCGCACCTTGTTAGTTTAATACAAGCTGTTTAAGGAGCGTATCATACTATGTGTATTAAGACTAAGTTTTCAGAAGGACCCTATACTACCATACTAATGACGACTGGACCCACAAGAACATTGCTGTTGCAACTTTTCATCCTTTTCAAGCATAGCAATACAACCGCTTATTGACGCGTCATTTATAACGCGTACACACCTCTTTGAAAACACGGCAACATTGTTTCTGTCATGCCGTTGCAGACTAATACGCTGCTCTATTGGCCGTTCCCTTTACCTATCTCACTTTTTGTATCGCAAATACGAGGACTCAAGATGTCGCCCAAACAATCGTTACCTACCAAAAATTATTCCGTCAAACCTGCTAATACCACAAAATTAACATATTTTTATTTCCTGAACAAAGATATACGCGTTTACATGGTCGCATGTTTTTTGGTCTATTTACAATCAGCAACCCGGTATTAACCTCGCACGATCAAGCACCACAAACACCGATGCTAGCTGTGGTGGATCAAATGCGATAGGGTGTCTTGGAAATCTTAAACCTAAACAAGTACAAATGTGTAACATTTAGTTTTCTATTTCCACGTTCTTATGCAATACATGTGCGACTAGCTATTGAATGTAGCGGCAACACATCCACCCTCTTTCAATTTTCCACCATACTATCGAAACGCTTGCGGTGTTTAGTTCCTTTGGAAGGGAAATTCATGTTTTGTTTAAACTCTCATGGCTCGTATTCAGAACAATGAGACGGAAAGGTCATGCCTTCGTCCAAAGTTGGATCAACACATCCGTCGGGTTTGTCGGCTGTACTTCAGTCTGCATAGACCTTACTGCAACACCTTCTTCTGGTTGCCACAAATTGGTTCGACACGGTTGTGGCGGAATGCTTCGGTGTGCATTTCGAACTATTCGAAATATCAGCCGTATTTCATGTATGCATATATGGGTCCAAAGCTGCCAACTTTGGTCCTGGATATTTACGGAAACGCATAGGTACACGGATACAATTGGCAAATACCCGGCTATTGACGGAAAGTTATTCCGGCGAATACCAATTCGCTAAATTATGTCCCTAGTCCCGTACCCAGTGGGTACAAATAAACAATTATATCCTGTTTCCACGTATAACAGCGATATACTCCCACCCGACAGCATGTCAGCCATTACTAGTCGTCTGTTCTGTTAATAAATAAAAGTCCGGCCAGTACTTTCCAAACTGTATTCCTGTTGTTATATATAATAAGCAATATATATGGGTAAGACGTGTGTAGCAAATCAATCATGTATCTCACTAATAACCACATGATTATCCTCATACCTGCTTAAATATCATCATCCGTAGTCGAGGTGAACGTCCATCCGTTTGCAATAGTACATGTTATGCTACCCCCTTGTTACCTAAAGATAGGGTTGGTGCCCAAAAAAACATCACCCCAGTGTCGTATAGCCGGAGGCCATAATGCGTTTTAGCAAATCATCTTATAATAATAATAACAATATTGAAAATATATACTACAATTGCTTGCAGCATAATTTACTGATCGTGGCCTATTTGACCGCATTACCTATTGCACGGGCACCCTACTAGGCCCCCTCTTTACGTTGGTCAGTGGGGGTGTTCTGGGGTGCGCTCGCTAATACAATGTTTGCGTAATGAAAAAGGGGGGGGGGGGGGGGAAAAAACAGTTCATGTAGCACGGGTCGTAGCGTATATCACGAAAGCCATGATCATTATTGGTAGGTGGCAAATTGTCAATGCTGATCGCGATCTACACTGGCCAGTAATGCACACAGTGGACCATATATTATATCATTGCAGTAATTGCTGTTTTTGGCAGTTTCATATCACTAGTATAATTTTGTCAAAACATAGCGCTAGGAACGCAAGACCTGTCTTATATGGATACCATTTTCTTATATTACGGCATCGCTGCTTTATAATTTGTGGGTTTTTCTCTTTTGTATTGTGTACATTCATCTTTAATTGTGTGGCTTTATCCTTGTATTGTGTATTTACTTCTTTATATGTTGCTTTATCTTATATTGTTTGGATACTTAATATGGTTTGTGTGGCTTTATCTTATATTCAGATGATTCTTCTTTATTGGGTTGCTTGTATCGTTGTTTATTGTTGACTTCACTAATATTGTTGGCTTTATCTTATATTGTGGTGGCTTTTAATTTTATTGTTTGGATTCATCTTTATATTGTGTGGCTTTAAATTTATATTGTGTGGATGCTTAATTAGAATGTGTGGCTTTATCTTCTCATGTTGTGTACTTCATTATATTGTGTGGCTTAAATCTTTATATAGGTTGGCTTTATCTTTGTATTAGTGTATTATTATTTTATTGTGTGCTTTGTCTTTATATTGTGTATAATCCTTCTTTATATTGTGTGGCTGTATCTTATATTGTGCGGATACTTCTTTATGCAAGAATACTTTATTCATTGATTGTGTGGATTCTTCTTAATATAGGTTGTGGCTATGTCTTTATATAAGTGGATTCTTCCTTTATATTGTGATGGCTTATCGTTATGTTTGTTATATTTTTGTATTGTGGTGGAATCTCTTTACATTATGGAGTCTCCATTATATTATTTGATACGTCTATATAGTGTATGGTTTTATGTTCCTCAGCCCGCGAAAGGCGGAAAGCGAACATAAGGTTTTTGCTTTTTCCGTCGTCGTCGTCGTCGGCGCGTCCGCGGCGTCACGTCGTCCCCATCATTCAATTTTAAGTTTCGTGGTTACGGTCATTACTTCAACAACCATATCACCTACATCATTCAAACAGTATACAACCTTTACTTTGAGATATGTAGATGAAATATAGGAACTATTAAAAAAAAATTCCGGGCTCCAGGTCCAAGTCAATCTCTATTTCTTTCTATCCAGAAACTGAACAATCAAGCGATGAACATCCCGTTTTCTCAGTGCGCTCAGTACACCCTTTCCTTTAGAGAGAACAATAGCCTCTCCAGTTGAACACTTCGCATGTGCAAGCATGTGCAAATTTCCAGCTTGACCACATAAATGTCCAGCTAAATTATGACAGGAAATTTATACAGTAAATATTATACCTGGGTATTACATTTCCGAAAACTGTGTTTGACAATATATGGCCATAGTGGACATGTGCAGATATATGTAGATAAATATAGGACAATATAAAATTCTGGGCTCCAGTAGCCAGCATTAATTTTTTTGTTTAATTTTAGCCACGATTTTTACTTTTTTTCCATTTTTAGCCCAGGTTTTTTTTAAAAAAAAAAATTTTTTAAAACTTTTTTGTTTAAACATTTTTTCATTTTAAGCCAGGTTTCTTTGGGGAAAAAAATCCACGCTAATTTTGATTGGCGAAAGCCAGCGGGGCGGGGCGCATCCACAAATCAATGTTAAGTTATCGTGTTTTCAGTCCATATCTTTGTTACTGGTAACACATAACCACAACTTTCACAGCTACAATAACCAAGGTGTGCCCACCACATATCCTATCCAACATGTTACCTTTTGAACTTGACCCATTTTTTCCGCGCAGTCCAATGTTAACATTCAGCTTTTACAATGTAAGTTTCGTATTTAAGTCCATCTTCTTTTATACTGTAGACCACCTAGGACTACCAAACTTTCACCAGCTAATAACCAAGAGGGTGCCCACACACATACAACTATCCAACATGTGACCATTTTTTTTTCCTTCACCATTATTTCTACGTAATTGACTTAGCCATTTTTGAACTTAACTTTTTAACGTACGTCCTGGTTAAAGTTTTTGTGGTTAAAGTTTTTTTCGTTATACTATATCTCTGCAACTGCTTCGCCCATTACCTTGAAACTTTAACATGGGTGTTAACATAATCCATTATTTTCATTCTACCCCGAACCGTGCGGCCCCCTGTCCCAATGTCAAGACAAATAACTTTGATTTGTTTGTGTACTATATCTCTGCAACTGCTTCACACATTACCTTGATACTTTCACATGGTGTTTATCAAATCATTGTCGCGCCCGCTTGCGGAAAGCGCGATAAGAGTCCGGCATTTTTTGCATACGACCGTCCGTCTGTCCGACCGTTCGTCCGTGTGTCCGGTTAATGTTTTTCCATCTACTATAATCTCTTTTTTAGTGTCCATGCCTCGCCCTAAGGAGCGATATGCAAGCCACGGCCATCTATCTACAAAAGAGCCCTCGTTTCTTGTTTTGTTTTTTCAACTTCCCTTTTTCCTTTTTTGTCTAATTAGCATAAGGTCGTAAGTGCTATATCCACTATTATTATATACTAATAACAATTATTGACTATGACCATAGAATATAAGGTGATAATTCTAGCTCACTAGTCAATAATATAATAAAATGTTTCTGGCCAGTGAAAATTGCCTTCTGGCCCAGGCTCAGGTCAAGGCGTGGCGGGACAAGGCGGCGGACAAGGCCGAGACATTAGATTCCGCGGAATTCTTGTTTTTACTATCGTGTGGATTTTTTTCTGTAAACTATGTGAATCTTCTTATATTGTTTATTTATCTTATATTGTGTGGATTCGTCCTTTCTATTTTTGGCATTAAAATCTTTGAATTGTGTGGCTTAATCCGGTATATTGAGTGTTACTACATTCTAGTGTTTGGTTTTATCTTCATATTGTGTGATTATTTCTTTCAAATTGTGTGCTGTATCTCATATTGTGTGATTCGTCAATTCCATTATGTGGCTTTATCTATTATTGTGTGGCGTATTCTTTATATTGTGTCCGATTTGTCTTTGTTTTGTGTGGTTTCTTTTTTATAGTGTGTACATTTCTTTCATTAATTATTGGATTCTTCTTTATATGTGTGATTCTCCCTTTATATTGGTGGTTCCTCTTTATAGTGTGTGGATTCTCCTTTAGTAGTTATATATTGTTTGTTGACCATATCCAGTAATGAGAGCTACATGTACAACGCCGATTTAAATGATTTGCTATATTTATACACATAGTGGACCTTCTTCAAAGCCCACATTCCAAAAAAGGTGTTGTCTGCGTGATCAATATCAATGTAAAATATGAAGTATCGTGAAGATTTGACCAATGGTTATAGAGTTGTAGATCAGAAATGAAGCTTAACACAAATTGAACGTTTTTGCTAAACAAATCTACTTTTTAGCACAGAGTGACTACCTTTGGCCCACAAATGCCCATGTTCAAAAGGTGACTTCACTGATAAAAATCATTTTACATATGAAGTATTGCAAATATCTTAAACAACTCTTGTTGAGTTAAGCATGGAAAGTTAAAGGTGCGTGCATACCTAATCTTAATGAAACTACCACAGGAAACTACATTATGTGTGTTGTCAAGGCTGGTTTCACTAGTTCAGTAGCCTGGTCTTTATACAGCCGACAGGGTTACTATATAGGGAACTACGTAAAGTGGTTATACAGCCGGGTAAATGGAAGGTGTCCAGCCAATTCACCACCCTTACATAAGAGCCGAATAGAATGGTTATACAGCTTGTTATACATATAAGTGTGACTGTTCCTATACAGAAGCGACAGGGTTACAATATAAATGCCTACTGAAGTGGTTGTCCGCTGGTTATCACTAGTCTGCAGCCTGTTCTCTAACAGACCGACAGTGTTACTAATAGACACCTACGTACGTAGTTGTACACTGTTTAGCTATTATGTAGCCTGGTCTCTATACATTTTGTGGTTGTCCAGCTGGTTATTACTATTTAATTAGCATGTCTCTATACAAGACCGACATGTTACGAAATAGGGAACTACGTGAATAGTTCCAGCTGTTTCAGTAGTTATGTAGCCTGATCTCTCTATACAATACAATATCAATACAATAAATTTTATTCTGGTATATAACTTATATAACGATATTTTACCATAACAAAATGTAGTACAGTGAGACAGATAAATTAAATTAATTATCGTGTTTGAGGAGCTTAGAATGTGAAACCTGAATGATACGTTGACTGATATTGTATATAAATTTCTAAATAAATTACAGACTGACAGGGTTACTGTATCGGGACCTACGTAAAGTGGTTGTCCAGCTGGTTTCACTAGTTCTGTAGCCTGGTCTCTATACAGACTGACAGGGTTGCTATAGAGGGACCTACGTGAAGTGGTTGTCCAGCTGGTTTCAACTAGTTACTGCAGCCTATTCTCTATAACAAACCGACATGGTTACATTATAGGGGAGCTTCGTGAAGTGGTTCTACAGCTGTTTCTCACCAGTTTATGTTGACATGGTTTATATACAAACTGCATGGTTAACTATATAGGAAACACGTGAATGTTGTACAGCTGGTTTCGACTAGTTCAGTCCGACTGGTTTATATCTCAGACAGACAGGTGTTACTAATATGGACCTCGTGAAGTTGGTTGTACTCTGGTTCACCTAGTTCTGTAGCCTCGTTCTCTATACAACCGACATGGTTACTATAAAAGTAACTACGTAAGTGGGTTGTTCAGCTTGTTTCACTAGTCTGTTATTGCCATATTTCACCAACATTGCAAAAGCATCCTTTTGTGGGAGAAATTTTCAACTTAAGGATACATCATTAATTGTTTATAATACTGAATTTATACATTAAGTTATCACAACCATTTTGGCTGTGATAATGAATTTACATTCAGTAATATAATTCTGATAATTCTCCTTTTCATCAAATATAGCAAGTCGTGTTTCTCTATATGATACAGTGCAGTTGCGTTTTTGTTCCACCCACCGTAGACAACTACTTTGCAAACTCAACGCGAACGCAACGCGAACGCAACGGTTTTTGGCTGTGCGTTATATACTTTTTTAACGTATAAAACGTTTCGACACTGTAATACACGTTGTTAAATCCGTTTAGTTTTTAAAAGCGTTGTATACGTTGATTAAAACGTATAATAACGTTTCGTACACGTGTAAATACACATTGTCAAACCATTTGTAAGCGTGTAATACGTTTAGCTCAAGGCTAATAACAACGCTTTTGGCGTATTACAATTAGCGAGGTGAAAGCGTTTAAACGTGTACAACGCTTTACCAGCGGCGTGAAGCTATATGAAATCGTGTACAACGTTACACGTTTTAAAAAACGCGAATACCGGTTCGGCCCGATCGATTCGAGGCGCCTTGTTTCGTCCCTTTTATAAATATCGCGAATACATGTACCTGTTCGGCCTGCTCGTTTACCCAGGCGGAATCGTTTCGCACCTACATGTACAGACCATACCGCACATGCGAATTATTGTACGGCAACCTCATTCGCCCCGATATGGAAAATGAATATACGTGTAAACAACAATAAGTGCAGCTCATTTATCGCGATGGTCGGGGTACGTTTGTATAGTGCTCGCGTTTAGACATACGCCTGTAAAAGGATAATTAGTTAATAAATAAAGTTACGTGTCCTGCCCTATTCATGTGGACGAATTACTGTTTGATACGTTTGCATAATCCCACCGAAATTCCGCATGAACTCTGAATTTTGTGTCAACCTTTCAACACCAATTACGAAAAACATTTGTCGAAAATCAATATTGGGCGAAACTTGGCTACAGATCTTGCGTAAAATCCAGTGTTTTTTTGTAATCCATATCCTTTCGGAATACCATTTACGGGTGATGAAATTATTAACTAATTTATTTTTTATTTTTGTTATACTCAATGAAAGTATACGTTGTGTTCACTCATTTGAACGTCTCGACGAGACGGTTTAAATGGTGCTCGCGGCATATACTTCTGAGTGCATAGAAGGATAATATTTTCCAGCAAACATAATCGTATCCCAGCATTGAAATGAGGTTAGTGCGGTGCCCCAAGAGTCACACTTCCGCCACGTCTGCGAACATCAAATGGCGAGTTGACCAATCATAACATTTCAAAACATAGCCTAAAGAGTGTTCACGACGTCATATCTCTTGCTGAATGAGTCATACAATAAGCACCGGTTAGTTGACAGGCGCTTAGTGTTATCGATTTTTTTGCACAAAGCGACACACAAATCCGTCAGTGTAATGTCACAGGTTGAAGTAACGGACCATGTCTAAAATACATAAAAATGCCTCTAATACTTCAATAAATGAAGAAAAACAACAAAATTTTGTTTATTTAACACCCTCCATATAAAAATAAATTTTGTTTCTTCATCATTGATCATTTAGGCATATTTAATGTATTAATAGACCTCAGAAAATGGCGAATCTAGGAACCTCTCGTATCTTTAACGCTGAAGCCAGTCTATTTCTCAGTCTCTAATCCGCTATACACCTCTCCCACGCGGGTGTAAGAAAAATCGATATATGGAAAACTGAATTCACAGCGAGCTCACACTGGTTTAACAGGATATGTCCCGCGTAATTTGTCATAAATTACTTGGTCAAAACCTGCAAATTACAAAGGTTTGTATACGAAAATAAAGCCGACTGACAATTTTTTCGGACCGATTTTTTAAGACTAATTTTCAAATCTCAATCGCCTGAGAGTTTCAAAAATCGTCCAGAAACCGGAAAACGAAAATTTTAGAAGCCCAGGAAGTCTAGAAGGTATATATACACCAGAAGAACGATCTTAGCATGCTGCGCATTCTACCGATACACGGTTGGCATACCAAAAACGTGTACTGCGTTAAAAAACCCGTGGAAAACGTGTTCCACGTATAACACGGTTTCATCTGTACGGTGCTGTGTACATGAAGAAGCGTGTAACCGTTCCGTCAAAAAAAGAGTTAAATCGTTTAACACGGGTTTAACTTAGCGTTGTATACGTTTACAACCGTTGTACACGGATAACAACGCTTTTGAAACTCAATGCGTTTTTACAACCGTTGTAATACGTTACCAACCGTTGTACACGATTTTACACACTTTTTGAAACACATGCGTTTGAACACGGTTTGCTCGACTTTCGCGCATGCGCAAGAGTGGGGAACACGCAACGCATCGCCGAAACGAATAACACGAAGACGACACACGGTTTGAAACGCAACTAACGGAAACATCCACGGATACGCAACGCACAACACTTTTGTACACGATAAAACCCGGACAATTTTGACAGAAACAACTGTATACTGCAGTTTCGTGAAAAATACAGATTACTCCCTCAAAGTAACTTTGCTTAGATAAGTATACTTTGAAATTTCGATGAAATCGGCTACAGTGCCACCTGGTCTCTGGACAGACCCGACATGGTTTACTAGATAAAGACTTACGTGAAGGTTGTTTGTACATCTAACATTATTGTTTATTGCATCTATATAGACTACTTACAAATAATCGCCTCCGATATGTTATTCTACGGCAACAATTCATACAATCAAAAGAATTGTGCCAACCGAAGTGCATACCCAAAACCCTGTTGCATGATGCAGATCAAAAAGTTAGTAAACTGTAACGTTTTATAACATTTAAATTAAATAATCTTTGCATGTATAACTAATAAATTTGTCGAAAATAATCGAACATGGAAATAAATTTTCCCATTAAGCCATCTTTTCTCTTGTTTTTCAACATTCTACATAACAAAATGAAGCTTTCAATGTACAAGATATGGATGTAAATGTCAGATAAACACCTTGACCACTGAAAATAACCAATTTATGCAGGTGTTATTTCTATATTACTAATGTAATTGATACAGTTTTCGACAGTTTTAATATCGATAACCTATCAAACACGCCGGATAATTAAAAACCGATTGCAAAAATCACTCTTCCATGGTTTACATTAAAGAGATGGGGTTAAATTGTACCCTCTCGAAGAGTATGGAGCGGGGTATTAATTTTGTTTCTATATATATACATGAATAACGTATGATTCAAAAACCAGTCCCGTATTTAGTTTCCTGTAACTCATAAACCTTTTGTATGAACAACCTGAGTAATTTCACAAAGTGAAAGTTCAGGTGTCAAAAACTTCTTGATCAATTGCAATAGACGAAATACTGTACAAAATGACTTATCATGCAAAAATTGCAGTGGAACTAAAAATATAATTGATGCAAAAGACTCCACAGATATTCTGTGCCGGTAAATAATCACTTCCGTTGGTTGAAAAAGATGGCGAGTGTCCTACCTTCCGGATATTTAATAACAGAGTAAAAATTGTTGGTTCATGATAAAAGAGGTTTTTTCTCGTTCAAAAAAAATCATACCACAACTTGCCTGTTGGATAACCTGGAAGGAGGAGTAGCAAAAATAAAAAAATGAATATCGCCAATATCGTCCACCTATTTTCGAACTCATAGAAAATTGAAAACATATTCAACCTGTTGCAGATGTCTAAGGGGTTTTAGCATGGGATATTTATTTTGTAATAAAATCAACATTTGACATAATTTTCAAGTATATGTTCATCTTCTTAAAAATATAAAAACGCTAACAACAGTGAAGAATGTTGTTTTTGTCATGTTTTATATAACAAGCCCCCTCCGCAGGGACGTAGAATTCCTTTTGTTTATTAATTCGTATTCCCACAAATAACTATTCGTTTTTCCCGCAATTTAACAATTCGATCCCATTCGCATTAACAATTCGTTCCCACGATATAACATGATCGTACCATTCGAATTAACAATTCGTTCCCACAGAAATGACAATTCTTCACCTCAATTTAGCAATTCGAGCGAATTGTGTATTTCGTGTAACGAATTGTTAAATATGAGGGAACGAAATTGTTTTAATTCGTGGGAACGAAATGTTACATTCGGGGAACACATTGTTATTTCGTGGGAACAAATTAATAAACAAATCCATGTCGCCCACGGGGCCTCCTAGCAACCGATGTAGGCACGGATGAGATGATAATAATAGGACCTATATGTAAAACGACCCTTATAAATAAGTCGTCCCAGCACACTTCGGCCTAGCTAAGTTTTTCCCAGGATATGTAGCTTTGTACCTCCAAGTATTTATGGCTTATTCAATGTTCACCACAGCGTAGCACAGAGGAGAATGAAATGATAGACCTACAGTTTTGCACCAGGCCTGTCGGCACACAAGCCCAATAACTAACCTCGCATGTGCTCGCAACCTGTTGTCCGTAACCTAGATGTTATTGCTAAACACTTCGGCCGTCCGAAAACATATTAAGGTAAGACCGCAATTAATAACACGTCGCAGACACGGTGGTAAAATGGATAGGATTCATAATTATTTTAGAACCACAGAAAGTCAGGAAATAAAAAAGTTCCGATAAAACCATAAAATGTTTTTTTGATTCATGGATATTTTCATTCATTCTCATTCATGTTAAAGTCACTTGCTAACGCGTTATTTCAACACATTGGTGAAACCACGGTGTTGTGTGCAGACACCTCATTGACCCTGTGTGGAAGTATTGCCGTTTGTCGGACAGTTGACTAGATCGTTAAAGTTTAGAGGAGTGTGCTAGATTGATCAGGAGCTACACTGTCACACATCCTAAGCCCATCACAGCCACACATCAGTTCTAATCTCTGTGTCATACTTCTTTACAACTGATAAAACCGTACATCGATCCAGATTCACGTATAGTATTCTAGCAAATGATGTATACTGATTAAAAACAATTCCCCTGCATCGTCTCGTCAATATGAGTTGGCGATTGAACGACGTTTATATCTAAATACATTGCTAACAGCTAATGGAGTACCGTGCTAGCATTTACAAACTGTATATTGATTCACGTTGGTTACAAACAACAACAACAACTAACAACAACGTAATGAAAATTTCCCAGAAGCCCCCTCACCGATTCAAAGACGTAATTATTTATGTTGGTCCTTATTATGTAACGGATGTTGACTAAATATGGCGCATCAATCGCGTATGTTAAGCCGCATTTGTTTCCTCGGTACTTTGTGCCCAAACTTCAATCGATTTTGAGAATAATATATTTCCGTTCTAACAGACAGGAACATCGATTCTTCGCAAAAAACGAACATAATTATGTCCTGATACTCCCCCTGAACCACAAAATGCAGGTCATGAAGACCCGTTTGCGGCGCCATATTTCATCACAATCCGTTGCATATTAAGGAAAATATTCAAATAATAGTTACGTGGGCGCGCTTTCAACACTTTCAGCCATTGTTGTTGCTGGTTGTAACCACGTGATTTTGCAACCTGATTTAGTTTTAGTAACCCCCACCCTTCGACATGGCTTAGTACCTCTGTGCACTCCGTACTTAAAATGAAACATTACATGAGACTAGAACACTATATGATTGATTTTGTTTTCTCTATGTCATTCGTATGTCCACCGCCGAGAAGTCATTAAAGTCACGTGTCTTAAAGTGACCAATGGCATTGAACGAGGCGAAAACGTGGGTAGATTTTGTGAGAAGTGGATCAAGCGGATACGTCATGAACTACGTCATGGGCAGCGTACCTGCCACCTTAGATACGGCTTTAAAGCTTACGAAATTGGACCAATCGCATGTGAGTGTTTCGTTTCATAGCAATCGGTGTTTGTTACATTTATTGTTAGCTCACGCGAGCCGAAGACTTAAGTGAGCTATTGTTACAGCTTTTCGTCCGTCCGTCGCCCGTCCGTAAACACTTCTGACAACTTCTTATTCTGAACCGCTTGGCCGATGTTCACCAAACTTCACTGGTCTGGTCTATGCGTTATACCATTTCAGATTTGTTAAAATGAACTTCGTCGCATATCCAAGATGGCCGCCACACAGGGTGGATTTATAAATAAGTCTCGTTTAACTTTTAATCTGATAATATAGTAAATTTCACCACCCATAGTACATTTACACCTCAGTCCCCACCCATGGGAGAGGTACGTATATTAGTTAGAAACTACATGTTTCGTCAATGGCCGTAACTTCAGAACTCTTCTTGTATTTTAGGATTTTAGAGGGTGTGTACAACAACACCGCCTCAATACTTCTGATGTAGTCGTAATATACCGTGTTTACCAATCTATGATGTGGGCAAGGCTCATAGATCAACCCAAACACCCATTTTCATCATTATGTAGCGACGTCATTTCATGATCTTTTCGACATGTCGGGTAATCTAATTCTAATTCCTCTCGTAAAGTCAGTATTACATGTAGCACGTTCCTCGGTATATATAGAGTCGTATCTGCAGTCTTTCGGACAGCTACATATATCACTGGGCATACTGTTACCAATTAGATGAACCATGCCTAGGTCTAATTCATGAGAAAACGATTATAATTTCAAAATACAAGCCAGAGAAACCAATGTTCTGTTACTTGAGGGCCAAACCAGGTATCCGGTCTGGATTTCGGTAATGATGAATCCTGATCGTTAATTACCCATCTCATACTCAAAACCAACCCCAACTCTGCAAATAATAATCAAATGTGAATTATCTAATAAGTTTGTTAAGAAACAAGCAGAAAGACAGAGAAATAAATGTTACCATGAAAACAATATAAAGCAATATTATCGAATAACAGGCCTTTAGAGGTGATTTATTTAACCATTTGAGGCTGTGACTGGAGAAATGGGGCTTATGTGATTTGCGGCCAATGTAGATACGCACAGTCTGATCAGGATCTGCACTTTCCACCATTCCATCGACGAAACATCCGTCATGCTTCTGACAAGCATTATATACCGTTATCAGGCTACAGGAGGGTGCTATTTGATCAGGAGCTACACTGGTCACAAATCCCATAAGCCCCATTTCTTCAATCACTGCCACACCGTCCTCGCTACATGTGATTTTACTGTATTTCAGTACCAATTTCTACAGTGAGCGACAACGACCTTAGACAAAGTTGGGAAAACGTAACGTTGCTTCAAGTAGGCGCCAACCGAATATACGTCACATACAAACATTACAGAAAATATGTAAGTAGTTTTCAAACATTTAGTTTTAATCATGAGTACACTATCATACATGTATGCATTAATGTATACTCAACAAAACTAGAAACGTCCCTGTTTTATAGCCGGTGTAGCTCTGTCTATGTATGTACCACATGTTCAAAGTACATGTATTTTAAACCGTGGCGATGTTCAGAATACGATCGTGTAGAGTTTAGCCGATACACACGGTTTACATAGCGGCCAGTGACCGGAACGTTGATTTCCACTTTTTGCACGTGCACGCTATACTTGTCATCGATAAGGTGATTCAGTCATGTCGTACCATTTATGCGATAGGGGCTATTCGGAAAATTAAAAAACTTTTTTAATTTTTCACTGTTTTCGATATGCCACGGCTTTCCGAAAACGAGCGAAATCAGGCAATTGGGATGCTTGCGGGTGGGATGGCCGCCAGGGCGGTCGCGCCTCGGTTTGGTTGCTGTCGGAAGACGATTGATCGTCTTGCAGCCCGGTACCAGCAGACTGGGGCTGTTCACGACCGGCAGCGACCTGGTAGGCCTCGTGTAACGACGGCTAGAGCCAATCGTTACATTACGTTGACGCACTTACGTCAACGTCGATTGGCAGCCACAGTCACTGCTAGGCGATACGGTGTCTCAGGGCAGACCATTCGCAACCGGTTACGTCGTAACGCCCAACCAATCCGGGCACGCCGCCCGTACACTGGTCAGATAATGACCCAACGTCACCGTGCTGCCAGACTGTTATGGGCGCGACGTCATCTGAACTGGAGAAGGGCTGACTGGAACCGAGTTTTGTTCACCGATGAATCTCGGTTCACAGTTAGTCATGCTGACGGAAGATTACGGGTATACAGGCGTAAAAAATGAAAGATTCACCGATTGTTGCATTGTTGAGAAGAACAGGTTTGGGGGAGGGAGCGTAATGGTCTGGGGTGGGATCATGGGAAACCGGAAGACAGATTTGGTTGTTGTACAGGGCAACATCAATGCACAACGTTATGTTGCAGATGTGCTAAATGCACATGCCTTACCATTTATCCGTCAGCATGGTCCTGGTGTGACATTGATGCACGACAATGCCCGCCCTCACGTAGCCAGGGTCACCACTCAATACTTACAGCAAAACAACGTCGACGTCATGCCATGGCCCGCGGTCTCCCCGGATCTCAATCCCATTGAGCACATATGGGATGAGCTGGGCCGCAAAGCACGAGCTAACCATCAGATTGACAATGTTCGCGATCTTACACGGGCGTTACAACGGAATGGAGGAATTTGCCCAACGCACTGGTATTGCGTTACGTCACGTCGATGCGGCGTAGGATCATTGCATGCATTCATGCAAATGGTGGCCACACTCGGTAATAACGAGATTTACTGAATTTGCCACATTACTTATTGAAATTCCATCTCTAAACATTAAGTAACACATTTCTGAGTTTTTGTGATTTTTGATTTTGACCCCTACCGCCCTTGGCCGGTTATCTCTCGAATATTTAACAAGATATCCAAATGCAATTTATTGGCTTTGATACAGAAATGAATGAACTTGTTTCTCATTTTGATTTTTAAAAGTAACCCTTTTGGTTTTTGATGAATCTTCCTTAAACATGGAGGGGGGAACGTTTCTAGTTGCTTCAAGTAGGCGCCAACCGAGTATACGTCACATACAAACATTACAGAAAATATGTAAGTAGTTTTCAAACACTTAGTTTTAATCATGAGTACACTATCATACATGTATGCATTAATATATCAATATAATACAATACAATAGCAAAAAAAGCAATGCATTGAAATGCAATGTGGTAAGATACAATAAAATACAATAGTCTTTCATTTACTCAGTTCTTAAATATGACAACATCAATGTGCATGATCACGTGGTTACAACAACACCAACAACAATGGCTGAAAGTACTGAAAGCGCGCCCACTCCAAAGTAAGTATTATTTGATATGTTCTTTAATAGGCAACGGGCTTTGATGAAATAAAGCGCAGCAAACGCGTCGTAATGAGCTGCATTTGGTGGTCCCGAGAGTTCGGCACATACTTACATGTATGTCGTTTTCGCGAAGAATCGATTTCCGTGTCGGTAGACACGGAAATCGATTCTTTGCGAAAACGACAAAAGTTTGGGCCAAAGTACCGAGACCACCAAATGCAGCTTAACAAGACGCGTTTGATGCGATAAACTTCATCAAAATCAGTTACATAGTAAGGACAAAATAATAAAAGAATACGTACTTTGAATCGGAGAGCTTCTGGAAGTGTCAGTACTTGTTGTTATTGTTGTGGCACACCTTGAACATGCACTTCGTGTCTGTAACCCTTGGAATAAAACAATTTATCATGAACCAAACTCCCGTTGGTAGTTTATGTTTATATACTAATGGTATAGTACTACAGTGCAACCTCTCTACAACAGCCACCCATGGGAAGACGCAAAACTGGCTTTTGTAGAGAGGTGGCTGTTGTAGGGAGGTTAATGCTGCGTTACATTTTGTCGTCCGCTGTTTATTTATTTTCTTTGATAATTCTCATCAAAAACATGCTTTGGCAACATTTTAGAATCATTTTCAATGTAAATTATTCTAAATTGCTGTCAAAACATGCTTTTATTGAGCAAAAGCAACAGCAGACGAAAATTTCATGCTGAGCAGTCTAAGGGTTAGATATAGAGGAAATCATCCATTTGGGATATAAACTAGCGGCTGTTATAGAAGGTGTTGTTGTAGAGAGGTGGCCGTTCGGGGAGGGTCGACTGTAATACCAACAAAAAGTGAATTAAACATGTAGTAGTGCAAACAACACGATGTATCAGGCAACCAGCTTTGCATTTGCCTAAAACATACTGACTGATAACAAACAGATTTCACTGACGTTTCATTGGTCAAACGACTCCATATGACATTCCGAATGGCATCAGTGTAATGACGCAACGTAAACAAGCTCATGTTCTTTTGAACTGAAATCTTGTTAAATTTGCCCATTATATAACATAAAACTTGACCTGATAAATATAATACCAGACGAGTGTGTTTTGTTTTAATGTTATCAAACTCGCCTCGGAAACGATAGGAATTCCTCGGCGAACCTCGGAATTCCTACACGTTTTCTGGCTTCACCTGATAAACTTCACATAACCAGACAGTTACCAGGCAGTGAATGACTGGATCGTACAGTGGAACCTCTCTAAACCGGACACCCTGTGAGGTCCCAGAGTGTCCGGTTTAGAGATGTTTCACTGTAATTCCGATGTTGGAGCACTGAAACACATGAATGTGTGAATTGCAATATTGAACAATGATTCACATCAGAGATATTTAACATGTGAAATTGGCCATAATAACTGAGACAAGCCATGTGAGTTTGTACCTAAGGAAATATGTGGTGGTATCTCGAATATAATCATGTTTTATATTTCTGTTTCAGTGCAGAGACACCGAGAGCAGAAAATCAGAAAATTGCATAATCATGAAATTCAATCTTAAATACCTGAAACGCGTCATAAATGGAATACACACACACAGACGTGATTGGTCCAGTTATCCATACGATCACCAGCAACTTTTCATCACACGGGGCAGACAACGAATCAATGGTGTCCAGCTGCGACTGAAGATTGAGGCGAATGCTCTAAAGCGCATGCGCAAACTTAAATCAAAGGGTTGAATCTTATTGGTTTCGGTGATGGTGTTTTCATTTGAATTCAGTGAAGACTGTCCGTGGGTTGCTGGAGGCGTGGGTTGTGTGTGGCATTGTTTGGACGGACATTCTGGATCCGATATTTGAGATTGTTCTTACGAGGGAATGGAGACTTTTATTCGGATCTACGAATTTGGCGAGGTGTATCAAAATACGTGGGTTGGCCGTGTTTGTCGATGAGATTATAGAATATCATGCTAATATCAAGTTTATCAGGCACGACTAGGAAACGTGTAGGAATTTCGAGGCATGTCTCCTCGAAATTTCTACTGTTTCAGAGCCGAGCCTTCGCTAGTATGGTGTTCTGGTTATCTGTGGGCCGTGTACGACTAAAATGTTCGTAAGGTCAAAATTATGATAATCTGTAAGTTTCACATTAACGATGTTTTATTGAGCATATGCTGCATATACAGCCTATGCTCAATACATGAACATCCATCAATTGCGATTTCCAGACGATCCTAAATTTGAACTTAGGAACATTGTATTCGTACGAAGTTTAGTGAAACGGGCCCCAGGTAAAGTTGTATCCTAGAGGATGGGGAAATATAAATGGCTTTCGTTGCAAAATATCGCCTTCTCGTTTACGCTGCGTCATTATACTGACGTCATTCGGTCATGTGCCGCCGTTCGACCAATGAGACGCCATAGAAAGTAGTCCTGAAACCTGTATGACCAGTAGCAGATTTAATCAAAATTACTAAGCATACTTGTGTAGAAATATGTAATTTGAGGGAGTAATCATGTTTTCCCCCCGAAATGAATTATTTCATCTATAACTAATGACTGCATATATTTGCTGATTAAAAGTATGCATAATTATTATAATGAATGTATTACATTATCACAGCCAAAATGGCTGTGATAAAAATTACTGCATAAGTAGCTGATATGCAGGACCCTATACACGGCTGAAGAAAGTCTTCATGGAGAATATTAGAATTGGCAATTTGTATACGAGTCGCATTCTTGTCAATTTGTCTTCTGAGGGTATCCATCTCATCTTTGGCCTCCCTGCGTCCTTGAAACACGGCTGCGGGAACCTTTTGTGCGTGACGGAACCTCTGACGAAAATTGTGATTATTATACTCTTTCAATATTTCGCTAGTACCACGACTTCCAACCCGAAGTACATCACCCTTGAAATACTTAACAATTCCTTCGAGGAACTGATCGAGAGCATGGTTGGCATAACAGACAAGAATCATAGGCCTTGGATGTGAGGCTCCGGTAAGTGGGTCCTTGCACCATGCTTCTCTGTTATGAAGTAACGCTTTTACGATCTTCAGTCCAAAGTTTTTCCAGTCCCCGGAGGTCCCTGTGTTATTACGAACTCCTTTGTCAGCGCTGTGTGCATAGCTTCAATTTGCGATGGATCCAAGTGCAGAAGATCGGCAGGAGGCCAAGCATCTCTCTTGAGCACTTCAACTTTCTTCACGGGGTTCGATTCCGTGCTGAAGTTGTAATTCTGTTGTACTTTCACCAATTCTCCTACGTTTTCGAGTCCGGTGTCGGCCTTTAAGATAATGTTTCCTATCACACGGTTCGCTACACAGCTTGCTGCAGGTATTGTGTGCACATGTCGACGGGCATGGCTCCTTGCATGGAGTACAAAACTCTCCAGATCTTCTGCCACACTTGCTGTGAACGCGTTTATTGTTGCAAGCCTGAAAGTAGGGTGGGCAATTGTTGCAGTTGTCGCGGCATTCGTGACCGCATACCATAATTCGGTTACATTCATTCATGCATGGTCGATGAAGGCGGCCCTGAAAACAATCACCGCATGTCCCCTTGCACAGATGACCACACGTCAGTGCTGTATCACATGGCACGTTGCATACTGCCTCGTTGCACCTATGACACTCGACTCTCCCTTTGTGACCACAATGCCACTCCTTATTTACCAAATATTTGCAGTAATAGGTGTGTGCGTCGCCACATAGATTCGTGCAGTAGTGACCGCATTCCAATATTTTATCACAGGCTTTATTGCAGCTAACTTTCGACGGATGTAGATGACACTCCACGTTCTGTGTGTGACCACACTGGGGCAACATCTTTGGCACTCTTATTATGCATTTATCACATGGTTCAGAGCACAATTTCTGACACCTGTGCTTGTTATTGCATACGGTTCTTGTACATGGCTTTCGACAGACGTAGTCATCGTGGTATTGATACATCACGTGGCAAAACTTTTGACACACGTGACCACATTTCAACCGGAAATCGCACTTCTTGCTACAGCCACCCTCAGGAGCTCTCTTGAAATCGATGGCTTCCTTTACGAAGATACCGTCGCTATCAGGATGGTTTTGACAATAGAGCTCGAGACCCTCGCCCATCAGTCCTTTCTGGCGCATATCTATAGCGATTTCATTCCAAAGTTTTGATCGACGAGAGAGACAGTCAAAGTTACCAATAATGTAGAGACCGCGTTTTGCGCGTGATAATGCAACACAGACTCGATTATCGGTTTTCAGGAAACCAATAGCACCGTCTTTATTACTTCTGACTAGCGACAGAAGAATGATGTCGTTTTCTTCTCCTTGATAGTTGTCAACAACCGTCACTCGTACACCATCAAACTCTGTTTTGGGCATCGAACGTCTGAGACAAAACAGCTGTCCGGAATACATAGTCAACACGGTAATCTGACTCGGTTTGTAGCCTTGCTTTACCAAATATCTGCATAAGCCGACAATGTAGTTCGCTTCAAAGTCGTTTGAATGACTACGTAGATCATCATCATGTGCTTCCGCCTTGTTGTGATTGATGCAAAACATGTTACTGGACACGCCTTTGATATTGTCATAATTTTTAACATCATCATGGTCACGGAGGTTGTCATATATATGATGGAGTAAGGCTGAAATCTCGGGTCTCATTCTATGTTGTAGTTCCAAGCAATCAAACCGCATTCCGTTGGAAACCATTCTTTCAAACAATGATACATCAAGATTGTAGTCAGTAGCCAACTTGAAGACGGTCGGGTTAGGTTTCAATTGCTTGTGATCACCGATGAGGATTAGATGCTCACAACCTCTACTTAGTGTCGTTACAACGTGTGCCTCATACACTTCAGCAGCCTCTTCCACGACAATTATTCTCGGACGAATTTCCTGCAACACCGCTTGATACCTGGCCGCACACGTCGTAGTCATTCCAATAACCGTCGCCTGTTTCATTATCATCTTATCTTCCTGCATCAACGCTTCTTTGTATCTCGCTGCTGCCACCTTAAACTTCGGTTCTTTCTCTGAAATTTCATCCCGTAGATGATTACAATACTTTTGTACCCATAGGCGGTACATCTTCCATTTAGTAGCATAATCCATTATCCACACGTCTTGGATCGCATTTGCTTCATTGTCTGTCAATACATCTGATGATGCGATATTCTGTCGTGCTTTGCGTTTCATCTTTTTATTTTCTTTCTTTTGGACTTGCCATTCTGCATCCTTCGCTTCCTTTGTTTTTTCTCCAATATGGTCAATATCCAGCGCCACAGCATTCATTTTAAAATTCTGAATTTCCATTCTTTTCTGTAACAGATCTCGGTCCTTTACTGTCATATTCTCTAATTCCACACCATCATTGTACCAGTCATCCAAGTCGAGGATTCGCTGTGCTTCAATGGCATTAATCTCATACTCGACATCAATCAAATCGTCATCTGGTTCCACCTCTGGATCTAATGGTGACAAGTTACCATACCCAAGCCATTCCAGGATCACCGAATGTCTTTGCCCAAGAGCGGACCGCACATATTGGTACCAATACATGTGTTCAAATTGCTGCATAAGTAGCTGATATGCAGGACCCATAAACGGCTGAAGAAAATCTTCATGAAGAATATTAGAATTGGCAATTTGTATACGAGTCGCATTCTTGTCAATTTGTTTTCCGAGGGTATCCATCTCATATTTGGCCTCCCTGCGTCCATGAAACACGGCTGCGGGAACCTTGTGTGCGTGACGGAACCTCTGACGAAAATTGTGAATATTATGCTCTTTCAATATTTCGCTAGTACTACGACTTCCAACCCGAAGTACATCACCCTTGAAATACTTAACAATTCCTTCGAGGAACTGATCGAGAGCATGGTTGGTATAACAGACAATAAGCATAGGCCTTGGATCTGAGGCTCCGGTAAGTGGGTCTTTGCACCATGCTTTTCTGTTATGAAGTAACGCTTTGACGATCTTCAGTCCAATGTAAGTTTTTCCAGTCCCCGGAGGTCCCTGTGTTATTACGAACTCCTTTGTCAGCGCTGTGTGTATAGCTTCTAATTGCGACGGATCCAAGTGCAGAAGATCGGCAGGAGGCCAAGCATCTCTCTTGAGCACTTCAACTTTCTCCACTGGCTTCGATTCCGCGCTGAAGTTGTAATTCTGTTGTACTTTCACCAATTCTCCTATGTTTTCGAGTCTGGTATCGGCCTTTAATATAATGTCTTCGTCAACCAAAGGTCGAAGGTCAAACCGCGTATCCGGAAGACGGCGTAGATATTGCGGTGCATCTACACGACTTGAGCAATCCACAATGTATTTCTCAAATGGTAGTTCGTTGTACCGAGTTCTCTGTAACCCCGCGAGCACGTGACGGTACGATTCAAAGTACGCAGTAGATTCAGCCATCGTGAATACTCTGTTAAATAAAGATTTCACGGTTTGCTGATCATGTTCAAACCTTACTTGGATGTAACCTTTCGCAAGGTCCTTTGGGTCTCGATTCTGCACTGTTGCAAAGTAGAATGTCTGAAAGTTATCAGGAGATAGGCATACTAGTGATCCAAATATCAGTCGCTTTGTGGCTGTCCACTTCACCCTATGGAGCCGACTAACGTCAAACTGTATGACGTGGCACAGACCACTATTACTGGATACTGGCGTGATGACTCGTACACTATGGTAAATTCTTACATCTTGTACGTGCTTGCGCTTGCCCGTGTCATGCATAGCTTGGATGTAGTCAGCTATACCACTTCTCAGAGGTCCCACAAAGTCCTCTCGTAATAATCTGAACTGAACATCTAAATATTGATTAACGTCATCGTATGCGCCTTTTGCTTTATTCACTCGAAGAAAAGGTTTGTTGTCAATTTGCATATCTACTCTCTGTGGGAAGATATCTATAGTTCGGAAATTGTCAGGCGGCTCTTGGTTATCCTTCGTAGCCTGCTGCATACGGGTAATAAGCTTGTCTTTTGTTCTGTAAACTGTCGAAAACTTTGAAGAATTTCATCGTCAATTACGGACGAAGACACGCACAAAACATCGATGACAGTCTGCAGACATGCATGTATTCCAACGAATTGTGAAATGCAGGTCGGTGTTTTGATACTTATTTCCCGAATAAGTTTGATCATGTCTTTTATTGGTTGAGCAAACTCTCTTTGAGCACGAACAGACTGTTCGTTTGTCATGTCCAAAAAATAAGCCATGGACGTATCGTAAAATCCAGCTTCTTTCATTATGACAATCATAATATTTAGATTTTCTGGCATTGAGTTGCACTCAATTGCTATGGACAGAACACGTAGCATATGTTTAACGAAGTTTGAATCTTGCACACACTTGCCGAGCGCTTCTCTAAATTGAGTGTTTGAGTTTGACAACGTCAGTAGAACGTCACTTGGATCGCGCTCTTCCAGTTGTCTAAGGAAATGTAAGTCAAGTGCCAGTTTTCGTCTTGGTCTTCCTACATTGTGCTGGTTTCCACGTATGCGACGCATATTTGCATTCCCTCGTCCATGACCTTGAATATTTTGACCTTGGTCGTCATCGTTCCATTGATCATCGTCATGTCTCAGTGGGCCGCCAGCTCGTATAATGCCCCCTCTGCCACCGCGCCGCGCCCTGAAAAACCATAAGAAACACTGGTACAGCATGGAATTGTCTGTAGTGGATGGAGATCTGTCTCGTATACCGCCAAAGCACGGTTTCGTTAAAACGTAAACTCAACATGGAACTCAGCCGACGGAAATATTTGTTTCACGCATACCGGTAGTTATTTACTCCTATTATAATTCCTACTGGTGATTCACTCCGCGCCGGCGTAACATGTTTTACGTCGACAGATGAACCTGTTTCCTGATGAGATGCCATTCAGCAGCACTACTCAAAGCTATCGCATAACGAATTTTAACGTCTAATAACCGGTGCAAATTTATTGCATCGGTTACTAAACGAAAATGTGTTTCTACAATATCTTCGGCATGCACATATGAAGCTGAATGGGAATTCGTCAGGAATCCGGCGCCTATTTCGACGTGGAACAGCGCGGAGTGCAGCATCAGTGTGATATATACTAGGAATAAATAAAAAAAAACATTGAAGTCTGGTGATTACCATTTTCTGTTCACGTCTTGCCTAAAACCCAGATCTTCAACACAATTTGTTCCCATGGTAAATATCGGACAGATTGGTGCGGATGCATTTTTTTTTAAATTTCCCATCGTTTGCCACAGGAGAGACATATATATATAGAGAGAGAGAGACGGGTAACTTGACAAATTGACTCTAAATTTGCCACACCCAGGCATTTAGTATATAATAAGCAAGTTTGAGGTCTAAAGGTTATACATTGATGTCCTAAAGCTGTAAAAAAAAAACGTCGAAGGTCAAACGTCCCACAAAATCACGCTTGGGGAAAGTTATAATTGGCATATTTCCAATATGACCGCCAAAATAAAATATAGTAAGACGTTTAACTGCAACAAACATTTCAACTGGTTTTGGTTTGATCTTATATCAATTGTATAAATGTTTGCATAAATCCCATATGGCCACACAATATTTTATTTTTCTATAACTTTAAATTGATAATGCCACGTATTAACAAAAATCGCTTAGAGCATGTAAGTATTACAGAATCGTGTCTTCCCTCATATTGAAACCTCACAAATACGCAGTTAACAAATACGTTGATTCAACATTGGCGCCAAAAGTATATTTAATATCCAAATATAAACATATACTCTTTGCATATTACATGTGAAATCAGTCCAATTAGGGCCTACGCCATTCGCCATTTTACATACTACTAGTACTACCCAACAGAGGGTATATCCTGAAGACAATAAATGTACACAAGCATGAGACTACAATTTTAAGCTCAACTGTTTTCGAATTTCACAGAAAACGGAGAGCTATTATCACCACTCTGGCGGCATCAGCTTATGTCCACGTCCTCGTCGTCAACCCGATTTCGGTTAACCTTGGCACTCAAGTAATTTCACAACAACCGCTTGGCCCACGTTAAAGAAACTTTGTCACAGCTTCTTAATTCCATCGCGTAACAAGACCAACCCACCCATCCATTTCCCTGACCTATATTTGACTTACTGTTTTCGCTTTTTCACAACAACCCAACAACCCAACAACCCATGGGTCTATGTAAGCAAATGTTGGTCACAACATCCTGTTTCTATCATCACCACCATCACACACCCATCAATGTCCATGACATATATTTAACCTACTTCTCCTAATTCCATAACGTGTATGCTATTGTAATGATATGACTCCTTTATAGACTCATCAGTATCTGGCACAAGAACAACTGTCCACATGCAAAACCACATTTTTTCTTATATTTTAGCATGCTACTGACCGTTGTGTGCACTATAATCCAGTGCGTGTTATACCGACTCCAAACATAAACACCAGTGACACTTTTAAACGTTTATTTAGTGACTACATGAGGAGAAAACGCACTAGTTATTTATAAACAATGACGTTTGACCCCAGGTCCATGGTCAGTATAGATGATGGAATTGATTGGATGGGGTCAATACTATTAAACTATTATACTGTTTACACATCAACAGATAGCAATTATTTGAATAGTTTGCTTCGAAATGAAAACATGGCTTGGCATTTCATTAGAATTGTCAAAATACCAAGATGTTTTTTCATGGAAAATAAAGAAAATAGGCTATATTTGTGGTCTTGTTTATTGTTTTCTGCCGCATGGTAAAGGTAGCACTTTTTTCTATTTCTGTTTGATACCCGCTACATCCGATTTAATGTTGTTTTTTTTTTTTGGCAATTTTAATTGGGTATTTAAGCAAATACGCAGCTATTCTGGAACTAACGAGCGTTTGCATCATTTTGCGGCGTGCTACAATGTCCCATTTAGCAGCCAATAATATCCCACCAAAGTGATTTCCCATGTGTACATTTAAATGAGCCTTACATTATAGCTTACATTAATAATCTTTCAACAAAGATGTGTGTGACAGGTGGGAGCATGCGATGGGTCATTTACGGATCGGGATTCATAATTACCGGTATCCCGAACAGATACCTGGTTTGTCCCTCTGGTACGACTTTGGCATTCTTCTATGTGACGGTTTAATCTGGTGATACCCCTTGTATGAGTAATACGATTATTCCTAATCTTATTACTTTAAGGGGAAGGGGTCAAGTGACTTTGGTGTGCTATGGACCTGGAACGAACCAAGTCGGGTTATTCTAATTTCAGGGTTGAATATATATTTATTTCTATGTAAATATTCCGTTCTCATTTCGGGATTTTATTCCTAAAGCAGCAGGTTACAGGCGGGATTCAAAACGTTGGCCCGGCTTTAAATGACCTTAGCTGTTGATAGGCCGTTAAATAACAAATGGTTCCCTCAATTTAACAATTCATTCCCGCAAATTAACAATTCGTTCCCTCAAATTAACAATTCGTTCCCACGAAATAACAATTCATTCCCACGGGAACGAATTGTTATTCGTGGGAACGATTTGTTATATCGTAATTGAGGGAATTGAATTGAATGGTGCTTAAAGGCCCATCAACACAAAATAGTATCATTTAGGGCCAAGCAATTTAGATGAAGAAGAAAATGATAATAAAATAGTATGTTAGATGTGGTAGGTAATCAAATTATTAGGGTAAAAATAAAACTATGATGAACAACATAAATGAACGAATTGTCATTTTGTGGGAACGAACTGTTAATTCGAGGGAACGAATTGTTAAATTGAGGAAACGAATTGTCATTTCGTGGGAACAAATTGCTAATTCGAGGGAACGAATTGCTAATTCGAGGGAACGAATTGTTATATCGTGGGAACGAATTGTTAATTCGAGGGAACAAATTGTTAAATTGAGGGAACGAATTGTTATTTGTTGTGAGTTTCATGAACGTAGTCCAAGGGGTTGTTGAGAAAATGACTCAAATGGAAAGGTTAGTCAAAATTTAAGAGCATACAATTGCAAAGTAATTCAAACGGAACAAGTCGGTCAATGACATAGATGGGCAGGTGGATATTGGGTGGGATGTAGTGATTGATGCAAAAAGAAAGTTGTGTCCAAGTTTCATGAAGGTACCCCAAGGGGTTGTTGAGAATATGATTTGAAAGTAAATATTTAACCAAGATTGAAGAGCATAACATTGCTAAGAAATTCTAGCGGAAACAGTAGGTCAAGGAATTGGATGGGCTGGTGGATTGTCAGTGGTGTGTAGTGAGGGGTGGTGCAAGAAAGAAGTTGTGTCAAAGTTTCATGAACATATGCCAAGGGGTTGTTGGGAAAATGACTCGCATGTAAAGATTAACCGAAATCCGGGCGGACGACGCGGACGACGCGGACGACGCCGGAGTGGTGACAATAGCTCTTTCTGTCTTCGGAAACAGAAGAGCTAAACAATGTTTTTGAAGAAATAAAGATGGATGATACCAGTGAATAGTTATCAATATTTGCCATTCGCGCTAACTTGAAATTATCGCCAAATCATACGTGTACGACGCTCTAGTTACCCACCGAGATACAAGAGATCCACAGCAGTGAACACAACACTATACATTAGTGGCGTCAAATGATTGCTTTCTCTGAGCATGCATAATAAATATTGTGTAATTTAATGTAGCTACATATTCCAAGAGCCGGGGGGGGGGGGGTTCAAACCTCGCCTCGGGTATATAATTACTTTTACATTTAACCTTGCCATTAGTGGTAAATCCTCACGCTTGTTACATATAATGTAAATATTGATTTTATTGCGCACTATTATCTTCTTAGGATCAATCGGTGACACTAGTTAATTTACCGTTAAACATCCATGGCTGCAGATAAGGAAGTAGTAATTGAGCATTGTCACTCTTTCATTTCTGAAGCAATTGTGTATTTCAAAAATGTAAAAGAACCCGATAGATAAGGAATTAATAATTGAGTATTGTCACTCTTTCATTTCTGAAGCAATTGGGTATTTCAAAATTTGAATTGGGTCAAATAAAATCACACACCTGTTTACACATCAACATACGGCAATTATTGAATACTTTGCTTCGAAATTAAAAACAAATATCTTGGCATTTCATTATAATTGTCTCCTTGGAATAACAAGATGTGTGTTCATGGAAAATCTGAAATATATGTATGGTGTGTTTAATGTTTTCTGCAGCATGATAAAGGTACCACAATACTCGCTGCTTCTGATTTCAATTGGGCTTTTAGCAATTTTAATTGGGTATTTAAGCAAATACACAGGTTACCTGG
Organism: Conchocele bisecta; assembly: GCA_029237695.1. Classification (NCBI taxonomy): domain Eukaryota; kingdom Metazoa; phylum Mollusca; class Bivalvia; order Lucinida; family Thyasiridae; genus Conchocele; species Conchocele bisecta. Next base: position 11,913,618 of record CM055278.1, read on the forward strand.
TATCACAAAAAAAAGAAGATGGAAAATATTGATGGAATGTCAATTTCTTGTAAATGAGCATGATTTTGATAATCTCATACTTTGAGATATATTTCCAAAGCAATTATTCGAATTTGTCATACAAATAGGCTGTTACTTCTTTGATCATTTTCCAATTAAATTAAGCAATTTTTCTAACATATTCCTGAATTGAAGTTCTACTATTCCTAATTGTGAGGCAATATTTTGGATTTTTGAAACACATATTCTGATCAAATGTAATTTGCACGCAGTAAAAATTTAATTTATTTTCATAATTTAATTTATCACGAACGTACAGCTTTATGAAACGGATCCTCAAAATCCTCCGATTTTGTCTCACAAATGAGAAATTCATAACTTCTTAGTCATAAGAAAAAAGGCATATTTTTCATTAGTGCATGTTAATGTTTTTAAATAAAAGATTTTCAAAATATTATACAAATCTGAACCGGTTTCACTACTTAGAGTACCGTAATCACCCTAAATATACGGACACCATTTTTGTTTGGAAGCACATATACTATGATTTCCCTACACCAGTCAGTGTGCCAATATTTAGGGTTTGTATGGCAGTACTGGTTTAATCGTTTAATCATAATATCAATGTATTTGAATACAATTTGTGTCAAAAAGCAAATTGTGTCTGAATATTTAGAGTTATTACGGTACACATCATCATACATAGTTTCATTGGTCATGCACTCTGTGCCGGAGTAAAATGTTTCATGTCGAAATAGGCACAGGACTACTGACATATCACTTGACCAACTTTATACGGCGACCATCTTGGATTATATGACGATTTTCAATTTGAAAACTGTAAATGTTTCACCGAAAGACAATAACTTAAGTTTGGCTAACATCGGCCAAACGGTTAGTAAAAAATGTTATTTGAAAGCTCTTTTGGCAGCTATTTCGGATGACATAATATGCATGATAATCATCCGACTTCGATAAAAACCGCTTTAGAGCGATCGTCTCCTCAATACCTTCGAATTGATATATGAAATGACCATATACGGTCAAATGTGAAATTTGACCCCTAGTTGAACCTTCCCCCCGGGCCCAGCCCATGTTTGACCCTCGTGTCACCATTTTTACAAATCTAAAAGAGCATTGACTGTAGATCATTGCAATTCCTGTCAAGTTTCGTTGCACTGTGTCTGGCGGTTCGTGAGAAGAAGATTGTTGAACAAGTTGACCTACTTTTCCACGACGGCCATCTTGGATTAGGCCTCCAATCTACAAATCTTACATCACACCCGTAAATCAACCCTGAGAAGTTTGACCAACACCGGCAAAGCGGTTCGCGATAATAAGACGTTGAAATTTGTAATTAAAGTTGACAGTTTGACCTTTCGGTGGCCATCTTGGATGACGTAATAATCTGATTTCGACAAAAAATACTCCTGAGCGATCGCCTTGTCGATAACTTCGATTTGATATAAAACATAACCATATTTGGTCAACTGTGCGATTTGACCCCTACTTGACCTCCACGCCTTGCAGGGACCAGGGACCACTAGTTAACAAATCGGAAATAGCATTGACTGTCGATAACTTCCTTTCAAGTTTCGTTGCACTGTGTCTGGCGGTTCGTGAAATTTGTTTTAAATAATTTGACCTACTTTTCCACGGCGGCCATCTTGGATTATGCGACGACCTCCACTTTTATAAAGCTGACGTGTCCCCACCCATATATTATCCATCTGAAGTTAGACCAACATTGGCCCAGCGGTTCGGGAGAAGAAGACATTTAAAATTGTGGACGGACGGACAGACGACGGAAAGCGGTAACACTAGCTCACTTGAACCTTTGGCCCAGGTGTATGGAACGTGATTTTCGCCATAATTATATGTGGCTTGGTGCTTGCCTGTTGATGGCATTACAACTTAATCATGTTATTTCGTTCGTCATTTTCCAAACATATCGATTACATTAGACATCTGCTTGTTGTAATTGTATTTGTCTTCCTTACATGTCTGTTCTGCTGGTTGCTTTGTGCATTCGTCTTCTTTACATTATAACTATTGATAAGTCAGTATTCATGTACCTGTTGTATTGCACTAAGCATTGTAAATAAAAAGCAAGAACAAATCGTTTGACACTTTGAATAAGGTCGATAACAGCAAGTACTGCGCCGCATGAAGTAAACATCAAGCCACAGTCCGCAACCGGAAGACCGCAAACAGTAAGTATCAAGCCACGTGCCGAATGACGCAAGCAATAATGGCGATTTAGTGCCTCATTATGACGCCAGATGGCACTGGTGTCTACATAAGGAATCCTGCTGCTAATAATTAATAATACGACATATGATTGGCTGTTCGAGTCGCACCTCAAACAGCCGATGTTGATGTCATCCACACCTTAATTAGGCAATTATGGTTAGAACACACCGAATACTATTACTATACAACTTAAACCGAATCCCACAAATATCGCCAGTCTCTCTCACTACTCGAATGGATGCTGTAGGACCTACATGTACATGACCTGCGACCTATATGTACATGTTCTGCAAGAATAACACAATATGTCCACTTACTCCAAGGAAAGCAACATTCGACAACGTCTTGTCCCAATAATGTTATCCCCTCGCCGATAGGAAAGAGGGGATATAGAGAATAGTAGGTTAGTGCCATGAATGGGAAAAACTATGTGGCAAGGCTCAGGAAACGGGATGGGCGAGGCTCTGCCGATTCCATCCCGTTTCCGTGCCGCGCCAGATATGTTTTCCCATTCATGGCACTAACCTACTATTCTCTATATCCCCTCTTTCCTACTATTCTACTATTCTATTTATCCTGACAACACCGTTGTCTACGATAGAGAAATGTTTGACTTGCATTGGCGGTTCAGGTCCATTACCTTATATAAACAAACACTTTGGGACCGGTTGTATTGTTATCGGTTAACAAATAATGGTTGTATTGGTTACAAACGTACGCGGGTAGAAGTTCCGTTTCTCACCTTGTACACTCATACGTATACGTGTAACTTGTGGGAGGTGACGTAACTTGTATGTTGGTAACAATGCACTCAAAGCACCAGTGATACCGAAATGACCCATACAACATCGAAATATGAACCGTTCTTAAAGAACCCGGACTATTTTATTATATCGGACTCCTTTTGCATACACCATAGGCGATTTCGCACCAAACTCAAACTCAAACTCAAATACTCTTTATTACATCCCATTACAGTATATCACATGCAACATGGGGAAATACACATAAATATCGTTGAATGGCGGAATCTAATGCAACAACCATATAGTAGTATCTACTAACCTTATGGCTATTCATTTCTATTTTTCATTTTTAGTAATATGATGTTGTAGGACCTATTTCCCAAACAACATGAACTCATCCTGCTCTGGATATTCACTAATTAAATTTTAAAATATAGGTTTAATTGTTGCCACCCGGTTCCACTTGAGCAACATGTTGGTGTGTTTTTAACACAAATTTTTAGCAAATTTGTAGTCTTTATAAAATAAAACACTGTTTGTCACGTGATGTAAACAGTTTCCTTAGCCATATACTGTAAACAATATTGGGGTACATGACAAGGTTAAAATGTTCTTTCTTATGAGTAGGTGAACCTATTATTTTATTAATGCAGACATGCTGTATGTCATGTAGAAGTAGGTACAGGAAACATTGAATATTACCCCACTCCACTCACTTGAACACACATTGACAAGGAGTATTGACCTGATTACAATGGACTTATTTTAGTAGCCCTGTGGAAGTAGGTTCCACAGCATCCATACGAATAGTGAAAGTGGGAGTGACTGCCCTTATTGAATGTGATTCGGTTGAATTGTACAGTAAAACTGTTTGGTGAGTTATAACCTCTAAAATAACGTGTTGCAGGATGCGTACCAGTATATAAATCCTTCCAGGGAGAACTATTTTGAGTTTTAGCAGCGCACCCGGCGTCATAATTTAGGTACCGAAATTACTGTTGCAATTATTGTTGTCAATATTTAGCTTATCGAGCTGACAAGCGTATGGCAATATACGTTAGCTCTAAGTAGACCCGAGTGGCATCTCATGAGTAAACTGGTGCATTGTCCGACGTAAAACATTTTACGCCTACGCGGAGCACAGCACCAGTGAATTTGGCTCCTTGCAGCAGTTTATTTGCCGACGTCGCAGTGTGCGTCAACTGACGTCATCAGCGTCATACCTGGCGCCATTGTGATTGCCTTCTGCCATCGCCTGTCGTCTGTATATTACGTCATGTGGCTCGTCTGCGTCACTCATGTTTCGGCATACTTGAAGCGCCCAGCGGATTACTTCAATCGTCCAAAATGTTCCTTCAAGATGTTACTCCAAGCGTCTAGGACGTTCCTTCAAGGGTCCAGTAATGTCCCCTCAAGCGTTCAAAGGTGTTGCAAGTTTCTATTCAGACAGAAAAGAACATATTGCATGTTTACTCACCAACTACGTAACTGCCATGCCGTCAATAATGTGAAATAATTGTTAAAAACCCATCAACGTCAATGCAAAACAGACAATGACGGAAAGAAAAACAAAGTTAGTCTGTTATTCCATCTCGTTAAGGAAATTCTTAGTTTATTCGTGGCAACAAAACGAAAAAGATTAGCGTGGCGAAGAGACGAAGTTTAATAGTCAAACTTCGTCTCTTCGCCACGCTAATCATGGTCTCTTCGCCACAAAAGGAGGTAATTATCGCCGTACAAGGTCGATAATTTACGCCGCGTAAATTTATGCCACGCAAACTAGCACCCCTTAATCTTCGTTTGTTCGCTTCGTCGCCACGCTGTTTTAAACGCATACAGTTCGCTAATTATCGTTCCTACCCCACGAAGGGACAATGAGACGAAGCTTAGTGTCCTTAATATTCGTTCCTTTGTTTCTTTGCCACGCTGTTTTTCGTTTCTTAGTTCCTTCTCTTCATGTATTCGCCTCTTAAATGTTTGTGTCTTCGTTTCCTCGCCACGAAGAACGAAGAAGCGAAGAAGCAAAGACACGAAGAAGCGAAGGGACGAAGAAACGAAAAACATCGCGGCGACGGAACGAACAGACGAAACTTAGCGTTTCTTCGTGGCGAAGAAACGAAAACACGAAATTTAAGAGGCGATAACCATCGTTCCTTCGTGGCGGAGATACAAACAAAAACGAAAAACAGCGTTGCAAAGAAACTACGAAAAGAAGATTAAGGACACTAAACTTCGTTTCGTTGTTCCTTCGTGGCGAATTCACGATAATTAGCGTACTGTAGGCGTAACACAGCGTGGTGACGAAACGAAGAAGTGACGTAAATTATCGACGTTATAGAGCGATCATTATTGTCCCTTCGTGGCAAAGAGAAGATAATTAATGTGGCGAAAAGACGATGTTTAATTATTAAACTGCGTGTCTTCGCCACGCTATTCTTCGTTCCTTCGACATGAAGAGACAAATGTCCCTTACGAGCCACAAGTGAAAACAACGATATGCATAGAAATTATTCTGTTTTTTTTTGTACGTAAAAACGACATTTCGTTTAAATATCCGGCTTTCGACAATTGAAACGCCTATCATTTCATCGTATTGACATTTCGATTGGCTAATGTTTTCACAGGTCTAAGTCAGACATGTTTAAACCATAGTGTCCAAAATGCAGTATCATGAAGAGTGTCCAATATGGAGTATCATGAATCATGTACAATATGGAGTATCCTTGATAGTGTACACTTTGGAGTATCATGAATAGTGTACAATATGTAGTATCTTCTTTTTTTTTTTTTATTTAATATTTTTTATTATTTTTAAATACAACATGTACATACAATACAACACATGTATTATTAACTAACACACTGTGACTAAAGTCGCTATGAAATGATTGCACATGCACTCATTGTACTTGAAAATAAGTTTTTAGAGAAAGAGAAGACAAAAAGAATATAGAAAAGCATAGATGGTAAAGTACAATCAGGAAGAAGGAAGAGTATCGAAAAGTATAAAATATGTCCCCTTTTGTTCACATCCGCTTGAATTGAGTTGTTTTTTTTTTATTTTTTTTTATATATATTCGTTTACTTTTGTGTGGTTAGTGTGAGATTGAACCTTCACTACTATGCCCAAAAAACATACCTATGTTTGAAAAACATCCCATTTAATGTTGTGTTGCTCAAGTTTGTCTTTTTTAGTAGCTATTAACTCTTCTAAATTTATCCTATATTTTAAGTAGTTTATAAACGGTTCGAAAGCAATTTTCCCGGTTTTCATATTTACATTTAACAATAAAGTATTTGGCTAATATGAGTATAAAATTAAATTGTTGTGCCTTGTGTGTACTTTCATCTATTCCTAAAGAAATACTTTGGAAATTTACAGCGTAAGTAAAAACCTTTTTCATTCAAATAGGTACGTAACTGTGACCACATATGTTGTACATGAGTACATTCCTAAAACAAATGTTTTATAGTTTCTACATACTAGAGCAAAAATCGCATAAACTACTATTAATTAGGTTACATCGAAAGAGTAATTTATTTGTTCCATTCATTCGCATAAGGTATTTATATTGAAAATTCCGCAATGTGGAATCTATAGTACAATTAAAGGTTGACATGTAAATATGTTTCCAGTTTAAGTTGGCTTCCGGAAATTCAGCTATCCATTTTTTTTCAGACTTTTTTTCTTCAGTGATTTTTTGTTCTGTTTGTATTGTATAAAGTAATTTTATTAACGTATTTGCTTTTTTGTACCCTTGATTTCAGTGTTTCAGACAGTTGTATTATGTTTATTTGTTCTGTTTTTATTGTTTCTTTCCATATTGGATTTATACTATTTAATATACATGATATTTCATAAAATCATCATTTTCTTATGCTGAATAACTCTACAATATCACCGAATGTCAGAAATGTTTTTGTTCTATAATCGTATAATTGTTCGATGTACTTGATACCCTTATCAAACCAGTGTCTATGAAACAAAGTTTTTATTTTGATGTTTTTATATTAAGAGTTGTTCCAAAATTATTTCTTTTGATACTGTATCTGTTTGAGAGAATAGTTTATACTTGCCCAAGAATTTCAAAACATTGTTCAGGAATTTATTTTTCACTATGTTTTGTATGTCTTCCGGTTTCAAGTTACATTCGAAAATAAAAGTCCCGCCATATTTTTCAAGTATTTTTTCGTAAATTGCTTTCCATTTCCCTATGTTATGTAGTATCGCTATATTCTTTTTACCCATGAAGCTCTTATTGAAGTAATAAAACTATCGATAATTTCTAACATTTTTAGTCCCCCTTTTTCGTAAGCTTGAATAATTGTATTTCTTTTTACTTTATCAGGCTTGTTATCCCATAAAAATTGAAATAACTTGGTTCTTACACGTTTTTATCATATGTTCTGGTGGATCATGTAAAACTGTCAATGGGTATATTTTAATGGGGCAGCAAATGTTTTTATTACCGTGATTTTTCCGAGTAAGCTGAGCTTTCTGTGTTTCCATTTGTCTAGGCACTGTTCAAATTCTAAGATTTTTGTAAAAAAAAATTATGGTCATGGGTATTAATATTATCATTAGGAATGTGATGCCTAATGTTATTTTCGCGCTGTGTGAGGTCCAAGTAAATTGTTTGTTGGGGCAAAATGTGGTTTCTGTATGTTTAAGAGCACCTATTCTCATTACTGTTGATTTTTTAATGTTAAGTTTTAGGCCAGAAATCATACTGAATTCGTCTATTATGTATATTAACTTTTCGAAGGATTTTTGATAGCCGTCTGTCATAAAGGTTGCATCGTCAGCAAACATTGTGTTCTTTAGTTCTACATCATACATTTTGACTCCGGTTATATCTGCTTCATTTATGATAGATTGTGATAATATTTCAATGGCCATAATAAAAAGACACGGTGATAACGGACAGCCCTGACGCACACCTCTTTGTATTGAAAAGAATTCTGATAAGTATCCGTTATTTGTTTACACAACTTTTTGCATCAGAGTAAAATAGTTTGATCCAATTAAGTATATCATTACCAAAATTAAAATAGTCCAATGTTTTGTCAAAAGGTATGTATGTTCAACAGTATCAAATGCTTTTTCGAAGTCTGCGATAAAAAAGAGACCTGGGGCATCATTTTCGTTAAGATGATCAATTGCTTCGTAAAGAGTTCTAATGTTTTCTCCAATATATCTTCCCTTAAGAAATCCAGTTTGTGAATAACTATTATTGATGGTATAACTTTTTTAATTATATTTGCAATCGTCTTAGATGCTATTTTTATAACTACATTAAGCAATGATATGGGTCTCCAAATTGTTAATATTGATAAGTCGCCATTTTTCGGTAGTAATGTTATTATTCCTTGTTTTTGCATTTTGCTTAGCGACCCGTTTGTTAATGAATAGTTGAAAGAATTCTATATAATACTTTTTTTATATCATTCCAGAATATTTAAAAAAATTCTACTGTTAGTCCATCGGAGCCTGGGCTTTTATTATTATTCATTTCTTTTAGAGCAGTGCTACATTCATATTCGGAAAGATTACCTTCGCATAGCTGTTTTGTTTTCTTCAGATAATTTATTCTGATCGTTGTTTGTAAAAAAATTGTGATTACTATTCTGAACATCTTTTTTGCTATATAGCTTTTTATAGTATTCGTTTTGCTCGTGTAATATATCTTCATTTTTCGTGACATTTTTTCCATTTACATTTAATCGGACTATAGTTTTGTTCTCTGCTCGTTTCCTTTCTAAATTTGCAAAATATTTTGTATTTTTTTCATTACCCTCTATATATTCTGCTTTTGATCGTATGATACTTCCTCTTACTTTCTTTTTCATGGATGTCCTCTAGACTTTTGTTTTTTAGATTGTAATTCTAATAAAGTGGTGTCCGATATATTGTTTGCGTATTCTGTTTCCAGTTGATCTATTTCTTCTATGAGTTTTCTTTCTAACTTTAAATTTCTTTTATTTTCTTTCGATGCAAATTTTATTGTTTCATTTCTTATCGTTCCTTTTATAATTTCCCACAATGTGTTAGGATTTGCGTCATTGTTAATATCGGCAATAGCTGTTATATTATCTCTAATTAGTTGTTGGTAATCCGGTTTTAATAGCAGACTATATTTATTTATAAAGTAGCCAGGTCCCCGTTCATTACAATGCGTTAGTAATATATATATAATCGAATGGTCTGATTTAATTCCTGTAGTGATTTTGCTTTTTGTTATTCTATTTATTATATTCTCCGATATTAGAATAAAGTCCAATCGACAGAATATTGGTGGTTTAGTATTAGAGTGCCATGTGAATTTTTTTAGTATTAGGGTTAAGGATTCTCCAGATATCATGTAGATTAAATTTGTTCATAATCGACACTATTTTTTCTCTTGTTTTTTTGTTAGCATCATGTCTACCATTTTTCTTATCAAGGTCGGGATCTAAAATAATATTGAAGTCCCCTCCTATTATTAGCGTATCCTGTTCTACAGATTCTAAATATGTCTCGAAATTTTGATAAAATTGAAACAATATTTTCATTTGGCCCATATATGTTAATTAATGTGTATTCTTTGTCGGATATGCTGATTTTAAGAGTTTGAATTCTACCAGTTACAATGTTTTCATAATATACAGTTTCATGGTCCAAACCTGGTTTTATTAGAATACATATACCTTCCTTATTACTGAATCCCCACTAAAAAAAGCGTCTCCACCCCATTCACTTTCCCACTGTGTTTTGTCATGTATAGTGAAGTGTGCCTCTTGGATGAAGCATATGTCATAATCATTTTCTTTTATCCATTCGAAAAGTTGTAGTCGCTTGACTTTTGACCCCATACCCTTTACATGAAGCTTCCTATTTTTAAGTCCATATTATTCTATCAATATTAACGTGTATTTAATCAATCACACTACTCACTGACAATATAGTTCATCAACGATTCAACAGCCGTGAACAGAAGGAGACAGATAAGAGGGGAATGTGAGAGTTGCATCAGTGGAAAATTTTGAACAAGAGTCACCGAATCATCAACTATGAATTATACGTGGCCCTGCCGTTGTGAAAGGAAACCCTATTTTATTTGCCGTCATAAAGATTACATTTGCATTCACATTATTATGTAGATACATGAATAATTATATTTTGCTATTAATTTTAGGTTGTGTTCGATTAGCGCAGAGCCCGACCAACCAGCGCGAGTACGCCGGCTAATCTGGAGCTACTACTCGTCGTTCATAACATGCGAGTTTCCTTCCAAAACAAAAACAAAACCGACATACTATGTTAAACAATTATGTAGAAACAATGCTAGTTTACATGTTATAACACATATGGCACAACTCTTGATAATTTTCACGACCTGTACAATAGCCATAATAGTGTATACATTGTACATAGTAATATTGTAAACGTTGATGAATTGCATATGTTGTTTTTTTTTCACATCAATTTATTTTTCCAGTTAGAGATTATAACTTTTTTCTGAATAGTCGGGAGCGCCCCCGAATCACATCACTGAGACGATTCTGAGGCGCTTCCAGCTCGCCACCCACAACAGAACAACGAAAATCCACTCAAATTACGCACTTTATCTGGAGCTCCGGTATAGAATACACTGTATATATTGCGTGTGGATATTCGTCAAAAAACAACAAAAAACAACTAATATTCCGATTTACAAATTTCATGATGCACAATCCACATACAATAGTTTTGGAGCTAAACATTCAACGGGTATGTGTAAGTCCATGTTAGATGTGAAGATGTATATTACACATTATTGCATATTGTGCTTTCAAGTAAATGCAGCTAAATACCCGTAATTTGCTGCATGCTATTGTTTATCACTATTATGCATTACTAGTTTACAAAATATACATGTATACACCAACATATATGTTAGCATACCAACGTGCAGTTCCCACGCCAGATTGTATCAATGTCAGCCTCATTTAGACTGAGAAAGATACCATGGAAGGGTTTGCGAAGAGTGTAATATGTCAACACCCAGCGTAAGTCCCACCCTCACACTCGAAAGAGATAGCGAAATCGTGTGAGAATTCATTTTCAAATAAACATTGATTTGTATTATAAATATTGTTTATAATCGTAATATTTGTTGACATATCTGCTGTAAGTGGATACGAGATGTGTAGACATGTGTATGTTGTATTGGTCACTCGCCGCCGGTCAAACCTTATATATATTCTGTTTTCATATTATGAACATTGGGAGTGTATAGAGACGGTTAATATTTTTGATCATAACACACTAGTGTACTAACTATGCAAATTAGGTAAATAAAACAACAAATGAGGTCACAATAATATTCATATTTTGAAAGGAAAGACAATGATACCAGCTATTGTAAAACAAAAATCATTAAATTTGGACAAGAAAAAATTATCATGGATAATAATATTTACCACAAAAAATAAAAAATGAAACTAATTGAAAATTTGATGAAAATATATATTTTCCCATTTAAACATTAACCCTTTCACCCCAAATGAATGGAATTAACTGAAACATGTTACCGTTGCAGCCAATCCAATTTTCGCAAGAAAAAAAGCTTCCTGACCAGTCTATTTATAAAAAGAGGGAGTTTCCGCCATACAAACACGAAAAACCACTCGCATAAAGTGCGATATGTAGTATCTTGAACGGTGTCCAATATGGAGTATCAGGATTCGTGTACAATATGGAGTATCATGAATAGTGTACAATATGGAGTATCATATATAGTGTACAATATGGAGTATCATATATAGTGTACAATATGGAGTATCATCAATAGTGTACAGTATGGAGTATCATGAATCGTGCTCAATAAGAACTATCATTGATAGTGTACAATACGGAATATCCTTGATAGTGTACAATATGGATAATTCTTGATAGTATACAATATGGAGTATTATGAACAGTGTACAATATGGAGTATCATGAACAGTGTACATTATGGAGTATCATGAAACGTGTACAACAAATGGAGTATCATGAATAGTGTACACTATGGAGTATCACAGATAGAGTACAATATGGAGTATCACAGATAGAGTACAATATGGAGTATCATATATAGTGTAAAATAAGGAGTATCCTTGATAGTGTACAATATGGAGTATCATATATAGTGTACAATATGGAGTATCATGAATCGTGTACAATATGGAGTATCATGAATAGTGTACAAGATGGAGATTCATAAATAGTGTACAATATGGGGTATTATGTCCTTGATAGTGTACACTATAAAGTATCATCAATAGTGTACAATATGGAGTATCCTTGATAGTGTACACTATGAAGTATCATCAATACTGTACAATATGAGTATCTTGTAGTACAATATGAGTATCATGATATGTACAATATGGAGTATCATGAATCGTGTACAAAATGGAATATCCTTGGTAGTGTACACTATGCAATATCATCAATAGTGTACAATATGGAGTATCATGAATAATGTACAATATGGAGAATCATGAATCATATGGAGTATCATGAATCGTGTACAATATGGAGTATCATGAATAGTGTACAATATGGAGTATCATCAATAGTGTACAATATGGCGTATCATGAATAGTGTACAATATGAAGTATCCTTGATAGTGTACAATATGGTGTATCATGAATAGTGCACAATATGGAGTATCATCAATAGTGTACAATATGGAGTATCCTTAATAGAGTACACTATGGAGTATCATCAATAGTGTACAATATGGATTATCATTGATAGTGTAAAATATGGAGTATCATGAATAGTGTACAATATGGAGTATCCTTGATAGTGTACAATATGGTGTATCATGAATAGTGCACAATATGGAGTATCATCAATAGTGTACAATATGGAGTATCCTTAATAGAGTACACTATGGAGTATCATCAATAGTGTACAATATGGATTATCATTGATAGTGTAAAATATGGAGTATCATGAATAATGTACAATATGGAGTATCATGAATAGTGTACAATATGGAGTATCATCGATAGTGTACAACATGGAGTATCCTTGATAGTGTACAGTGTGGAGTATCATCAATAGTGTACAATATGGAGTATCATGAATCGTGTACAATATGGAGTATCATGAATAGTGTACAATATGGAGTATTCTTGATAGTGTACAATATGGTGTATCATTAATCGTGCTCAATTAGGAGTATCCTTGATAGTGTACAATATGGAGTATCCATGATAGTGTACAATATGAAGTGTCACGAATAGTGTACAATATGGAGTATCATCAATAGTGTACAATATGGAGTATCATGAATCGTGTACAATATGGAGTATCATGAATTGTGTACAATATGGAATATCCTTGACAGTGTACAGTATGGTGTATCGTGAATCTTGTACAATATGGAGTATCATGAATAGTATACAATATGGTGTATCCCAGATAGAGTACAATATGGAGTATCATAGATAGTGTACAATATGGAGTATCATGAACGGTGTACAATATGGAGTATCATGAATAGTGTACAATATGGAGTATCATGAATAGTGTACAATATGGAGTATCATTGATAGTGTACAATATGGAGTATCATGAATAGTGTACAATATGGAGTATTCTTGATAGTGTACAATATGGTGTATCATTAATCGTGCTCAATTAGGAGTATCCTTGATAGTGTACAATATGGAGTATCCTTGATAGTGTACAATATGAAGTATCACGAATAGTGTACAATATTGAGTATCATCATTGATCAATAGTGTACAATATGGAGTATCATGAACAGTGTACAATATGGAGTATCATTGATAGTGTACAATATGGTGTATCGTGAATAGTGTACAATATTGAGTATCATGAATCGTGCTCAATAAGGACTATCCTTGATAGTGTACAATATGAAGTATCCTTGATAGTGTAAAATATGGAGTATTATATGGAGTATCATGAATAGTGTACACTATGGTGTATCATGAATAGTGTACAATATGGATACACATTGGTGCAAAATGATGGGGAGCGATCTAACTACAGCAAGCTATGTCTTGTTTTCATCAAATGTATATACAAAGCCTAATATCTGAAGTGTTTGTTGACCCTTTGTTGAAAGTGTTTGAGAATTCAGTAAAGACTGTGTAACAGTAAGAACAATTCACAGTTTTGCTAATAATATACATTGCATCAGTTTCACATTGTACACATTGAAAACGTGTCCATTGTATATGTTGTGAGTGATGTTAGAAATGCTCAGAAGTCTAGCTTTTTGTGTAGTCTGCTGAAATAATTTGTATAGGATATCTGGGACGTAGTGCACCAAATTGTATTAGATTTGCTGCCATATTATTTGCTGTAGGTGTCAAACCCTCCAAATGGCGGAGATGGCAACTTGATGCTCTGTATAATATATTCTAAGAAGAACAAGGTCAGATATACTTTATGTAGATGTTCAGTCACATGTATGATTTCATTACATTTGAAACAAAGGGTAATATTATATACAGTCGGTCCTTAATAGATAGACCCTGCCATAATTGAGGAAGCCGAACAGAAATCAATATTCTGTCAGGGAAAGATGATCCCACACACCTTCCAAAACCGATCAACAATTTTTAGGGCCCAGTCTTGAGGGCCCAAAGGCCCGATGTTGCTAGGGGGTTCGGGGACAGCATTTTTGAAACCAAAGAGGCGTGCTACGTCATTTCCTGCATTATCAGGGCCCAGTCTTGAGGGCAAGGGCACAAGGGGGTCCGGCGACATCCTCCCCTGGACATTTTTTAAATCTAAGAGTAAGAGTCGTGAAACGCAATTTCTGGCATTCTCACGGCTTAGTCTTAAGTCCCCCCCACACACACACACACACTTCCGCCGCCCTTGGCCATGCATAACCGCCCCCCTTATCCACCCCACCGTCGACAAGAACCCTTTTTGGTAGGCTAGTTACGCCATATACATAGCACTATAGCTTTTACTACCGATACATAGCAAAGTAAATAATAAATCATATTGTCGGATAATGAAAAATAGAAGTTAAACAGGATTTAGAGACATGGCATGTTAGTCTAGTTACGCCACTGTAATTATTGTGTGATTGTTTAATCGTGAACGATATTATCATTATTAACACATTCAACCTTCTATAATCGACAAAAATAAATGATATACTAGATTAGTAGTTTACATGTACTTACCCCTAGGAATATAAATTGCGTCGTCTTCTCTTCTCACGTCCTTCCTGTCAACTGATCACTATTCGTTATCGTGACTAAATATTAAGTTTTCGGAAAATGTGCATGACGTCACAGTGATTTCCCGTGTCTACTTTCGATTTGGGTTCTTGGATTTGGTTTATTTGTATGGTGCGTAGTTCAGGCCATTTATTCTCTGTTTCATGCTAATTTTTGGACTAGTGCATTAATGATAAAATGAGGATTGTTTTAGAGGTGAATTATAGTGATCAATGCTACAGATCCGGCTCATTTGTATCGGCAGTGTTTGCACATGTTGGCTTTCTGTGGACCGTTTCACTAAACTTCGTACGACTAAGATGTTCGTAAGTGCAAACTTATGATAGTCTGTAAATTTCACATTAACAATGTGTTCTTGTAAACAATTATTGGATTTACATTTATTGATCATAGCAGCCTATGCTCAATAAATGCAAATCCATCAATTGAAATTTACAGACTATTCCAAATCTGCACTTACGAACATTTTAGTCGTTTGAAGTTTAGTGAAACGGCCCCCTGGCCTCTAACGTTGAATGGGTTAAGCCTCTTACAGTTTGTTCCTTCGTTTCATGCCAATGACGAATATTCACAATGTTGAACCTTCGTTTCGATGGATGTCTATTATTTCGTCTCTATACCGCATACAATAAACGATATTTCCTAATGACATTTGTTTTTAGAAATAAACACACACCCTTTTATAAATGGACAATTCTGAAAATGATTGTGTGATGATTCGATAGAAGCATTGATTCATTGATGGACCAGTGAACAGTGCAGATCCTGATCAGACTGTGCGGATGCACAGGCTGGTATGGATCTACACTGGTCGCAAAATCCATAAGCCCCATTTCTCCAGTCACAGCCACATATCAGTCAGTATGTATTCGGTCAATGCAAAACCTGTTACCTGACAAATGCAGGGTCCCGTTTCACTAACCTTCGTACGACTAAGTTGTTCGTAAGTGCAAATTTATGATCGTCTGATTGATTAAATTGATGGACTTACATTTATTGAGTATAGGCTGCATATGCATCCTATGCTCAATAAATGAAAATCCAATAATTGTTTGCAAGTAGACATTGTTAATGTGAAATTTACAGACTATCATAATTTTGCACCTACGAACATTTTAGTCGTACGAAGTTTAGTGAAACGGGCCCCGGTATTTGTCAGGTAACAGGTTTTTACATTGGCCGAATAGATAATGACTGATATGTGGCTGTGACTGGAGAAATGGGGCTTATGGCTTTTGCGACCAGTGCAGATCCAGACCAGCCTGTGTATCCGCACAGTCTGATCAGGATTTGCACTGTTCATTGGTCCATCAATGAATCAATGATTCTATCGAATCATCACAAAATCATTTTCAGTCTCGTCCATTCATAAAAGGGTGTGTGTTTATTTCTAAAAAAAAATGTGAAAATGACTTGCAAGAAGTGCAGATCCTGATGAGACGGCTCGTTACAATCCGGCCGCCGGCTCATTTGGATCTACACGGTTTTGAAAACATCACAAAAGAGGTATGTAGTGTTGAAAGGGTTAATAAAACACCTTACAAGTTTTTGTCAAGCGCGTATTCGAAATGCGCGGACATGTTAATAACAAGCCACCATACACGATTTCGTCGGGCGATATATGTGACTGTGACTGGAGAAATGGGCTGATTGGAGTTGTGACCAGTGTAGCTCCTGATCAGATAGCATACTCCTGTATCCTGATAACGATATATAATGCTTAACGCGCGTTTTATTTGATGGAATGGTGAACAGTGAAAATCCTGATCAGACTGCACAGATGCGGATTTATGATCAGTGTTGATCCTGATCAAATGCATACACTCCTGTAGTCTGATAACGATACATATTGCTTGTTAGGAGCAAGACGGGTGTTTCATTTATAGAAATGCCAACAGTGCAGATCCTGATCAGACTGTACGGATGCACATGGTGATATGGATATGCATTGGTCGCAAAACCCATAATCCCCATTTATCTAGTCACAGCGGTGTATCAGCCGACTTAGCTGTGTTGTTAATGGAAACCCATGGTTGCGTACTGAATGCATGCATTTTTATGTTGTGGTTAATGTAGTCCCATGTGTATATGCGAATCCCCATACACGGTGGGTATTGTACGCCACGGGCAGCTGCTTATTGAATGGGGTGCACTGAATCAGGGGCCCGTTTCACTCAACTTCGTACAACTAAATGTTCGTAAGAGCAACATTAACAATGTGTTCTTGTAAAAAATTATTGGATTTACAGTTATGCAGCCTATGCTCAATAAATGTAAATCCATCAATTGAATCAATTAGACGATCCTAAATATGCACTTACGAACATTTTAGTCGTACGAACAATCTTTAACTTAGGACCATACTTTCCTTAATACCTCAAAAACAATTGAAGCGATTTCCATGCCATCAAACGCAGATACCCTGGCAAATTGAATAGCAACACCTGCCATTGTCACCGTCCTCGTAGATGTAGACGTAGCCGTTTATGAGTTATTTCTAGAAAACCTACATCTTTCAGTACGATGGGATGCACTCGGATCCAAAATGTACGATGTTTTCAGAAAATGCGGAATATAATTCCGTATTTACTATGAAAGTTTCCTTAACGTTCGACCTGATATACAGAAAATATCACAGTTTCTGTAAATAGTATTCACTAAAATCACACATCTCATTAGGTTAAAAAATCGCATGGTGTGTCACACACAAGTACTATATACAGTGGGGTCAGCATGTAAGTGCACACACGAACGAGAACACGACAGGTTGAAACCAACCTGTCGTGTTCGTTCGTGTGTGCACTTACACGCTGACCCCACTGTACTTATTGGGCCAATACAAAGCTTGTTACCTGATAAAACAGCTTGTCTAGCAAACAAAAATGGAGATTTTCAGAGTCACAAAAGTTCGCTTCCTTATCATATAAGCCTCATTTCTCCGGTCAAAGCCACATATACCAATTGCATGTAGCCAGATATCACGTTGCTTTCAATAAATGATACATTCTGCCCTGATTGAGCAAATAAAGGAAAGAGGTAAATCATATGAAAAAGGTACAGTGGGGTCAGCGTGTAAGTACACACACGAACGAACACGACAGGTTGGTTCCAACCTGTCGTGTTCGTTCGTGTGTGCACTTACATGCTGATCCCACTGTATAAGTATATATACCGATCCTGTAATATGTGTCGATTGAGGCCTCGGCACTTTGGTGACACCATGGGATGACTGCGAATATCATATGACACGAGTAAACGACATACATGTACATACATATATGTGCATATATAGTCCGGAGTGTATATGCGATGAAAGTTTCCTTAACGTTCGACCTCATATATAGAAAATATCACAGTTTCTGTAAATAGTGTAGACGAAATCAAACACATATTATTAGGTACAAAAATAGCATGGTGTGTCACACACATGTATATACAGTCGAACCTCCCCGAACGGCCACCTCTCTACAACAACACCATCTTTGCAACAGCCGCTATTTTATAATCCAAATGGATGATTTCCTCTGTACATTATCTAACCCTTAGGCTGCTGAGTGTCGTCTGATGTTGCTTTAGCATTCTTTCTCAATAAAAACATGTTTTGACAGAATTTTAGAATCATTTCCATTGGAAAAACGGAAATTATTCTAAAATGCTATCAAAGCATGTATTTGATGAGAATTATCGAAGAAAATATTTAAACATCAGACAACAAAATTTAATTCAGCATTAACCTCCCTACAACAGCCACCTTTCTACAACAGCCATTTTTGCGTCTTCCCATGGGTGGCTGTTGTAGAGAGGTTGCACTGTACGTATATACTGATCCTGTGAAATGTGTCCACTGGAGCCTAATGGGATGACTGCGTATATCATATGACACGAGTGTATATATTGCATTGTGTTTTAGTGTAATTATTTTATTGTAACACGGGCGACCAGAATCTACTTGGTATATATAAACTGACTGTTTATCGGCACAACCACAAGCTCGATAATCGTTGCTATTATCATTGTACAACGATCTTCGCTGTATCTCGTTGTTGCACGTTAATATAAGTCGTATTTACGCGACACGTATGTAATTATGCCCACTTAGCATAAGATGTATTAAGACATATCACGTTATTCGGCCGACATGTGCCACCATAACAAGGTATGACTCACGCCAACTGGCCTTATCGGTTTCCCAATACAAAGGAAAGTTTGCCATATATGCCTGATTCCCGAGGAACGACGAATATTTGACAATCTGGGTAGCTAGGCGGGTCTACAAAACATAGTGTCGTCTGCTATTTTTCATGTTTGTATGGCAGCGTCCTGGTGGCAATGCTAAAATAGTTTAATCTCCTAATTAGGACTTACTATCTCCGAATTAGGAGACAATACCTCCTAATTATGACTTAGTAACTCCTTATTATGACTTCGTATCTCCTAATTAGGAGTTAGTATCTCCTAATTAGAACTGTACTATCTCCTAATTAGGACTTACTTTCTGTGTCAATGCTAAAACATGTTTTATCTCCAAATTGATATAGTATCTCATAATTAGATAATAAGTCCTAATTAGGATATACGAACTCATAATTAGGAGTTATTATCTCCTAATTAGGAAATACATATATTTTAGCATTGACACCAGGACGCTTCTGTACGTTTGCTCTACGTATATTCCTGAAGAAGAAAACATGGAAATTGTCTCTGTTGTTTTGTTCAGCGAGACAAAAAGATAAACAAATATCGGCAATATGAGGGCGGAAATTAATTTATTAAAATAACAATAAGTGGCGTATGTGTAAGTTATTGTTCACATATTGGATTTTTAAGGCATAAAATGCGAGGCAGCGTTAGCGACCGCAGCATTTAGTTCCTTAAGCATCCAATATGTGGACACTAACACACTTATAAGTATCCAGGCTTATAATCCATTCTGTATGGAAGCGTCCTGGAGTCAATACTAAAATATTTGTATCTCCTAATTCAATAACTCCTAATTAGGAATTAGTATCTCCTAATTGAGACTTATTATCTCCTAATTAGGACTTACTATCTGTGTCAATGCTAAACAATATTTTCTCTTCTAATTAGGAGATACTAACTCCTAATTAGGAGATAGTAAGTCCTATTTAGGAGATAGTAAGTCCTATTTAAGAGATAATTAGTCATAATTAGGAGATATTAACTCCTAATTAGGATATACTATACCATAATTAGGAGCTACTATCTCCTAATTAGTAGATAAATATATTTTAGCATTGGCACCAGATCGCTTCCATAATTCTCCCATGCCTGAGTATATGTGATTGGTGGCTTGACACCGAATCTTGCTTGTACACACGGTAGCAGAGTGCGTGTCACGTGGCCCTAAATATAATGTTGTACTTATTGCAAACAGTTGATTAATATAATGAATATTGCTGAAAGAGTCGCAGTATGCAATTAACTCACACAAAATAATTCGAGAGGCGATGTTTTCATTTCACGTAGCCAGGGAGGTGGGTGGGTGGTGTGTGTGTGTGGGGGGGGGGGGGTGTAAGGTGCGCAAGGGATGCGAACACAACCCTTAACATTTGGTCAGGTGTGTATTTATATTTATACTTCACTTACGTTTTGCTCATGTGAGCTATTGTTATGGCAATGTGTCCGTCGTCCGTCGTCCATCGTCCGTCCGTGTGCCACGAATTGTCTTCTTTATCATCCATTATTTGTAACACGGGTCACAGAATACTAGTGAAGGGCAAAATAATCCAATAATCTGGTAACGACTATCGAATAGGTCTTCGTGTGTGAAATATTGCTCCCGTGGAATACACCGCTGGAGAGAATAGCGCTTTATCCGAAACCGTGCACGGACCACCAGTATTGGATTCTGCACAGGTTATATCTGGGTGATTTACACTGTTTATTCAGACTTGGATGCTAGCCTGAATACCGAGTAGGTCATATCTACTGATGACTGAATTATTTCAGATTAATTCGCCAGATTTCTCATGAGCTAGACTGACTGTTGGAAGATTAGTCCACTTACGCAAAATTGTAAGCAACATGTTGGCACGGAGTTTTTATATTGACAGGCGGAAAAACGTAGGAAATTTATGCGCTAGAGTATGCATATAAGCTGGCATAACCATATTCTAACAGTCGGACATTCAACCATTCTTGTGAACACTTTGGGTCACAAGCATTCACTGGGAACTGGTAAGTACATATGTTTATTATTTGCTTTCAAATGCTGCAAATTACGTCTGACTCCTGCCAAGACCGGCAAATCACCGCATCATTATCGTATCCTCGATAATACTGCCCTATTTCATTTACCCGAGTTATTTGGACCCATTTCGACCAAATGCTTGGTCAATAAAAGCCGTATGGCATGTATCCGCTGGTGTAGATTATCTCCATTGATCAAATCGAACTGAATCATTAATAATTCGTGTTTACGTGCAAATGATAACGATTACAGGTTCCGCATGTGGGAGCATTCCGTGAGTATTGTACTGGCATATTATTCTCATGTGTTTTGTGCATGTCACTCCGACTAATAGCAGTAGCAATTTATTCTATTTGTAAACGAAGGGCGAACACTACTGAAATGTTTACTATAATTTTGCTATGCGTTTTATATTACTATTCAGTCCAATATCTATGGAAGGTAATATTCGCCATAATTATATGTGACTTGATGCTTGCGTACTGATGACATTACAAATTATATTCATGCTATTTCATTCGTCATTTGTTTTTATTACATTTGAAATCTGCTTGTTGTAATTGTGTGTTGTCTTTCTTACATACATGTCCATTCTGAAGATTGCTTTGTTTATTCGTCTTATTTACATTACAATTATTGATACGTCCTTATTCGTGTCCCTGTTTTATTGCACTAAGCATTTGCAATAGAAAGTAAGAACAAGCACTTAGCACTTTGAATAAGGCCGAAAGCAGTAAGGACAAAGCCGCAGGAAGTAAGCATCAAGCCAGAGTCCGAAAGCGGAAACCCGCAAGCAGAAAGCATCAAGCCGCAAGCAGAATGATGCAATCAATATATAGGTTAGTAGTGCCTCATTATGACGCCAGATGGCACTGCTGTCAATGTTAGGAATCCTCCGACTAATACAAAATAGTACATGATTGGCTGTTTGAGGCACACCTCCAAAGCCGGTGTTGATGTAAGATTGCACCTAAAAATGATCACAGTATAGGTTAGAAGACACCAAATAGTTTTACTATACACTTAAACCGAATCCCATCCAATAAGGTCAGTCTCTCCTACTTTCACTATTCGTATGGATGTTGTGTGACCTACTTGTACATGACCTGCAGCCGGTCTGTACTGGTTCTGCATGAATTAAACAATGGCTTCACTGACTCCTAAGACAGAAAAATCCAACCAAGTCATGTCCCCCAATATTGTTTACATTTTATTTTGGCCATGGAAGCTCTTTTTACATCACATGACCAACATGTTCCTCAAGTGAAACTGGGTAGTAATGGATCAAAATTTGCAAGCAAACTGTGTCAGTGACTTCAAAACACCCGCACGACTTTGTTCATACCGGACAACTTTTACCGTCTTGACGATTTCGCACCATTTGTTATTCTCTAACCTATAGTAACTAAATTGCATATGTATGTATGGTGTTTGACTTACTAATGTGTTGTATACATACATGTATCCTCATAATCAAATTGCATATGTACGTAATTGAAAACAATCACATTTGTATTGTTAGATCAGACTAAGGTGGGCCACCACCATTGATTTGACCTAAAACACTAACCCGATACCACACATTTTGCTATTCACTGCTACTTTCATTTTTCTTGTGGATGTTGTAGGACCTAATTTCCAATAACCTGCACCCATTCTGCTCTGGATCTTGACTAATTAAAATAGAGATTTAATTATTGTTGAAGCTGGGGTCCCATCTAGTAGGTACAAACTTTTCTTTATGTAACTTAAATAAGTGTATAATTGAAACTAGTCCACCACTTTTAAAACTTACGAGTGCCAGCTACACAGATATGCTTATTTAGTAATCTTTAATGTACTCATAGAAACTCGCGGTGGTATCAAGCTAGCTCCATATGCAAATGATGCAGTATTTTTAAATTATTTATATCAACTAAATGCTGAATATATAATTTTATCGACATATCATAAAGTATGATATTGCACATCAAAAAATAAATAAATGGAATAAATAGTTGCTCCCCTTATCATTTTAAGGAACCCCGGTTATCGCCCTTGATATCAAACTGGTATTTCGCGTTTGATATAAAAAGTATATTAATGTCAATTAGTACGTCTGGAAATGGTAATAATTTTGCCGGAAAAATGTCAGATTGAAAGAATAAAGAAAAACATGTCTCCCTATATTATAACCTGGCATGTACACTCTAGGTGGTTAGACAAGGGGTGTCTTTAACACCAGTTTTCAGCATATTTGAAGCATTTAAAAGAAAACACTGAGCCTCTTGGTCACGTGATGTAAACAGAGTTTCCGTGGCCAAATGATGTAAACAATATTGGGAGACATGACGAGGTTGCATTAGTCCCACAACATCCATACGATTAGTGAAAGTAGAAAAGAGTGGTTGGGATTCGGTTAAATTATACAGTAAAACTATTTGGTGTCTTTTAACCTGAACATGGCGCAACAGAAAAGGCGGCATCAATCTACATCAACACCGTTAGGGACATGGAACCAATTTAGAGAGCAACGCATTGTAGGACGGGTACCAGAATATGCAATCATTTTAGGGAGAACTAGTTTAAGTTTTAGCAGCCCTGTACTATACATTAGAATATTGCCAATTTTAGCTTGTAGCAAATGTAACGTGAATTTTCTGGACGACTTTCATTTACTCTATGTTGTACACATGTAAAACCCCAAACCCAGTCGTCTGTACATTCATTTTATTAAGTTATGTACGTTCATAGTGAATTGTAAATATTGAAAATGTTACTGCGACCAGGACAGACCAGATCAGACAGTTCTGCTCTACATGCACTGATTTATACGTCAGTAAGCTGTAATAAGGACATGATGTGAAGTGTAATGTATTTCAATCACTGATGTTTTAGGTCAGCTTGTGGAATCCTACAGTCTGATTAGAGTCTACAGTGTTTATCATTAGTAATGTAATTCTGTGAGTCTGCACAGAAAAATACTTGGCATAGTTACTCTTTATTAAATTAGCGCAGTTGGCCACGGGCAGTCTGATCAGGGTAAGGCCAGTCGCAATTAAATGTTTGTTTATTAATGGTAAATAAATGTGAATGACATCGATATTCACATGTATGGCTGTGAATATATATTGTTTCGTACACTAGATATAGTGGCTGTTCATTAATGTGTTACATCGCATTCTCCGACATATGAATTCCATCAGACCCCTTCTTCCAACTAGTGACAAAATCGTTGTGTACATTGCAATTTATCATGATTCATCATTGTAGTTTACGAGGTTCATTAGTATTGCCATGCAATCATAATAATGATTTCATGTGCATTACTGTGACTATTATGGAGACTATAACACGTTACATTCTGGTAACAACACCGTTGGTGTTTTGTAGTTCCAGCCAATCAGCCAGTCAGCCAGCCAGCCAGCAACTAGCCACGGCACGTCCATCTGGTGTATTCGCGTAGAACCAGTACGCTGCACCGATATTATTATGGGGTACACAACATGACACCGTATACAAGCGGGGACTCTGCTCCGCGTGGACCAGGGCGTTACGAGCGGGGTATTATTCCGGTGACGTCATTCCGTCCAAGGAAGATATGAATCGCGAAGGACGTCCACCCATATGATATTGGCCCCATAATTAGTCTGTATACGTTAGTTCAAAGTAACTTAACGACGTCATAATACGTCACCGTCATCATGGCGAAAATCTGAGTTGAATAACAGAAACTCTTAGTTCGGATTTTGAACATGATGCACATTGTTATGCGACTCTTACATGTTCCAGAATCGTGACTGTGCATTGGTTGTGTGACTGTGCCTGAGGTTACCATCAAGAGGACGTTGTCCGTACTGTCTTGAACATTCATTATTTGTGTATATCATTATTTGTAAATACATCATCATTGTAACTATATACCTTGTTGTCTCTTTCCACAACGTCCTTGGTGTTCCGTCCCATCAATAAACTATCCCGGTGTCACCCTGGCGTGACAATGGTATCAGAAGTGGTATTATAGTTTATTGGGAACAACAAGGACGGTGTGGAGAGGACCCCATGGTCATACTGGTGAAACTGAGTAACATGAGATAGGTTTACTCTTGTCGGAAACTTCCGTCAATGTAGGGATTACAACAAGGATAAGTGTTACCCCTGTCCATCGTACTGAGATATACACCCCAGTTGCAATATAACCCGTTATAATTTTTTCAATCCACCACAGGATCTGCGAGCCATGTACAGGTATTAGCCTCACCACCAAGACGTGCGGCAAGCTGTACACCTCGAGACTAAGGTAATTCTCTCCCACCCTTTCATTTGGAAAAACATTATTAAAGCTGTAATCTGTCAGTGATGAGGCACAACGCGTATCCCTAAACATAGGGGTCGTTCTAGTTGGTTGGGTTTGATCTGAGACAGATTCACTAATTTCCGTGTTATAACAATAGACCCAGGGTCCATTTTGTTGGTGTGTGGTTAATTGTTTTACGACTCTAGCACAACTGACCATCTAATGTGTTTTTCGTGTATGGGAAATTTCCAGTAAATACCAGTCTAGTGGGAAGGTGACGTATATCCCCAAATCCCTCACAATATGGGACGCAATATGAGATATGTGAGACCGTGACATATAACTTAAATTCGCCACCAGTGTAAGTACGTGTTGGACTAGGATTAGTCTGGTGGGAAGGAACACAATACATACCGGATTTGACATTACCCAATAAGGCGTGAATCGAGTTGAGACTCGCACAGTCCTCGTGACAGTAGTGCTGAGACCCCGTATTCCAACGAGCTGTACAGAGTATACTCCGCCTCGTGACTAAGTGACTAATTTGTTAAGACAATAAAAGGCAATCATATCGATCATTAAATAATTAATGGACGTAGGCAGGGAATTAGGCTTAACTGGGATGGAGTTAAGGTCCTTTGTGAAAGAAGAGCAAGATAGAGAGATAGAGAATAGACTAGTAGAAAGACAGGTTGAGAAAGATAGGCTTGATGCTGATAGACTAGCAAAAGAGGTAGATATACAGGCTGAGAAAGATAGGCTTGAGGTGACAGAGAGAGAGAGAGAGAGAGAGGAGATGAGAGAGAGAGAGAGAGAGAGGTGGAGAGAGGGTGAGGGGAGGGGATGAGAGAGAGAGAGAGAGTAGAGAGAGAGAGAGGGAGGGAGGGAGGGAGGGAGGGAGGGAGGGGAGGGAGGGGAGAGAGAGAGAGAATAGACTAGTAGAAAGACAGGCTGAGAAAGATAGGCTTGAGGCTGACAGACTAGCAACAGAGGTAGAGCGACTGACTGAGAAAGACAGGCTTGAGGCTGACAGACTAACAAAAGAGGTAGAGAGACTGACTGAGAAAGGTAAGCTTGAGGCAGACAGATTGATGGAGGAACGAGAAATTGAAAAGCTAAGAATAGATATGCAAATGACAAAAGTTAGATTGGAGTACCAATGTAAAATGCGTGAGTTAGCGAAGGCAGAAATGGGATAATTATAGTCCAGTAGTTGAGCATAAGGTACCACAAGGTCCAATGATATGATATGCGCAGGTAAGGAAGCTAACAAGAGTCCGAAGGTTACAGGATGCACATTTTCCAATGCGAAATTACTAGTGGCAGAAGGTTTGTTGAATGGGAAAGTGGTGACTGTGATGCGTGATACAGGTTGCACGGGCCTAGTAGTGAGAAAGGAACTAGTACATCCTGATCAGTTTCTGAGGTGAGTGGCCACATGTATGCTAGTAGACAAGAGACGCTTGAGTGAAGTACCTGTAGTAAAAATCCCCATTGACTCCCCATTTTTCAAAGGAGAGACCGAAGCACTATGCGTGGAAGAAACTATGTACGATGTAACGATAGTAGACATAGATGGGTCACAACTTCCTGTAATAAATGATTTTAAAGGCGCGACCACGTTAGCAGTTGAAACGCGTTCACAGGTTTTGAAGCGCGATGAATCGTACCGGAAACTGCGTGTACCGGAAGCAGTGTCGCACGTTTTACGTAATGAGTTCAAAGAACAACAAACAAGCGACGTTACGTTAACGTCATTGCACACTAACGCAAAAAAGAACGGACACGTGAAACATTCTAAGAACGGTAACGTTACGTCATTCCTGTACCGAAAAGATTTACTGTATCGACAGTTTGAGACGACGGGTAGCAAAAGAAAATACTATCAATTAGTCGTTCCGGAAAAGCTTAGACAGACCGTGTTAAAGGCGGCACATGAATATATTATGGCAGGGCACTTAGGAGTGAATAAAACAACAAATCGCGTTTTGGCAGAATTTTTCTGGCGTGTCCGGAGATGTGACACGATACTGCAGGTCATCCGACATTTGTCAACGAACAATCTCGAAGGGTCATGTAACAAAGGCACCGCTGGGCAACATGCAACTGATTCACACGCCATTCAAACGCGTAGCCGTATACATTGTAGGACCGATTTATCCAGCAATGGATACTACAAATCGGTATATTCTAACTCTGGTAGTTTACGCCACACGATATCCAGAGACAGTACCATTACCGAGTATCGAAGCAGAACGAGTAGCTGAGGCACTCGTAGACATGTTCAGTCGATTAGGAATTCCTGAGGAATTATTGACTAATTGCGGATCTCAATTTACGTCGAACGTAATGCGAGAGGTCAGTATGCTGTTATCACTGAGACAACTTACTACTACTCCCTACCATCCTATGTGCAACGGGTTGGTATAGAGATTCAACGGTACATTGAAGCAGATGCTTAAACGCATGGCGAGCGAGCGTTCAAAAGATTGGGATAAGTACATTAACGCGTTGTTGTTCGCGTATCGCGAGGTTCCACAGGAGCGCATAGCATTCTCCCCATTCGAACTACTCTATGGGAGAACAGCCAGGTCCTATGAGTGTTCTCAAGGATCTGTGGTCTGAGAAAGAACTTGACGAAAACGTTAAGACTACATACCAGTACGTACTGTATCTCAGACAGAAACTCGAGCAAACCTGTGAAATCGCGAGAGAAAATCTGAAGAAATCGAGCAAGCGGTACGCGAAGTACTATGACAGGAAAGCGCGTGACCGGAAGTATAAGGAAAGTGACCAGGTGTTAGTACTACTCCCCACTGATAGGAACAATTGTTACTCCAATGGAAAGGTCCATATCCTATAGTGGAAGTACTAAATGACTGGGATTATAGGATCGACATGAAGGGGAAACTGAAAACATTCCATGTCAACATGTTGAAGAGATATGAAGAGCGTACGCCTCAAAGCCCAGGGAAGGGGATACATGTACTAGCCGTTATAAACACGGCGGTAATTGACGACATAATTGACGGGAACTCGGGTACAGGGGAGTGTAGTTCCGATGAGCACATGACGTGTCCTATGGGGACACAGGAATCGATTGACAGGGTAGAAGTACCAAAGGGTGCTTAAGGAATTTGAGCACGTACTGACTGATAGACCAGGGCGCACACATGTAGAGATTCATGACATTAAATTGTCCACCTCAGACCCATTACGGATAAAGGGTTATCCCATCCCGTAAAAAGTCCGCGACTTAGTCAAAGATGAGGTCGAAGAAATGTTGAAGTTAGGAGTTATCGAACCTTCTAGGTCCCCATACTTATCACCAGTCATTCTGGTCAGGAAAAAGGACGGAGGACTCCGTTTTTGTATAGATTTTCGTCAGTTTAACAAAGTCTATTTTTGATGCTGAGCCGATGCCTGAAATTGAGGAAATGTTCTCGAAATTAACGAAATATAAGTATTTCTCGAAATTTGACTTTAGTAAGGGATATTGGCAGGTCCCACTCTTAGAGCCCTATTCTGCTTTTGAAGCACCCCAATGCCTTTTCCAAATCAAATTCATGCCCTTCGGAATGGTGACGGCACAAGCTACCTTCTGTAGGCTTATGAGGAAAGTCCTGAATGGTGTCCCAAATGCAGACAGCTACGTGGATGATATCCTCATTTTCACCATCACATGGGATGATCACGTTAAGGTCCAGAGGCATATTTTGTCCCGATTATCCAGTGCTAATCTGACCGCGAAACCATCGTAGTGCAGCATTGGTTTCAGCGAACTAGAGTGCTTAGACCATTCCATAAGCGGCAAAAAAGAGCTCAGAGCTCACCCAGAGAAGGTTACAGCTGTACAGCAAGCGAAAGTCCCAGAAACTATGAAATGGGTGAGGGCATTCTTGGGGTTAGCGGGGTTCTACCGTAAATTCATCCCCAATGTTGCAGAAATATCTGTCCAACTAACAGTTCTCACGACAAAAGGTCAACCGAACAAGCTTGAATGGGGAGACTCCCAAGACAAGGTGCCTGAAAAGAGCGGCGCTGACTAACGACCCCATCCTCAAACTCCCAGAGTTAGACGAGCCGTTCATATTGAGAACAGACGCATCCGACGTAGGATTAGGGGCCGTTTTGTTACAGGAACAAAACGGGGCACAACTACCAATAGCGTACGCTAGCAAAAAACTACTTCCAATGGAGCAAAACTACTCAGTCGTAGAAAGAGAGTGTTTAGCAGTATTCTGGGGTGTGGGTAAATTCCACAAGTATTTATTCGGTAAAGAGTTCGTACTCAAGACAGATCATCAACGACTTACGTACCTGAATAAGGCAAAAGTTGCAAACTCCATGCTGATGCGATGGGCGCTCTTGTTGCAACCCTATCGTATGATCATCAGATCAATCAGGGGCTCAGACAATGTGCGTGCAGATTATTTGAGTAGGATCTAAGTCATAAACCAAACACCATAGCCGAGATCCTGGGGCACAAAAAGTAAAAGTTGTGTAGGATTTGTATATATATATATAGGTGTAAAATGTCGGTACAACTCGTGATTACCGCTAAGTGTTTCACACTTTTATTTAGGGGGGAGTATTGTCGCGAATTGCAGCCGACTGTCTTCATTATCATCCATTACTTGTAACACGGGTCACAGAATACTAGTACAGAGCACAATAATCGAATAATCTGGTAACGACTATCGAATAGGTCTTCGTGTGTAAAATATCGCTCCCGTGGAATACACCACTGGATAGAATAGCCCTTTATCCGAAACCGTGCACGGACCACCAGTATTGGATTTTGCACCGGTTATATCTGTGTGATTTACACTGTTTATTCAGACTTGGCTGCTAGCCTGAATACCGAGTAGGTCATATCTACTGATGACTGAATTATTTCAGATTAACTCGCCAGATTTGTCATGTTTGCATATAAACTATTGTCGCGTGACACGTGCATTCTTGTACATTCTGCATTCCGTATAATTGTATATTTGTGATGTGTGGTACGATTTGTATTGTTGTGCGTATTATTGATTTCACATACCTGTGATTCCACATACCTGTGATTTCACACACCTGTGATTTTTACATACCTGTGATTTAGCATGTACATTTCCCATGTAATGTGCGTGTAATAACGGGGCTTATGTTGTATAGGTGGAAATACGTTTATGCGTGTCCTTTTTGCGGATTTAAATACACGTCCATTTTATGAGCAATGTTTTAATGATGTCACGCCATATTTGCCACAGACTATGCATGTGTGTGGTAGAGAACTCGTTGACTGCGTGTGCTGGTTTCGCTAGGGAAAAGACCCTTTTTAGTATTACGGATGTCCACTATCCGTGCCAGCCGAGTTTGTCCGCGTGTCAGTTGTTCACCAGATAAGGGACCTTCTGTAGGTGAAGCTAGTATATAGCGCAGACCATACCATGGTCTGCCTTGTTATGTATGCTACGGGTTAGTGTTTCAGCATAGCCTGGTACTGGCCAACACGGATATATCAGATCCCATACTGGTGATGCTTTGTGTCGTGATATTTCCGTAAATGACCACGATATTTGAGTTTAGTATGTGCTACACTCTCATTTGAGTGTACAGCCCGTAGGACCGATATGGAGGGATTTGGCGGGGCCAAACAGCGACCTTCGCATTGTCGAGACCAGTCGGGTAGATTTCGGATTATGAGATCTGGGTCTATTGTGTGCAGATTTAGGGTAGTGTGGGATATACCATGTTGGATGGTATTTATTCCGCGAGGGCTGTACACTAGTTTGGTTGAATTTATGGCGTGGGAACATATATTTATGCCAAATATAACCCACGGGTGAAATGGTAAAAGCCATGGTTTTGTAATATTTATGTGAGATGTCGAACGAGGGGTAGGCATATTCATTATTCCGTGCATGGTTTCACTGGTGCGTATATAAGCGATGTCTCGCTATGTGTTGGTGGGACACATATTTTCTGGTAACAGAAGGATAGTACTGTATTCACCAGTGACACGGAGGATTTTGGTATGTACCTACAACATTTTATTTCAGCTGTGATTTGCCGTTGTTCGATTCCCGTTTTAGTCCGTTGTGCATCCTGTCTGTGTCTGTGCGTATTCGTCCAGTAATTGGAGACTCATTTCATTTTTTGTAGCCTCTTGAGATCGCTCCAGCGAGCAACATTGGACGTTTTGGTCCACTCGTTGAGGGCAGACCCCAGTCAGTGCAGAGTATCGGGTCGTCCGAGTGTCCGTACGTCTGTCTGGCGCAGTGTGTGTTGCAGCTCCGGGTACAGGCCTGTATAGAGCAGTGTGTGATAGCTACATCGCGTTCAGCAGACAGTCACAGCCATAGATTAGTGAAGTGAAACGCCATACACACATATCATATCATTATACTACCACCGAGTTGAATGTCACCTAAGTGAATCTTTTCCCGGCGTCTTAGCCAACGTGATAATCGCCATTTGTATTATATCGGAACTTTACATCGGGTTCACCACATCCGGGTTGCTACAGTCGAGTGATACCATAGGAACTTTACATCTGGTCCACCATTTCCGGAAATAATACTACCTTTGGAACTTTACTTCCGGTACCAGCTTCCGGAACATTATCGTTATTGACTATCATGTGATGTAACCACATCCGGCTTTGACTTTGACATTCATTGTATGGTAATACTCCTATCATGGCATATCATGGCTAAAGGATTGTAGTAAGACGACATATATTGTTTATGGATTAATCCATTTGAAGTTGGATTATAGCCATATTGTTGACTAGACCTCATACTGCGGGTGAGGTAGACCTTGGGACCTTGATACTCAGTTATTATCACTATCTATTGAGATACGCCAGCACTGGGGTAGCTCAGATGATTGCCATTTGTCCTCCAATGTTCGTTCTGCCATGTTATACTTGTATGTTATTTCACTTTAATTAGCGATCATCAAAGTACTTGTGCATTCATACTATTGTCCACTACGGGACCATTGAGGTACCACATACCGAGTTTATTCGTCTATAGCTTTTAAGTTGCGTTAAAGTATAACAGTCGATTGGCCTACAACCTTGTTAATTGATAGTATCATGCACAGTACAGTGATGTTCGCATATCAATGTATCATGTATTCCTGTGTGTTCCCCATGTAATATAGTGTACATTATAAGTGATTAAATGACTACGTGTACTTATCTACTCTAGCCTATCCCTTACACTTCAACTGCATTGTTACCACTTTTCGTTCGTCAGATCAAGCTATATTGGCCATAACGTCATAACAATTGAAGCATACTTGGTTCATATGATAATAGGGGAGACAATTTGTCTCGATCATTCCTGACCTTGGTAGTGACCTTGACAATGGTGTCAGAAGTGGGATTTTGTTTCCTCTTTTTATAATCAGTTTCTTCAAAGCAGTTGAAGTAAGGAGGCTAAAATAGCTGTACCCCTAGTGTCGTCAAAATTTAATATTGTATTTGTTTGCCTTGGGAGTTAAGGTAAGATGCCCTCCAACACTTAGGCACTAATACATCACCACATACATTATTTGACTACCTAGGTACAGAAGTGTAGAGTTGAGACGATTTTGTGAGATAGTCGATGTAAGGGTCATTGTAACTTTGGATTTGTTGAACAGTACCTCCCTGTGATGATGGCACAGCGGGTGTTCTAGGTTAGCACTAGACACTTCTGCATCTAAGGCGAGATTACTACCACTATTATATTGTGTATGAACAATACTATATCCTGCCAGGTGTCTATAACCAGTCCCCATTATTTGTGTCCAGTACCATAAAGGGGGAATTGTAAATATACCATTACATTAGACCATACATATACCGGATTGACTTACCCGAATTGAGAAACTTATACCGTCGTTAGGAGTAGAGACCGGATTGATTTACCTTAACCTTATAGACGTGAAGCAAGAGACTCGCACATATCACCTAGTGATTTGAGTGCTAGAGACCTTGTGTACCGTCGGGTAAAGCGTGTAAATCGATAATCCGGAGTTGAGTTGAGAGTGAGAATGTCGTCCATTAAGGAGCTAATGGAGATAGGCAAAAGCTTAGGACTAGCAGATTCAGAGTTAAGGGCCTTTGTAAAGGAAGAGCAGGAGAGAGAAAGACAGGAAAGACTAGAGGCTAGACAGGCTGAGAAAGATAGGTTAGATGCTGAGCGGTTGGCTAAAGAGGTTGAGCGACAGATGGAGAAAGATAGGTTAGATGCTGAACAGTTAGCTAAGGAGGTTGAGCGACAGGCTGAGAAAGATAGGTTAGATGCTGAACAGTTAGCTAAGGAGGTTGAGCGACAGGCTGAGAAGGATAGGTTAGATGCTGAGCAGTTAGCTAAAGAGGTTGAGCGACAGATGGGGAAAGATAGAATAGATGCCAATGAAGCACAGTTAGCTCTAGAATTCAAATTGCGAGAACTAGACACTAAGCACCAGGTAGAAATGGCAAAAGTAGAAAGGGGTGGAGTAGTAGATGAATATAGACATGATAGGGGGACTATGGCAGAGCATTCGGACCGAAGCTGCCACATTTTGATCAGAATAATGACAACATGGATAGATACTTAGCTAGATTTGAGAGGTACGCAGCAATTCAAAGGTGGGGGAGAGATAAGTGGTCACTACACGTGAGTGCTTTATTGAAGGGCAAGGCATTAGATGTATATTCTAGACTACCTATTGATGATGCTCTTGACTATGATAAGTTGAAATCCGCATTGTTGAAATGTTTTGATCTAACGGAAGATGGGTTCAGACGCATGTTCAAAACACCAAACCTGATCACAGTGAATCATTTTGTGCAATATGTCAGTCGGTCAAAGAACTATTTAGATAGATGGTTTGAGTTAGGTAAGGTGAATAGAACATATGAAGGAGTACTAGACTACATGATCAGAGATCAGATGTTAAGTATATGCAGTCGTGAGCTCTACTTATTTCTCAAAGAGAAAACATTTGACTCGATAGATCAGATGGCGGTTCAGGCAGATTACTTTGCAGAAGCTAGAGGAGGTAGCAAGTATGTAGTTCAGAGGAACAGTACTAGCAACGGAAATGAGTACAGGTCAGTAGATAACCAGAGTCGCAAGGTAAGTAGTGCAGATAATCGATCCAGAGACAGGAGTCGAGATAGGGACAGATATCAGAATAGAGACCAAAATAGAAGCCCAAGTAGGGGTAGTTATGATAGAAGCCCGAGTAGAGGCAGTTATGACAGAAGTACCAGCAGGAACGGCTACGATAGGCATCGCGGGACATGTTACCATTGTGGCAAAGAAGGTCACATGTCCTACGATTGTCCTAAGCGTGACCGGTCCTCAGCTTACAAAGCAGCAGCAGTCGAGGAAGAGAAACATGTAAGTTTTGCAGATAAAGAACAGAGAGGTCGGTACAGAGGTAGAAATAGAGGTAGAAGTGGAAGGCACACTAGAGGCAGAGGTAGAGGTAGATGGCAAAACACGGAACAACCAGGGGAAAACCAAGGAAATTTCTGTATGGTTGATACCGACACCACTATTGTATGTTCAGGTAGCGAGATACAGCCGGAGTTAATTAACGGATGTACATTTGGTATGGATAGGCTACCCGTAGCAGAGGGCACACTAAATGGGAAAAAGGTCACAGTAATGCGAGATACTGGGTGTACCGGGGTGGTCGTCAGGGAAAGTTTAGTACAACCAGATCAGTTTTTAAGCAAAGTTTCAACATGCATGCTGGTAAATAGGAGCAAAATGAGTGGAATTCCTACCGCCCGGGTAGATCTAGATACACCTTTTTTCAAAGGTCAGGTAGAAGCCCTTTGCATGACAGATACAATGTATGATGTTACCATAAGTAATGTAGACGGGTCAGATTTTAGAGGCGCAAAATCGTGCGCAGTTGAAACTAGGTCACAAACGACAGCCCGAGACGAATCATATAAGACCCTCAAAGTCCCTACCGCAATCGCGAACGTATCACGCGATGAATTCAAAGACATGACGTCACATTGACGTCGGTTTGAAATAACGCAAAAGACGGAACGGTACGGTCAAGTAAGAACGGAAACAAATCGAAATACGCATACCGAAAAGACTTGTTGTATCGTAATTTCGAATCGATAGGGTCAGGTAGGATGTACCATCAGCTGGTAGTCCCAAAAACACTTAGGACTACCGTGATGAAAGTGGCACCTGAATCAATCATGGCGGGCCATTTAGGGGTTAAGAAGACAACTGATCGAGTGTTATCAGAATTTTATTGGCCAGGCGTGGGCAGTGACATTACACGGTTTTGTAGGTCTTGTGACATATGTCAAAAGACTGTGTCAAAGGGACACATCACCAAGGTTCCGTTAGGAACTATGCCGTTGATAGACACTCCGTTCAAACGAGTCGCAGTTGACATTGTAGGGCCAATTTTTCCAGCTACCGATCTAAAGAATCGTTACATACTAATGTTAGTTGATTATGCAACTAGGTACCCAGAAGCGGTACCACTACCAGGCATCGAGGCCGAACGAGTCGCGGAAGCTCTCGTGGATATGTTCAGTAAGACTGGGTATCCCCGAGGAGATGCTCACCGATCGGGGTAGTCAATTTACGTCGGCAGTCATGGAGGAAGTTAGTAGATTGTTATCGCTGAGACAATTAACCACGACACCGTACCACCCACAGTGTAACGGTCTCGTGGAACGGTTCAATGGTACATTAAAGCAAATGCTTCGTAGAATGGCAAGCGAACGTCCCAAAGATTGGGACAAATACATTAACGCGTTTCTTATTCGCGTATCGCGAAGTCCCTCAAGAAAGTTTGGCTTTCTCACCGTTTGAACTATTGTATGGAAGGACCGTTCGAGGTCCGATGAGCATACTAAGAGATCTGT
The DNA here is from genome assembly GCA_029237695.1 of Conchocele bisecta. Classification (NCBI taxonomy): domain Eukaryota; kingdom Metazoa; phylum Mollusca; class Bivalvia; order Lucinida; family Thyasiridae; genus Conchocele; species Conchocele bisecta. The sequence continues at coordinate 11,950,230 of CM055278.1, forward strand.
GGTCCAAGAAGGACATAGAGCACAACGTCAAAACGACGTATCAGTACGTCCTCGACTTGCGCGAACGGCTCGAGAAAACGTGCGAAATCGAGCATGAGAACTTGAAGAGTGCGTCCAAAAAGTACGCAAAATTCTACAACCGTAAGACCCGTAGTAGGCAGTATGCAGTGGCAGATCAGGTACTTGTATACTACCGACAGACAACAACAAATTGCTACTTAGGTGGAAGGGACCATACCCCATAACAGAGGTAGTTAATGAGTGGAACTATAGGGTTGACATGGGAGGGAAGTTGAAAACCTTTCATGCAAACATGTTAAAGAGGTACGAGACTAGGCCTGAGCACCCGGGGAAGGGAATACTCACTGTAATAAATGCGGCCGTGATAGAAGACACAGTAGAGGGGGATCCTAGTCCAAGTGGGTGTAGTGCCGAAGAAAACATGTTATGTCCCAGGGGATTAGAATCCGATACGGAGAGCAAAGTTGACCTGTCGCCTGATTTAGGAATGAAACAAAAGACCCAAGTCAAAGAGATCTTATGGGAATTCACCCATGTCCTGAGGGACGCACCAGGATACACCCATATAGAGAAACATGAGATAAAGTTGTCAACGCAAGACCCATTAAGAATTAAAGGGTACCCTATCACATTTAAGGTCTGGGAAACAGTCAGCCAGGAAGTAGAAGAGATGCTGAAGCTAGGTGTCATAGAACCTTCAAAATCACCCTACTCGTCCCCAGTAATTCTGGTTAGGAAAAAGGACGGGGGGCTCCGATTCTGCATTGATTTCCGGCAACTTAACAAAGTCACTGTGTTTGATGCGGAACCAATGCCAAATATTGAAGAGATGTTCTCTAAGTTGGCCGGACATAGCTACTTTTCAAAGCTGGACCTGAGTAAGGGCTACTGGCAGGTCCCATTGGATGAGGATTCCAGGGAATATTCCGCTTTCGAGGCACCCCATGGTCTATTCCAGTTCAAGGTCATGCCCTTTGGAATGGTCACGGCACAGGCCACTTTCTGTAGACTCATGAGGAAAGTATTAAAGGGGGTCCACAATGCAGACAGCTTTGTTGATGACATCTTGATATTCTCCCATACGTGGCAACAACACCTGGGAGCTCTGAGTGAAGTCCTCTCCCGATTGTCCGATGCAAATCTTAACGGCAAAACCCTCCAAGTGCAGCATTGGTACAGGGAACTTGAGTGCCTGGGACATACTATCAGCAGTAAGAAAGAACTAAGGGCCCATCCCGAAAAGGTCAAGGCAGTTCATGAAGCTAATGTCCCTGAGACAAAGAAGGAGGTCAGGGCTTTCCTAGGGTTAGCCAGGTTCTATAGGAAGTTCATGCCCAACTTCGCTGAGATAGCGAGCCCGCTAACTGACCTTACTAAGAAAGGTCAACCAAAGAAGGTCAACTGGGGGGCACCCCAACAGAAAGCTTTCGTTACCTCAAGGGATTATTGGACTAGGGACCCAGTTCTGAAACTGCCCGAACTAGACAAACCTTTCGTGCTCAGGACGGATGCTTCCGACATTTGGGTAGGGGCAATACTGTTGCAAGAGCAGGATGGTATCCACTTCCGATAGCGTATGCCAGCAAAAAGATGTTGCCAAGGGAACGCAATTATTCGGTAGTTGAGGAAGGAGTGTCTGGCAGTCGGTTGTGGGGGGTCGTCGAGAAGTTCCACCGTTATTTGTTTGGGGGGGGGGGGGAATTCAATCCATAGAAACGGCCCACCACCAACCGTTGGTTTACCTACCAAACAAAGCCAAGTTGCAAATTCCCGACTAATGAGGTGGGCCTTGATACTGCAACCTTACCGAATGCGTATTGTTGCGATAAAGGGGTTAGGGGCCGACAATCTGGAGGCAGACTACCTGAGCAGGATATCGGGGTAGATTCAGCTGTGCCAACGTGTCTCGCGATTATGCAACGAAAGTGTAAACACTTTTTGTTTAGGGGGGATGATATGGTCGCGTGACACGTGCATTCTTGTACATTCTGGATTCCGTATAATTGTATATTTGTGATGTGTGGTACGATTTTGTATTGTTGTGCGTATTATTGATTTCACATACCTGTGATTCCATATACCTGTGATTTCACACACCTTGTGATTTTTACATACCTGTGATTAGCATGTACATTTCCATGTACAATGTGCGTGTAATAACGGGGCTTATGTTGTATTGGTGGAAATACGTTTATGCGTGTCCTTTTTGCGGATTTAAATACACGTCCATTTTATGAGCAAGAATGTTTTACTGATGTCACGCCATATTTGCCACAGACTATGCATGTGTGTGGTAGAGAACTCGTTGATGCTGTGTGCTGGTTTCGCTAGGGAAAAGACCCCTTTTAGTATTACGGATGTCCACTATCCGTGCCAGCCGAGTTTGTCCGCGTGTCAGTTGTTCACCCAAGATAAGGGACCTTCTGTAGGTGAAGCCAGTATATAGCGCAGACCATACCATGGTCTGCCTTGTTATGTATGCTACGGGTTAGTGTTTCAGCATAGCCTGGTACTGGCCAACACGGATATATCAGATCCCATACTGGTGATTGCTTTGTGTCGTGATATTTCCGTAAATGACCACGATATTTGAGTTTAGTATGTGCTACACTCTCATTTGAGTGTACAGCCCGTATGACCGATATGGAGGGGTTTGGCGGGGCCAAACAGCGACCTTCGCATTGTCGAGACCAGTCGGGTAGATTTCGGATTATGAGATCTGGGTCTATAGTGTGCAGATTTAGGGTAGTGTGGGATATACCATGTTGGATGGTATTTATTCCGCGAGGGCTGTACACTAGTTTGGTTGAATTTATGGCGTGGGAACATATATTTATGCCAAATATAACCCACGGGTGAAATGGTAAAAGCCATGGTTTTTGTAATATTTATGTGAGAGTCGAACGAGGGGTAGGCATATTCATTATTCCGTGCATGGTTTCACTGGTGCGTATATAAGCGATGTCTCGCTATGTGTTGGTGGGACACATATTTTCTGGTAACAGAAGGATAGTACTGTATTCAACAGTGACACGGAGGATTTTGGTATGTACCTACAACATTTTATTTCAGCTGTGATTTGCCGTTGTTCGATTCCCGTTTTAGTCCGTTTTGCATCCTGTCTGTCTGTCTGTGCGTATTCGTCCAGTAATTGGCGACTCATTTCATTTTTGTAGCCTCTTGAGATCGCTCCAGCGAGCAACATTGGACGTTTTGGTCCACTCGTTGAGGGCAGACCCCAGTCAGTGCAGAGTATCGGGTCGTCCGAGTGTCCGTACGTCTGTCTGGCGCAGTGTGTGTAGCAGCTCCGGGTACAGGCCTGTATAGAGCAGTGTGTGATAGCTACATCGCGTTCAGCAGACAGTCACAGCCATAGATTAGTGAAGTGAAACGCCATACACACATATCATATCATTATACTACCACCGAGTTGAATGTCTCCTAAGTGAAACTTTTCCCAGCGTCTTAGCCAACGTGATAATCGCCATTTGTATTATATCGGAACTTTACATCAGGTTCACTACATCCGGGTTGCTACAGTTGAGTGATACCATAGGAACTTTACATCTGGTCCACCATTTCCGGAAATAATACTACCTTTGGAACTTTACTTCCGGTACCAGCTTCCGGAACATTATCGTTATTGACTATCATGTGATGTAACCACATCCGGCTTTGACTTTGACATTCATACTTTGGAAATATATTGCATAGGCAATACATATGTATACTTTGATAGTGTATGGTAATACTCCTATCATGGCATATCATGGCTAAAGGATTGTAGTAAGACGACATATATTGTTTATGGATTAATCCATTTGAAGTTGGATTATAGCCATATTGTTGACTAGACCTCATACTGCGGGTGAGGTAGACCTTGGGACCTTGATACTCAGTTATTACCACTATCTATTGAGATACGCCAGCACTGGGGTAGCTCAGATGATTGCCATTTGTCCTCCAATGTTCGTTCTGCCATGTTATACTTGTATGTTATTTCACTTTGATTAGCGATCATCAAAGTACTTGTGCATTCATACTATTGTCCACGATGGGACCTTTGAGGTACCACATACCGAGTTTATTCGTCTATAGCTTTTAAGTTGCGTTAAAGTATAACAGTCGATTGGCTTACAACCTTGTAAATGAATAGTATCATGCACAGTACAGTGATGTTCGCATATCAATGTATCATGTATTCCTGTGTGTTCCCCATGTAATATAGTGTACATTATAAGTGATTAAGTGACTACGTGTATTTATCTACTCTAGCCTATCCCTTACTCTTCAACTGCATTGTTACCACTTTTCGTTCGTCAGATCAAGCTATATTGGCCATAACGTTATAACAATTGAAGCATACTTGGTTCATATGATAATAGGGGAGACAATTTGTCTCGATCATTCCTGACCTTGGTAATGACCTTGACAACTATCATAACCATATTCTAGAAGTCTAGGACATTCAACCATTCTTGTGAACACTTTGGGTCACAAGCATTCACTGGGAACTGGTAAGTACATATGTTTATTATTTACTTTCAAATGCTACAAATTACGTCTGACTCCTGCCAAGACCGGAAATTCACCGCATTATTATCGTATCCTCGATAATACTGCCCTATTTCGTTTATTTTAGTTATTTGGACCCATTTCGAACAAATGCTTGGTCAATAAAAGCCTTATGACATGTATCCGCTGGTGTAGATTATCTCCATTTATAAAATCGAACTGAATCATTAATAATTCGTGTTTACGTGTAAATGATAACGATTACAGGTTTCACACGTGGGAGCATTCCGTGAGTATTGTACTGGCAATATTATTCTCATGTGTTTTGTGCATGTCACTCCGACTAATTGCAGTAGCAATTTATTCTATTTGTAAACGAAGGGCGAACACTATTGAAATGTTTACTAAAATTTTGCTATGCATTTTATATTACTATTCAGTCCAATATTATCCATGTGCCCTGTACTATACATGAGAATATTTCCAATTTTAACTTGCCACGTGAATTTTCTGGACGACGTTCATTTACTCTATGTTGTACACATGTAAAACTCCAAACCAAGTCGTCTGTACATTCATTTTATTAAGTCATGTACGTTCACAGTGAATTGTAAATAGTGAAATTGCTATTGCGACCAGGATAGACCAGATCAGACAGTTCTGCTCTAAATGCACTGATCTGTACGTCAGTAAGCTGTAATAAGGACATGATGTGAAGTATAATTTATTTCAATCACTGATGCTTTAGGTCAGCCTGTGGAATCCTACAGTCTGATTAGAGTATGCAGTGTTTATCATTAGTAATGTAATTATGTGAGTCTGCACAGGAAAATACTTGGCATCGTTACTCTTTATTAAATTAGCGCAGCTGGCCTCGGGCAGTCTGCTCAGGGTAAGGCCAGTCGCAATTAAATGTTTGTTTACTAATGGTAAATAACTGTGAATGACGTCGATATTCACATGTATGGCTGTGAATATATATTGTTTTGTACACTATATATAGTTGCTGTTCATTAATGTGTTACATCGCATTCTCCGCATTCTCCGACATATGAATTACATCAGCCCCCTTCTTCCAAGTAGTGAAAATATATGTGTGTACATTGCAATTTATCATGATTCATCTTTGTAATTTACGAGGTTGTTTATTATTGCCATGCAATCATAATAATGATTTCATGTGCACTACTGTGACTATTATGGAGACTATAACACGTTACATTCTGGTAACAACACCGTTGGTGTTTTGTAGTCCCAGCCAGTCATCCAGTCAGCCAGCCAGCCAGCAACCAAGCAACCACCGACGGCACGTCCATCTGGTGTATTCGTGTAGAACCAGTACGCTGCACCGATATAATTATGGGGTCCACAACACGACACCGTGTACAAGCGGGGACTCTACTCCGCGTGGACCAGGGCGTTACGAGCGGGGTATTATTCCGGTGATGTCATTCCGTCCAAGGACGATATGAATCGCGAAGGACGTCCACCTATGTTATATTGGCCCCATCCGCCCAAGCAGTCTTTATACTTTAGTTGAAAGTAACGACGTCATAAAACGTCACCGTCATCATGGCGAAAACCTGAGTTAAATTACAGAGACCTTTAGTTCGATCTTGAACATGATGTACATTGTTATACGACACTTACCTGTTCCAGAATCGTGACTGTGCCTTGGTTGTGTGACTGTGCCTGGGATTCCCATCAAGAGGACGTTGTCAGTACTGTCTTGAACATTCATTGTTTGTGTATATCATTATTTGTAAATACATCATCATTGTAACTATATACCTTGTTGTCTCTTTCCACAACATGCTTTGTGTTCCGTCCCATCAATAAACTATCCCGGTGTCACCCTGGCGTGACACCGTGAACATTTTCCGTGAACGTCTTCTCCTCGATAACCATTGGGCCTATAGTCCTAAACTTCATGGTCAAGGTCCTTAGGTAGGGGGATTACAAAATTGTTAAAATGACGTCATTACGTTATCCAAGATGGCCGCCGTCTAAGAATAGCACAAATTTTAAAACATCTTCTTATCAAGAACCGCCAACCGGATTTCGACGAAACTTGATAGGAATGATTGATATCTTTAGAAGTTGTTAAAATGGTGACCCCCAGGTCAAAAATGGGCGTGGCCCGTGGGGTCAAATTGGAGTCAAATTGTATTGTTGACCGAATATGGTCATGTCATATATCAAATCAAAAGTATCAACGTGGCGATCACTCTGATGTATCTTTTGTCAAAATCGGATGATTATGTCATCCAAGATGGCCACCGAAAGGTCGTTCTTTTATTAGAGATTTCAAAATTCTCTTCACATGAACCGCTTGGACCATGGTAGCCAAACTTAAAAGTGATGGTCCATGGGTGAAGCCTTTTCAGATTTGCTAACATGGAGGTCGTCGCTAATCCAAGATTTTAAAAATCTTCTTCTCATGAACCGCTAGCCGGATTTCGACGAAACTTTGTAGAAATGATCGATGTACAATGCTGTTTCAAAGTTGTTAAAATGGGCGTGGCCAGTGAGGACAAATTGGGGTCAAATTTTATTTTTGATCGTATATGGTCATGTCTATATCAAATCGAAGGTATCAAAGAGGCGACCGCTCTGTTACATTTTTTGTCGAAATTGGATGGTCATTTCATCCAACATGACCGCTGAAAGGTCAAAAGGTTGTTATTTTATTAGAGATTTCAAAATTCTTCTAAACACGAACCGCTTGGCCCATGGTGGCCAATCTTTACATTTATCGTCCATGTTTGAAGCCTTTTCAGATTTGTTAAAACGGAGATCGTTGCTAATCCAAGATGGCCACCGTCTAAAAATAGCACAAATTCCAGCCGGATGTTGACGAAACTTGGTAGGAATGATCAATGTAGAATGCTCTTTCAAAGGTGTTAAAATGGTTACCCCGGGGTCAGAAATGGTCATGTCATGTATCAATTTGAATGTATGGACGAAACAATCACTTAGGAGCATTTTCTGTCGAAATCAGATTATTACATCATCCCAGATGGCCGCCGAAAGGTCAAAATGTCGTTCTTTTATTAGAGATTTCAAACGTCTTCTTCATACAAACCGCTTGGCCATTGGTAGCAAATTTTGCAGTTATAGTCCATTGGTAAAGTCTTTTCAGTTTTGTTAAAATGACGGTCATCGTTAATCCAAAATGGCGGCCGTCTAAAAATAGCACAACATTTTAAAAAATCTTCTTTTCACGAACCACTAGACCGATTTCTACGAAACTTGGCAGAAATGATCGATGTACAATAATTTTTCAAATTTGTTAAAATGATGACCCCTGGGTCAAAACTGGGATCAAATAGGAGTCAAATTTCATTTTTGAAGGAATATGGTCTTATAATATATAAAATCAAAGGTATAGATGAGGCGATCGCTGAGGTGCTGTTTTCATCGAATCGGATGATTACATCATCCAGGATGGCCGCCTACCCTGGTGACGTCTCCAGTTTATCGCATTGACATTTTGTGCATATGGGCATCATGGGCTTATTGTGATGCATATGTAGTGAAAACTTTACATACCAGTATTTGCTTGATTTTTGTGACATTGTGAGCGATACTCTTGTTTATCAATTCGTTCCCACGAAATAACAATTCGGTCCCTCAATTTAACAATTTGAGAAACGAATTGTCATTTCGTGGGAACGAATGGTTAATTCGAGGGAACGAATTGTTATATCGTGGGAACGAATTGTTAATTCGATGGAACGAATTGTTAAATTGAGGAATGAATTGTCATTTCGTGGGAACGAATTGTTAATTAGAGAGAACGAATTGTTATATCGTGGGAACGAATTGTTAATTCGAGAGAACGAATTGTTAAATTGATGGAACGAATTGTCATTTCGTGGGAACGAATTGTTAATTCGAGGGGACGAATTGTTAAATTGATAAATGTTGTTAATTGTTAATTGTTAAAAAATTCATGTCCCCTGCGGGACTCCGTAATATTGACTATTGTCAACATTTGTAAATCTTTTACCAACATGCACAATCACACCATTGCAATAACAATTGTCATATACTCGATTTGCTGAAGTCGGTATTGCTAGCCTACCTTTACGGCGATCAGTGTAGTACATGATCAGACTGCGCGGATGCGCAGGCTGATCTGGTGCTACGGTGGGTGCAAACGAGGTAAGGTACGTTTTCTCAGCAGATTGCCCAGGTGTACCTGGACCTGAAAACTAAAGTAGGAAATATATATATAGCCGACATTTGACATTTATGGCTGTTCGACTTTGTGGGAGAGCGAGATAATATCGGTCTGCTAAAAGTTGTCGTTTGTTGGTCATGGCGGATCACATAATATAGTTATAGAACATTGCGCATGTTCAGTCGCGAATATGATCGGGTCAACGAACAGTTATTAACTTGGCGCATAGAAGACACATGTGTCAGTAAAGAGTTAGTAAGAAAACGTAAACTTCATTACGTTGCCATGGTTACTGGATCACGTACACATTGAGAAATCGATGTAGTTGGAGCGCCTTCTCCAATCCAGGCTGACATACAGGTGAGTTGCACTTCTTCTCTTTTTCGAATAAACTTTCCCTCTGTTTACTACGCAGCCCCGAGTGGGACGTATAATTCTTTTTTTTATTATAGTAATTCGTTCCCACGAAATAACAATTCGTTCCCTCAATTTAACAATGCTTTCCCTCGAATTAACAATTCGTTCCGACGAATTAACAATTCGTTCCCTCAATTCAAAAATTCGTTCCTACGAAATAACAATTTGTTAAATTGAGAGAACGAACTTGTTAATTCGTGGGAACGAATTGTTAAATTTAGGGAATGAATTGCTGAACGAATTAATAAAAAAAGAATTGAATACGTCCCCTTCGGGGCTCCGTAGTTTACGGTTATATAAACATGGCAAAATCAACATTCATCACTGCTGTTACCATGGTTACGTTTTAGTATTTTTTAAGAATGAACATTTTCCCGAAATTGTGTCAAATGTTGATTTTATTACAAAAATAAATATCCCTATGATAAATCCCAATATACATCTGCAACAGGTTGAATATGTTTCAATTTCTATGATTTCGATAATAGTGGACCGATATTGGCGATATTCATTTTTAAATTTATTCTACTCCTCCTTCAGGTTATCCACACAGGCAAGTTGTGGTATGAACGAGAAAAACCTCTTTAAATCATGCCCAATTTTACTCTTATATTAAGTTAGGACACTCGCCATCTTTTCAACCAACGGAAGTGGACTATTTACCGGCACAGAATATCTGCTGTAGTCATTTGCATCAATGATATTTTTAGTTCCAACCTGCAATTTTGCATGATAAGACATTTGTACAGTATTCGGTTTATTGAAATTTATCGACAACATCAGTTATTGACAACATCCTGAACTATCACTATTTGAAATTACTAAGGTGTTCATAAAAAGGTATATGAGTTACAGGGAATTAAATCTGGGAACGCTTTTTATGAATGATCCGATATACATGTACAGTGGAACCTCTCTAAACCGGTCACCCTGGGAGGTCCGCAGGGTGTCCGGTTTAGAGAGGTTCCATTTTAAAACGGGCATATAACTACTTCGAGACATGCGTGGATGCTTCTTGATCATGGACATACATTATCATGGGAGATAAATGGCAATGAAATCTATCAAAATTAAGCAAATCTAACGTGTCTCTGTGTCCGGTTTAGAGAGGTTTGACTGTATATATATATAAACAAAATTGCTACGCCGCCCCATACCTCTCGTATGTAACATATTCGAGGCGAATTATTGTAGCTGGTCTGTAGAGAGCAATAGACAATAACTGATAGCTGGACAACCACTTCACGTAGGTCCCTATATAGTAACGCTGTCGGTCTGTATAGAGTAATGGTCACGTGACCGCAGGGTATTGAGGGCATGTCACTCTGCGGAAATGTAAATCAAATCGGTGTACCTACAAGGGGAATGTCTATAACTACATTGTGCAATAATACACAAAATATCTATTGTATTCAACTTACAATATATATGACAAATTATATAATTTTATCTCAGGTTTTCGTAGTATCCGTGCAATAAATTACAGTTGAATATTGTTAGTTAACAGCGCGTGGGGGAAATTAAGGCGGCCGAAATGCGTCTCGCCAACGGCTCGACGATTTCCGGCCACCTAAATTTCCCCCATGCGCTGTTAACAAACCATATTCAACTCGAATACACTATCTAACTTATACTAATTTTCAAATCTAATACCGGTGTTTGGCCATGTATATTGACCTAGTTGCACGTTTTCCGCTTTATGGGCAATATGTTGCACTATATTACGGAGCCCCGCAAGGGACGTATACTTCTGTTTTTTATTAATTCGTTCCCACTGGAACGAATTGTTAATTCGTGGGGACGACTTCTTATATCGTGGGAACGAATTGTTAAATTGAGGGAACGAATTGTTAAATTGAGGGAACGAATTGTTAAATTGAGGTAACGAATTGTTATTTCGTGGGCCCCGGAATTAATTAATAAAACAAAATCAATGTCCCCTGCTACAACACAGTCAACGATATAAGTCAACGATATAAATTGCTGAATAACATTTTCATTTCACGCACTCAACTTTCTCAATAATCTGGGGCCAGTTTCACTAAACTTCGTACAACTAAAATGTTCGTAAGTTCAAATTTAGGATCGCCTGGAAATTTCAATTCATGGATTATTATTGAGCTTATGCTGCATATGAAGCCTATGCTCAATAAATGTAAGTGTAATAATTGTTTACAAGAGTTAATGTGAAATTTACCGACTATCATAATTGTGCACATACGATCATTTTAGTCGTACGAAATTTAGTGAAACGGTCCCCTGCAGGGCATTGACGTTCATACGTCGCTATATTATTATTGAAAGAATATTCGACAATATGAGACATAATAGTATCATAAACTCACCTAATACAGTGTGTATTAGCACAATTCGTAGGTCACTCTCCGCGAAGTAGCAAGTAAACAAAGAACGTCTTCATACGGAGATACAATGTAATGTAATGCAATTAGAGTTATGTACGCCGAAATAATATGGACCATGATCTGACAACTCGGTTTATTGTCCTTGTGACAGATGAAGACCCAGACCGGCCTGGATATCCGCGTAGTCTGTTCAGTGTTCACGGTTCTCATTAATGGCTGTTACTGGAGTATTGGGTTTATGGGTTTATTTTGCTCCACAGGTCCGTACGCAGGAATTAATTTAGACGGGTGCGTTATCGACGGCGCGAAGGGCCAAACACGGACAGATCTCGGCAGATTAACTGGAATGGATTTTGATATGTTAATTTGCAACCAATCCAATCATCACGAAAATGAATTTCAGACCAGTCCATTTATGAACATGGGGTGTTTTTGTTCTCAAAATTATGAAAATTACTTGCAAAAAGTGCAGATCCTGATGAGACGGTTCGTTACGAGCCGGCTCATCTGGATCTACACCTTTTGTCAATACAACAATACAGGCCTGTGGAGTTGAAAAGCTAAGGGGGTGCTGTGTGTAAGCACCCATCGCACCCCCTCTGCGTACAGGCATGCTCCATATACTTGTAGGTAGTACTGAAGTACCCAACCCAGTCAGGACCACTCACAATATGGCTGAAGGCACTCCACGTGACACGATTAGGTAAATATAACAAGCAATGTGGTGGGTATAACACGTCACGCGCATCTGCTTGTTAGTCCCGTTTCAGTCTACAATTTTCTTAAATCAGGCACCGTATGAGATTTTGTACCTTCGGACATCTGCGTAATTTCATTAAATACGTTTTCAAAATTTACAATATTTTTTACAAATTAAGTCAACAATTTTCATGCATGTACTATGACAGTTTTGTCGGACGTCGGGCTGAATATAACCGAGATACAAAGGACAATGTCGCGAATGGGCCTGGATATCGGGCTGAATATAACCGAGATACCAAGGACAATGCCGCGAATGGGTTGGGACATCGGGCTGAATATAACCGAGATATCAAGGACAAGGCCGCGAATGGGTCGGGACGTCGGACTGAATATAACTGAGATACAAAGGACAAGGCCGCGAGGGGGTCTGGACGTCGGGTTGAATATAACCGAGATACAAAGGACGATGTCATGAATGGGCCTGGACATCGGCCTGAATATAACCGAGATACCAAGGACAAGTCCGCGAATGGGTTGGGACGTCGAGCTGAATATAACCGAGATACAAAGGACAATGCCGCGAATGGGTTGGGACATCGGGCTGAATATAACCGATACAAAGGACAAGGCAGCGAATTGAGCGGGACGTCGGGCTGAATATAACCGAGATACCAAGGACAAGGCCGCGAGTGGGTCGGGACGTCGGGCTAAATATAACCGAGATACAAAGGACAAGGCCGCCAGTGGGTCGGGACGTCGGGCTGAATATAACCGAGATACAAAGGACAAGGCCGCGAGTGGGTCGGGACGTCGGGCTGAATATAACCGATATACAAAGGACAAGGCAGCGAATTGATCGGGACGTCGGGCTGAATATAACCGAGATACCAAGGACAAGGCCGCGAGTGGGTCGGGACGTCGGGCTGAATATAACCGAGATACAAAGGACAAGGCCGCGAGTGGGTCGGGACGTCGGGCTGAATATAACTGAGATACAAAGGACAAGGCTGCGAATGACAGAATATAATTGAGATACAAAGGACGATGCCGCGATTTGGTCGGGACGTATGTCAGTATATAACCAGGATACAAATGACAAGTGCGCGAAGTTGTCTGAACGTAATACAGAATATAATTGACAACGGACAAGCCGTAAATGAGTTGGCACCGCAGAGAGGATATGCAAATCTCCTTTGTAGTGTGTATTATGATTCCTACAAAGAGTGGTACACACTCTATTATAGCTTTATAGTTGCATATTTTATCTATTATCTGTTTCTATTGTGATGAGACTGTAATACACACACAGTAATAAAACATATAATATGTGTTGATTACAGAAAGCTGTGGCAAACCGAACATGGGAATGTGATACATGTACTTTCAGTTATGCTTTGACTTTTAATTAGTCTGTAGATGGTAAATGTATTTTCCGTCTAATGTTCTACTTTTAGTTGTATGAATGTATGCATGTATATAGTTGTGATACATCTGAATTGCCGTGAATTACTCATGTTGAGCCATGACCGAGCGGCGAATGTTGCTCGAATATGTGTTAGAGAATACCAGGATAGTGTATTTTAATATCAAGATTATCAGACCATGTTTGGAAATGGGTAGGACTTCAAAGCTCGCCGAGGAATTCCTACAATTTCTGAGGTGATCGTGCTTAGATTGATATCAACATAGACTACCATAATATAGAGAATAGTAGGTTAGTGCCGTGAATGGGAAAAATATCTGGCGAGGCTTAGAAAACTGGATGGGCGAGGATCTACCGAGCCAGATATTTGTTCCCATTCACGACACTGACCTTCTATTCTATTTATCCCGTCAACACCTACGAATAGCTTTAAAATTCCAAACAATACCCCCAGCCGCATCCTCAAAATCGGTGAATATTCTAGTATGACAACCGCACACATGCATACGCAGTGATTAGGTTATATTGACAGGATATCAAAAGTGTTTCAGGGCACCGTCTTTCACGGCATATACGCACTGTGTTGACGGGATAAATTATATCTAGCAGATGACGCTTTATGCTACACATTGATAGACAAATATGACGAGGTCTTCAATACTAATGAACATATATTTAAGGCCAAAATAAACTTTACAATATGTAAATGTTTCGATATTTCGTGAACAATTATGTTTAAAAACCGGATGTAAACTGTATTTAATGCTGAATCCAATCTGCAACTGCTGCACCAAAACATTATATACACGTGTTTAAGGAGATTGTGTAAACAATGAAAAGAGAACAACACCCTTCATTTAAAAAACTACAGTACATGAGAGCACAATTAGGAAACTTTCCCAGTCAATATTGATTATACAGAGCATACAATGGATATCCTACAGTGATCACAATGATGAATTGACCGTATTCAGTACCTAGTATGCCCACCTTGATCAATGTTTGGCAACGTCTGCGCATTGAATGTACACCTGATAGAATGACATAGCTATCGGTCGCAAAACAGTGTCAGACATGAATCCTTGAATCCTATAGAGCATTCTGGGATGAGCTGGGACGCAAAGTTCGGTCAAAACCAAATCCACCTCATAATGTAGGCGATCAATGTTATGCTCTGGATAATCAATATTGACTAGGAGATTTTCCAAATTGTGTTCTCTGTTACTGCAGTTTTTTTAAATGAAAGGTGTTGTTGTCTTTTCATTGTTTACATACTCTCTTTAAACACATGCATCTAATGTTTTGGTGCAATAGTTGCAGATTAGATTCAGCATTAAAAATCATCTTACATCAGGTTTTTAAACATATTTTTTCACGAAATATCGAACCATTTATATACTGTAATGTTTCTTTTGGCCTTAAGCATATTGAATTTAGCATTACTAATCTGGTAAAAAGCATTGAAATGTGCATGAACTTGCTATTTTAAATAACCAGTTCATGCACATTGCAATGTTTCAATACCCGTTCACGGCATAATGTTTAAACTCACTACTATTTTGAGTAGTATATAAGAGTCACAATGATACCACCACCCTCTGGAAGGCACCGGCTACGCGCGGTGCCCCCCACCGCATGGTGGTATCATTGGTGACTCTTATATACTACTTGGATTTTCCCCCACTGTTCGGCGGGTATGTATGAGAAGAACGGACCATATTTTTCATCAACCGCGAGACGATATATTTATGACATGAGAAGATACACCCTATTAGAGATAAGAAATCCATTTGTTATGCTCAGTATATATATGACAATCTGTCATAAATATTGGCAACTTACACCCTATTAGAGATAAGAAATCCATTGGTTATACTCAGTATATATATGACAATCTGTCATAAATATCGGCAACTTACACCCTATTAGAGATAAGAAATCCATTGGTTATATCAGTATATATATAAGCAATCTTGTCATATGGCAACTTGGCAACTTACACCCTATTAGAGAGAAGAATTCCATTGGTTATACTCAGTATAATGTCTACCATAAAGCAAATGAGAGAGCAAGCTAAGAGTTGGGGAATTTCCCTAAGAGGTTTGAGACTCAAGAAAGATATAGCAGATAGGATAAGTGACGCGCTAGCCGTCGTCTACGAGGAGAGGCTGCGGCGTGCGGTTTCGACCGGACGACTGCCTGCCGACCCCGAAAAACGATCCGAGAAATTGGAGAACGAGACGACGGCCAGTCTGCGTGCCACCGCTTACGCGCAGCGTGTAAAGGAAAATCCCAGCGCGCGCAGAAAAC
The DNA here is from genome assembly GCA_029237695.1 of Conchocele bisecta. NCBI lineage: Eukaryota > Metazoa > Mollusca > Bivalvia > Lucinida > Thyasiridae > Conchocele > Conchocele bisecta. The sequence continues at coordinate 11,966,167 of CM055278.1, forward strand.
CACTATACAAAGCGTACTACAATAAGATTTATCAAGGCCTGGTGGGGAGCCCTCCTAAGAGTAGGAGACAGCTCGCCAGAGATTTGGTGGAGGAGGGTCCCAGGATTCTCGCCGAAGAAGCCGAAGTTAGGGAAACTGTTGATAGGGGTAGTAGGAAGATAGTATGGACTTTCGAGAGGGGGGTAGATGGGGAGATCGCTAATCGCATAATGAATAAAATTCGCCCAGAGATGACCACGGCGTGTTATCTGAGGTATTCGTGTTCTTATCATATTAGGAACATCGAGACCGACGAAACGATGATCTATCACAAACAATCAAAGGGCAGTCCGTGGATAAACGAGATCGCCAAAACCGAGAGTTTGATATCCGATAGAGAGAAAGGTCGAATGGACATCGACAAAGTTGATAGACCAAACACAAAATGGACCTTCGTTCGTTGGATATCGGTAGAGGTGAAGATGATCATCGATGCGCAACAACTTCTCATGGGAGCGGGAAAACTACCCGATTGGTTAAGACAGAAAAAGGGAATGTCGACACGTACAACGACTACTTGTGTCTGTTTAGGTGCATAGCCATCCATCGTGGAGGGAGAACCGACCGCCGTTGTGTGAGAAGGCACGAGCTCTGGCTCGCGAATACCTCGGTCACGATAACGGACCGGGTATCCCCCTGGACTCTCTTAAGAAGGTCGAAGAGCATTTCAAGCTGGGCATTCGCGTTTACGAGCCCACCGCCGACGGAGTGTGGTACCTAATGAAGTCTCCGGCAAATTACGACGCGGTTGGGGAGAAGACAATGACGATAGGAGTGTTTGGAGGTCACTCGTTCCTCATAACGAACCTCCGCAAGATGACGAACGAGTACGGGTGCTCCGGATGCCAACAACGGTTCACAAAGTCGTGTAACATGCACAGGCACGCGACCACCTGCATGGGTGGGAAGACCGTGGTGACATGTCCAGGTAAGAGGGTAGAGAGACCGCAGTCGGCATACGAGAAGGCGTTCTATCCCAATGGGTCAGCGAGCGCGGTGTCGATTCAATGGTTGAGCAGAGAAGAGGAGAGGGTGGGAAATCACATACATCACGCAAGATGCGGTCACGGCGGGGTGAGGTGGGTGGCCGGCGATCCGGTCGACGGCTACTGTCACGAAATCAAGACCGTGTTTCAGTTTCACGGATGTTACTGGCACGGGTGTCCGACGCATTGCAGGAGAGGTAACGCGAGATCACTATACAGGAGGACGAAAATCCAAGACGCCAAGATAAGGAAGGCGGGTTACGAGCTGGTGGTGATGTGGGAGTGCGAGTGGTTGAATGAGGTGAATACCCACTATCCACAATCGCCGCGCGAGGAGGAGACGACTCTGTATCCTCACCAGATAGTCTACGACTTCGAGGCGTATCTCAACAAGTCGAAAACCACGCGACCCACCAAAAATGACCTGACCTTACGAGGTAGAGCACGTCCCTATATCGGTGTCGTTGGGGGATACGATGCACGAGGGGATTACACACATATGCGAACGAGATCCCGACACTCTGGTCGAGAAGTTCGTGACCGAGCTGCAGAGGAGAGGCAATGCAATCAGGGAGGGGGTTAGGAAGAAGTATCTGCCGGCCGACAGAGATGCTGTCGAAACCTCAGCGAGAGAAGATCGTCTCGTGGATCGACCAAGTCCCGGTGGTGGGGTTCAACTGCAGCAGGTACGACCTGAATCTCATCAAGCGGTACCTTGTCGAGAAGTTGGCGGCCACCGTGAATAAGGTGATGGTCGGAAAGAGAGCCAGCACGACGATGTTTCTGTTTACCCCGGAGTTTAGATTTCTCGACATCATCCAGTATCTAGGACCCGGTACCACGTACGACCGGTGGGTTAAGGCGTACGACTGTAAAACGGTAAAGTCTCACTTCCCGTACGAGTGGTTCGATAGCGCGGACATGCTCGACCATCCGGGATTGCCCGACTATCCCGAGTGGTACTCGAAGTTGAAGGGTGAGTTCCTACTGTCGTTGACAGAGAGGAAAGAGTGTAAGAAGGTATTCCGAGAAAAGGGGATAAAGACGTTCAAGGAATGGTTGCGACACTACAACGACTTGGATGTAGGACCGTTCCTGGAGGCTCTGACTAAAATGACGGAGTTCTACAGAGGAAGAGGTGTGGATATACTCAAGGATGCCGTGTCTCTGCCCGGTGTTTCCATTCAGTACCTACTTCGTGGGACGATCGATGGGAAGGCGGACACGCCCGAGTTATGGTCGCCGAAGTCTGAAACTTACGAGATGATGAAGCAGGGATTGGTCGGTGGTCCGTCCATAGTATTCTCCAGATACGCCGAGGCTGGAAGGTCAACGATCAGGGGTCAGGTGGGGAGTCGGGAGGAGAAGATGTGCAAGGCGGTGCTGGGGTACGATGCCAATGCTCTGTACCTATCTACTCTGTCGAAGGACATGCCGTGCGGTGAGGAGCAGATATGGACGTGTGACGACCCGGAAAGACAGTCGTATATAGACCGTTTTGTGAGGGAGGTCAGGAGTGAAAAGTGGTTCGGATTTGCGGAGTGGGATATAGAGGTCCCGGAAACGTTGAGAGCAAAGTTCTCTGAAATGTCTCCGCTGTTCGTTAATCGAGAAGTCGATGAGACCGAGGTTCCTCAGCACATGAAGGATTACCTGGCCAGGATCGGGAGGACTAGGGTCGAAGGGCAGAGAAAGCTCGTTGGGGCCCTATCTGCCAAGAAGATGATCATATACTCCCCGCTGCTAAAGTGGTATCTGGAGCACGGTCTGGTCGTCAAGGCGGTGCATAGGGTGATAGACTACACGCCCGGCAAACCGTTTCAATGGTTCGTGGAAGAGGTCACTGCCGCCAGACGGACGGGACGTCGACAAGAGCAAGGCGGTGTTGGCGGAGATATTCAAACTGGTTGGCAACGCGTGCTGTGGCAAGCTGATAGAGGCCCAAGAGAGACACATGAACACCACATATACGAAGGATGAGAAGAATGTCGACCGGGCACTGAGGTCGGCGTGGTTCGAAGACCTGGAGGAGATTGGGGAGGCTTACGAGATATCGAGCAGGAAGACTCGAGTGGTGATCAACAGACCGTTTCAGTGTGGCATAGCGGTCTACCAGCTGGCCAAGCTCCGGATGCTCGAGTTCTACTACGACTTCTTGGACAAGTACGTGGATCGAGCAGATTTCTAACTTATACAGATGGACACTGACAGCATGTACTTCACGCTGTCGGAGAAGACGCTGGCGGCGGTGGTGAGAAATAATATGAAGAGAAAGTTCAATAAGGAGAAGACTGAGTGGTTGGCGTGGGATAAATGGAGCAACAGAACTCCGGGACTGTTCAAGCTGGAATTCGAAGGGGATAGAGCCATCGCTCTGTGCAGCAAGTGTTACTACGTGAGCGGTGAAGGAAAATCTAAGCACTCGGCTAAGGGGATGTCGAAGAGATCTAGCGATCTGACTTAGGGAAGGTACAAGAGTGCTCTCGAAGGGGGTAAGGATATGGCGGAGAACAGGGGATTCCGAATGGTTAAAGGGGTGATGAAGACGTACAAGCAGGAGAAGTTGGGGTTGTCGGCGTACTACGACAAGCGGAGAGTGATGGAAGAAGGGGTACACACCGAGCCTAAAGAAAAGTTAAAACAAAAAAAAAAGGACTCTAAAAAAGGGGAGAATACTAAAGACTCAGGGGGTAGCTGGGTGTCAGAAGGTACCATAAGAAGTTCTTCGCGAACAAACCCGCGAGATGGACCATCAGACAAATAGTAGAGCACGGGCTCATCAGGTTTGGTAATAGATCGATCTAGATGATATACATTGAGAGACCACACGGGATCAGTCGCGCGGCGACGACCACCTTCGAGCTCTCCCGGTTGATACAGGTACCTGACATCAACATCCGATGGAAGCGCAATCGGCGATTGCTGCTCCTCTAAACCAACGGGTCGCCCGCGCGAGACGGCAGAGACGGCAGAGGGCTTGATCGTCACCCTTTTAGACTTGATGGCATCTACAGGCTTCTTATCGATCAATCTGGTCACCTCTTCGTTCAGTGCGGAGACCACGGCGGGCATTCTGGCCACCCGCTCGGTCGATCGCGAATGAGGGTCTACAAGTTATTTGGCGTATTGGTGACCGAACAGTCTCTCAGCCAGGGTTCTATTGAAGCGCTCCACGATTCCCTGGTCTCGGTGGATGTTGACGCGGCCGCCTCTGACAGGAACGTCGTGCTTAGACAATAGATGAGAGACCGCGCCCATGAACTCGCGGCCGGGATCGACCTGGAGAAGATTTGGCCAATTGAGAGGACTCCTCTTATATAATCGGGAAAGAGCCTCGGCCACCTCCTTATACTCTTTAGTGGCCAACGGCTCAGCCTCCACGATGAACTCCCGTTATTTCTAGGCCATGTGTTAAATACCATTTCAATAGTGGCGCGTACAGCAGTACTTTCGTGGCCGACATAGATCCCACCAATTTTCTTCCATTTCCTCTAGTTCTTCCAGTATCTTCCAAATATTTTATCATGTGTTCTGGAACCTCATCAACATCTACTTCTCTGTTTATAAAAAGTGGAGACATTTCAGAAAACTTATCTTTTAAGTTGTGTGGAACTTCTATATCCACCTCCGCAAACCCAAACCAGTCTCCAGATAAAACTCTTTTACAAAACTTTTTAATAAATTTAGGATTATGTGGTATCTATATGGTGTATAGTTTCTCTCCCACACGGCATATCTTTATTTAACGTAGATAAATATAACGCGTTTGCATCATACCCCAAAATAGCCTTGCAAGGTTTGTTAATTCCATTTGATCCAAATGAGGAATTAGATCTAATATTTGAAACACCGGCTTCTGCATAGCGTGTAAATACGATTGATGGACCCCCGACTAGAGCGTCTTTCATCATTTTGTATGTTTCTTCTTTTGGTGCATATAGAGCCCCCTCCGGTATAGAATTTTGTTCTTTAATGGTTCCTCTCAATAATATTGTATAGCCACACCCGGTAGTGTTACCGCATCTTTGAAAATATCCACACCTCTGTGTTTATAAAATTCATACATTTTTTCCACCGCTTCTAGGAACGGTGCTACATCTAAATCGTTATAATATTTCAACCAATCTCTGAAAGTTTTCATATTCTTTTCTTTGAAAATTCTACGACATTTACTTAATTCTGTTTCATCTAGTAACATTTTCCCAGATAGTTTGGAATACCAATTCTCTATATCCGGTAGTCCTGGGTAATCTAGTTTGTCTGGAGAATCGAACCACTCGTGAGGAAAGAAAGATTTCTGTCCTTTGCATTCGTAGGCTTTTATCCAACTATCGTAACTTACACCAGGTCCTAGATAAAGTATTACATCAAGAAATCTAAACTCTGGAGTAAATAGAAATATTGTTGCGTTTGCACGTTTTCCGACCATTACTTTCTTTGTTGTTGATGCCAGTTCGCCTACTAGGTATTTCTTTATTAAGTTTATATCGTACTTACTGCCCCAAATCTATTCCCCTACTGCCCTGTATTAGCTTTACGAAAACCTCTACCCATCTTACAAACTTCCACTTTGTATTCGGTCTGTCTATTTTATCGGACATTATTCGTGTTTGCTCCTTATCTGACAGCCATTTTTTAACGGTTTTCATTGATGATAGTGGTTCGCTACCACCGAGATTTTTGTGAAATATTAGAGTTATAGGTTTTCCATTTTTAGTTTCCTCCATATGTTCTAGCTTGTAAGAATATGAATATCTCAAATAAAATTAGTTGTTAGATACGGAGCGAGTTTATCGGACATGCGTTCAGACTCGTTAATGTTAATGTTTTTACGAAAGGATAATGTAACTACCCGTCTTCCATTTTCTACCTTTCCTTTTCCAATGTTTCATCGTGAGCCCCCAATATTTCTTCAACTTTTTCCACTATCGCGCGAACTATAGATCTTTTATTTGGTATTTGGTCACCTGTGTGTCTAATTTGAGACAAATTATTTGTGCTTGAAGGTAATTCTTTAGAATTAATTTACACTAAGCCCTTAGCTCCGCAATACTTTCTTTTTGAATTCTGTTACCAACTTCCTCCGCTAGTGAGAGTCTTTAAAGGCTCCTCGTTTGTGGGCTCGGGTACCGCTTCATAAACGCCTCATTCTTTGTGGAGTTTATAAGATTTGTCAACCCCCTAACTCTCAACCGTTTACTATAAGTAATCCCTAGAGATTCGGCTTCTCTCTCAAACTTTCGATTTCTGGCGTTATCATATTTTCTGTAATATACTTTTTTTGTATAACCTATGAAATTTATCTCTTCAATTGGTCGTGAAAACATTATGTTTTTTTCACTTCCAATTGAATTATAAATATACATATATATATATACATATATAATGGAGTGTGAGACTTATTGTAAGACGTTTACGCGTAAAGACTATCTACAGAAGGCATCTAGCGAGACGTAGAAAATTTCCTTGTGTCCCCCCACAATTTCAATGCCCCAGATGCCCTTGTAAATTCGTTAGTGCCCAAATTCTTTGTAGACATAAGCAACTACGCTGCCCTGTGGCTAAAGGTGAACGCGGTAGACTAGAGCTGGTAGAATTAGTTGCTGATCTGCGAAATAAATTAGCTATATCGGAGGAGAAAAATGGGGTGTTGGAATATAAACTGTTGTACTTGCATTAATGATTTCGACTTTTGAAAAAAGTCAATTACCAATATAATTGGGACTCCCTCTTTTAAAAATTATTTTCTCAAAAGTTCATAAATCTGCTGTGAAAACATTATGTTTTTTTTCACGACCAATTTTGGTGGTGGGGGACAATTTCCTCGTTAACCAATTTTTGATTTTTCGGGGGTGGTGGGGGTATTATAGAGGGCTATAAATGATATCACGGTAGGTGGTATCATTTTGAATCCCTATATACTACTCAGGTTGTTTTGTATATTCTGTAGATATGACATTTTCTGGCAAATTAAACATTCATTCTCCATTACCCTGTGTATTGATTGGCATCATTATACATTGTATATCGGACTTATATGTTCACACTCATATCATGGGCGATAACCGTGTTTCCTTGAATGTTAACGGACATTGCTATTTAATATCTGTATTTATTTTTTGATGTGCAATAATCATACTTTATAATCGGTCGAAAATATTTTGTTTTTCATGTGACGCATTTAATTAGCATAAATATTTATAAAATACCATGCCTCATTTGCTAATGAAAATAGCCTGGTACCACCGCGAGTCACTATAAGTAAAATATATATTACTAAATCATTATATCTGTATAGCGGGCACTCGTACTTTTTAGAACTGGTGGAATAGTGACACAAGTATACACTTAATTTATTCATATAAAGAACAGTTTGTGCCTATTGAGTGGTCATGTACCTTTAATATCTAACGGACTTACATATACTTAATTCTGTCGTTTTGATGAAGAATATGTTACGGAGAAAGTAACTAAAAATCTAAATCACTCGAGTGCGAGACATAAACAAGTTATTGTAAAGAACCTTTAGAGCACCCATACAAAAAATATATGTCATATGTCATCGTCCTTGGTGCGCTATAATTTATCCTCAAACTCATTCCGTTTGTGAACCTATGCAGCCATGCCCAATAAAAGTAAATCCATCAATTGAAATTTACAGACGATCTTAAATTTGCACTTACGAATATTTTAGTCATACGAAGTTTAGTGAAACGGGCCCCTGTAGAAAGTCAGAGAAATAAAAATTGACATTAAAACAATTTTTGTTTGTTTTAGTTTTCATGGCAATTATTATTTCTCTAATATGATGTTCGGCTCTAGGTCTTTATTAGAGGCGAATTTTTGTTTGCGTTTTTGTGTCAACTTTTATTTCTATGACTTTCTGCTGGTTTTTAAAAATATTTAGGATTTTTTTCACCATTTTACCATCCATGCTACACGTTATCAGCCTGTGTGTACATATGTAACCACATGCGGTATTATCGACGTTAATACAGTAGAACTTATTGTTAAAATATGTACTCAATGGACACAAACAAACAGTTTTATTATATGAGTATTTCAGTCATTCTCATTGGCCGAAACACGACCACGTGATTATATACAAATTTAATGTAGACCTCTGAACGGTTTGTTTACACGAATAAGCACTCTCGGACCGCGAGACCGGTCCGAGATGTGTTTATTCATGTAAACAAACCTATTGTTCACCTCCTTAGAGTGCATGCGTAAATCTAACACATTTTGAATAAAGTATTTTAAAATTTAAAAACCTTTTTTTTTTTAAATAATTATTGAAAATTGTGTGAAACCAAAAAAAAGACCACAAATTTTGTTTCGGCCGGATATTTTGAAAAAAAAATTGGCCAGAAATATTTTAATATGGGGCCAAAAAGTGTCATATAATAAAACAATTATTGTCTTTTGAGTCGGTCTACATGAGATTTACGGACCTTCGAAAAGTGATGTTCACCTCCGCCTTCGGCGTCGGTGAACATCACTTTTCTCAGGTCCGTAAATCTCATGTACACCTCCTCAATAGACAATAATTGTATAACGTTATCACAAATAGAGTTAATATTTGTGAGAACATACTTGTATGTTTGTTTCTATTTAATTTTGCAAATTGTCTAAAACTGCTTCCGTGGTATCACCAAACCGATCAGCTCGCGTGTGCCACTACATTTATTATTATTATATATATGTGTATTTATTTAGTTCACAAGGTTAACATTGAAGCCAATAGTACATATTCCGAGTCTATACCAGTGTATTTAACCCCCGACGTTAACACGGAGGTCAAAAGTGCATATTATGAGTATATGCTCGTGCCCCTATACTTGTGTATGCAATTCACAAGGTTAATACTGAAGTCAAAAGTACACATTACGCGTATATGCACATGTCACTATATATATGTATCTACTGTCTATTCCACGTTTTGCTGCCGCCAAATGTTTGGCCATTAAACACGTGAAATCTAAAAACTATTTAAATGAAAGAACCTTTTCATTAATAGCAAAAAGTCACCCTCCCCGATCCGTTTTTAATTAATGAAATTCCATACAATATTTATTTTATTGTTTCGTTTTTCGACTCTACTCCCCCAATGCTCCTTTTTGTCCCATGTTAAATTCCGATATGAAAATTGCTTTTTTCACAACAAAAGCAACATCTGATAAGGGCTCCAGATAAGGAATTAGTAATGGAGTATTGTCACTCCATCATTTCTGAGGCAATTGTGTATTTCAACATGTTAATTGGGTAAAATAAAATCACACTACTGTTTACACATCAACATCAACATCAATTATTCAATAGTTTGTTTCGAAATGAAAACAGGTCTTGGAATTTCATTAGAAGTGTCTCCTTGGAGACAATTCTAATGAAACACAAATATGTGTTTTGATGGAAAATAACGAAATTAAAAATATGCTATATTTGTGGTCTGTTTATTGTTTTCTGCAGCATAATAAAGGTACCACAAATATTTGTTGAGGTTTGATACTCGCTACTTATGATTTCAATTGGGTTTTTGGCAATTTTAATTGGGTATTTAAGCAAATACGCAGCTTATCTGGAGATCTGGATGCAAGTTCATCAATTAAAAAAGATACACGTGCGACTATAGCTGTGTATCTAATTCATAAAATTAACACGGTCGCCAAAAGCTGATATTATCGTAATAATACATATAGAGTAGATGTACATGTCCCCATGGTGTCCTGTTTAGAGAGGTTTCATTGTAAATCAGGCATTTGATCATTCTCAGCCATTTTGTGTGTTATGCGATCACGAACAGACAGTATCACTTGAGAAAATGACCAAGAAACTCATCAAATTACACATGTGTTTTCTTGGTGCCCAGTTTAGAGAGGTTCCACTGTACATATTACGAGTATATACGCGTGCCACTACAGAGGTGTCGTTGTGTATCTAATTCACAACATTAAAGCCAATCTCCAAATTCGCGTCATCAGAATACGCTGCATGCCGGGCGCCATCCATCTCCTCCGCCAATTGATTGCCGGGAGCCAGCAAGTGCTGCAGTCCGCCAATAGGAGCGCGACATTCCGGGCACTTGGATCCTTCATTAGCGTCCACCGCAATCACCAATAGCATACACGTGACCTGTGAAGATACATGCAGGTATATATCAGCTAAATAATATGCAACACGCACAGTCACGTAGACCTATATAAAAAGAGATAGTCCGGATGTTTTGAGGCTACATACACAATTTGATTGCATCGCATGATCCATTACTGCCCAATTAAGGGGAAAACTTCCAAATCTACTTGAGAAATATGTTGTGTGATTGTAACACCAATATTCAGCATACTTGCAGCATTGAAAAGAAAACACTGAACGAGTTGGTCACGTGTTTCCGTGGCCATATTATGTAAACACTGTTTGGGGTCGAAATTGCTTTCTTTGCTGTGAGTGAACCTATTGTTTCCGTCATGCACATCGAGTGCAGAGAGATTGTAGGCCATGTAAAAGTAGGTTACACAGCATCCGTACGGATTATAATTCCGGCACAAACATATTTACACAATTCCTTAACATTTGATTGGCCCGTAGCAAGTGTCTTTCCAAAATTGATATCCCAGTAAACTCCCACGCCGAACTACTTTCCGTAACCGTGAGGCGCAGTTAAAATAATTCTTAAGAAAAGGGAAAATAAACACATTTTCTTGATTAATTTCTTTCAAATGCTGGAATTATAAGGAATGAATGTCCTTTTTGTGGAATTTATCGGGGATATAAACTTGGAAAAGTCGCAGGAATACTGGACGATGCCTTTCTCATCGTCGGAACTCATTCATTTTCACATAGGGTAAACCTATGTATTGGTTGTACTAGTGATTAGGGTGAAGATGTGAAATGCGTATGTCCGTGAAGTATTATGTCAAGTGAGTTATTTTGGAAGGACGTCGTTTTTGCGGTGAAGTAAACCAGTGTAGACACGTGAAAAATAGAAAATAAATACCCCACATCTGAAGTGAAGATATATTGATATTTAAAATATCTTAAGAATTCAAGGCGAGTTTATCATACATAAATATTAGTGTTGTATTAAGTTATCAAATTATAAATGTTTTGTCATTTCGTCGCTAAATCAATAAATAAGAGACGAATTTGTAATTTGGAGAATTATGTCACAAAAATAAAAAATGTTAGCAGGAACATACTTTCATTCGCAAAGCGAGCGACTAAACAACTACTTCGGGTATATATTATGCATATTGCTTAGATGCACACTTTTCATTAGGGTATAAATAATTTGTGTTATAATTTGTGTTATAAAATTCAGTGGGAAATCTGAACACGTTATCGAAATATTTATATTTGATGCTATGCTATAATACATTTTGTCACAACGTCGTAAATGCGCATTTTATTTTAAACATTAGAAAATTCAATCGAAGAAAATTCATGTGACACATTCAAATAACTAAATAATATTAAGCTTATACAATGTGTATTTTGTAGTCTTTTTTGTGAAATACAATGTGTAGGATACGTGCAGAAAATGAATGAACAACTGCGCATTTCAAAATGTCTAGTGAAAATGTCACACTTTAAGGATTACGTCGCGAATGCAGTTTTTAAAGTTACGGTAGTTTGTGTGATGTAAACTATAATTATATTGTAACCACAAAATGTGTTTTGTAACTTCTTTCTAGTCGTGTACATTGTCTGGCGATCGCACATAGACATCATAAAAAACTACGCATTTTAAAATGTCTAGTGGAAATGTCACACCTTGCAAATTACGTCGTTATTGTGCGTTTTATAAAACCTTGCCGTAGTTTATGTGATAAGAAATTCTGTCTCACTTTCTTGTACGATAATACTACTGTAATTACGAAATGTGCATTTTATCTTCTTTCTATTAATGTAAATTTCATGGTGGTTGCCCATAAACTTAATAAAATAATACATACTTCAAAATGTCTAGTGGAAATTTCACATCTTGCGAATTACGTCACTATTTTACATTCTTTTAAGCGTAAACGAAGCTTGTCGGGTATGGAATATATGCCAGCATTTGTTATAAAATAATTAATATTGTAATTACAAAATGTGCATTTTGTCTTCTTTCTAGTAGAGTACTTTTTGTGGCGGTCGTACATAAACATAATAAAAAATAGGCACTTTAAAATGTCTAGTGAAAACGTCACATGCCGCAAATTACGTCGCTATTGTACATTTTTAAAAAGTTTCTGTACATTGTGCAGTATAAAGGATATGCCTAAATTTGTTGTACGATAGTGATATTGCAATTACGAAATGTGATTTTTGTCTTCTTTCTATTTGTGTGCCTTTTGTAGCGGTCGCATATGAACATAACAGAAACATACCAACTTTTAAATATCTAGCACAATCCCTGACCATAAGCATGTGCATAGACCTGGCGAATTCAAATGTATTATGTATATTATCATGTATTGTTACACCCACATGGTGCTTGCATTATATTTACTAATGGTTATGATACAGTCAACCATTGTATTATGTACATAATTGTATTTTTGCACTAGAAATGTCAGTCACTGCAAAATACAACGCTGACGTGTATACGTCGATTTCAGCCGGGATTGACGTCGTTTTGACGTTATCAAAAGTATCACCAACAACGTACACGACGTCTAAAGAAATAAATAGAGGATATTCATATTTGTGCAACGAATATGACATATATGTTTATCGAGTGGTGTGAAATGTCCATATTTCACTAGTGAAATATGGGCATTTCACACCACGAGATGAACATATATGTCATATTCGTTGCAAAAATATGACTGTATACGGAATTAATGTGTATTTGCAGCCTATTTGCAGTCCGTCACTGCAGATGCGCGTTATGAATATATATATAGAGGAAGAAGTCGTATTTTCACCGGAAGTTGTTTATTTCATCGATGAGAACATATTACTTTTATTTACATCGTATAACTATGTATGTCATGGGTAGGTATATAATAAAGTAAGCATCACAAAAAACATCAGAGAAGTACATGCTTTAAACGCGAATAAGTGAATACTAACGTTTTGACGTAAAAAATGGCTAAGTCTTTCCACAACCATGTGAAGGTAAAGAAAGGCCATGGTTATGTTAATGAGAGAATGAGTGTGTTCTAAATGCTCACATACATCAAATGTCCAAATATTGAAGCAATCCATCACGTAATATTAATCGTAATATCTTGATGAAGAGACATGTACAACCTTTTTGACACAACACAATGGCTAAGTATTTCCGCAACAATGTGAAGGTCGTAATGGCCAAGGTCATGTTAATGGCAGCATAAGTGTTCCAAATGCTTACATATATATAGTGTCAAAGTATTGAAGCAATCCATCAAGTGATTTAAAAGTTATATGATGATGAAGAAACTCGTACAAAGTTATAACGCAAAACAAATAGCTAAGTGTTTCCGCAAAAATGTGAAGGTACACAATTTCAAGATCATCTTAATGGGGGAACGAGTGTGTTTCAAATTCTCACATGTATCACGTGTCCATATATTGAAGCAATCCGTCAAGCAATATCAAAATTATATATCATGATGAAGAACCTTGTACAAACCTTTTGACGCAAAGATATTGCTAAGTGTTTCCGCAAACATGTCAAGGTCATAGAGCTCAAGGTCATGTTACTGGCGGTATGAGTGTGTTCCAAATGCTCACATGTATCAAGTGTCCAAATATTGAAGCAATCCGTCAAGTAATATTAAAGTTATCTCATGATGAAGAAACTGGTACAAACCGTTTGACGCAAAACAAGGCTACGGGCATTACTGTTTAGGGGCGGGTAGGGACTGCATCTATGTACAGTACATTAATTTTATATTGCCTGATGATCTCTAAACAGAGCCGCCGGACACACAGGTAGAAGTAACGAACAAAGGTATATATACATACATCAAATATACCTACAATCATCAATAAGTGAGAGAACAAAAATAAGCTAAACATTTTTGTACTGCATCGTAGAACACATTAATGTGTATTGAGGGAGCAACTGATTAGATCCAGCCGCAGATATTTCGGCTCATATTCTCTCCAATGCACAGAGAGTAGGATAGTAATGTTGGTTTATTATCGTCGGTGCGATGGTGTGGGTGATTGGTCAATAATATTTGTTGTTTTTAATACGGTGAAACGTTTGAATATTAAATTTAATCTGTTGATGTAGCTGCGTCTAAGACATCACCATTGTGGGTGTCTACATAAATATTTAGTTAATATGTCCTATTTATTTGAAAATATAATTAATTGATGGTGAAGGTCAATTGTAAAGGTACATGCACACTCAGTAGGCACAAACTGTTCTTTATAGGAACTAAATAAGTGTATATATAATGTTATCACTAGTCCACCAGTTCTAAAAATTACGAGTGCCCGCTATACAGATATAATAATTTAGTAATATTTATTTTACTGATAGAGACGCGCGGTGGTATCAGGCTATTTTCATATCCAAATGAGGCGTGATATTTTTTAATTATTTATACAAATACATGCGTCACCTGAAAAAATAATATTTTCGACAGATGTTAAAGTACATGTATGTCCATTGCACATCAAACAATAAATACAGATAATAAATAGTAATGTCCGTTAACATTTTGAGGAAACACGGTTATCGCCCCTGATATCAGTGTGGAAATATACTTCCGATATAAAATGTATAATAATGCCAATCAATACGCTGGGAAATGGTGAATAAATGTTTTTTTGCCAGAGAATGTCTCAGATGATGTCTCTGATATAAAGAACATGCTGTGCCTCCTGAGTGGGCACGTACATATTATATAAGTTAGATCGGTATATTTTCGGGTGTGCGAAGCCATGTACACGTCCATGTGTTTTCAAGTTGATTCACGTAGTACAACAACAATGGCGCATCCTTGAGCTCAGTGAACTGTCTGACATGTGACACACACAATGCGAACTTTATTTGTATACCTGTTTCTAATAATTATCAAACTATATGTAAAGCGTGCGAATCCACGTACACTGACTGTGTATATATATATATATATTTTTTTTTTTTTTTGTATTTTTTAATTTACAAAAATAGTCATGCATAAACACAAATCAATTACAACATCTAAACATACAGAAACATACGATAAAATGTATCAATTTGTATATACTGTGCCTAAGTCATGTGCATGTATCACTATGCATCAATATGCATTGATAAATGACTATGTAAGGGAAAATAATATTTTAAGGATATATTTGGAAGAACAGAGTCAATAAGAAGAGTGAACAGAGAGAGATAGTTCGGATAGAGAGAGAGAAAAAAAGGCCGAGAGGGAGAGCGTATGAGATAGAGAGATAGAGAGAGTTGAATGTTTGAGTTGAGCAACATCGCAATGAATATACATGTATGTATGTTTTTTTCAACTTCGGATCTGCATATAATTTAATCTATGAAAAAGTATGAATTTAAAACTGTATCAGTAGACAGTGAAAAATCAAAACAACAAAACAAGCAACGATATTACTCTAATTGAATGCCATCCCATTTTCGTTCATGAAAAGTCACTTTATTTTTATTAATTGATATTTCTCTTTCAATATCTTTTGTTTTTTTCTTAAACATAACTTTAAAAATCAGAGTATTTCGGTTCCATATTTCGTAATTTGCAAGAATACATGTATGTATATCTTTATTTCCTCCAAATATGAAGATTAAGTTAAGTACATGTATATGTAATAATCACATTAAACACAGGAACACACACATACGCACCATACTCAAGCAACTAGATTCACACGTACACACACACCAGACGTCGATAGATAGGAGTACGTGGTAGTAAAGTTACATGCACAAAATAAGCACCACGATCTAATACGCCATGAGAAGTTGTTTCTAAGGTCGTAGATACGACATTATTTGAATGCATGTGCATACGATGTTAATTGAGACACTGTTTAGTTATTTGTATGATGTGTATCTTTGATAAATCATATGATAATTTACCCAATTAAAATACAAATCGTGCTCTAACATTCAGCATTACTAACGGAGTTAGAATATATTTCAAGAGTACAAAACATTGCGACAGTTTGAGACATTAGCATGATGAGGCGGCGGAAATGTAGTGCCGGAGACCCTGACCAGTACGGCTATCTCTTACAGAGGTAGTAAAACACACAGGCCGAGTACGGCTTATATTATAATAAGGAAATAATCACATTGTGGAGTCACACATACACATACATGCATACACTCAGCATACGTTAGACCCACCCCCCCCCCCCGGCTGGAAAAAATGGAACAAGCGACATGACCGTCCAGTGTAGGCTAAATTCAGCCTGCGTATCCGCATAGTCTGATCCGGACCAATGCTGTACTCTATTCCGTGCAGTCAATGAGGTGACCTTGCAAGAATGTGCAGTACTACCAGGCTAATATATATATTTGTGCATATATAGTCCGGTCTATTTCCTCAGCCATGGGGTATATATCATGACAGGGATACTGATGAGCACAATGTCGTAAAACTCAAAGGAGAACACTGCCTCCGATGAGTTACCCTGAGAGTATTTGTTTAAATAAATTTGCACAGCAAAGTAAGAATTTTGCATACTCAGTTCTAGAGAGCATGTGTAGCATATACTCATTGTTACCACCTAGAGAACATACTATGAATTCATCAGCACTCATACTGATCAGAGAATTATGCACCGTTGTACCAAAGTATCCTAGTACAATTTGCCAGAATGTTGAACTATGGACCTTACGCCATGTTGCTGGCATACTGATATAAGGTGTTTTAGTTTGTCCGCATATATAGAGTCACATTTGTCCCACGAGTCTTCTTTAACTACAGTTGCACATAGTCGAGACGCTACTGAACATGGCGACAGCAAGTTTGGGAGAGTTCGTGCAGCCTCCCAAAACACAGATGGTTTTAAACAAGTTTGTATCTGCCGATAACGATGAAGTCGTCTGAGACAGCAATCCGGGTAGGTAGCTTAACACATGTTGTTCTAGGTTATGTTTCCTGAGTATTCGAACTATATCAGGAATAAACCCGTAATAAACACGTGCACAGTATATGTAGTAAAGTTGTAAGCGATTTATCAATAAATATTTGACAGCTAAGTCTGGATCAGATATGCAAATTGCCCCGAGGAAATGCAATTTTTGTAGGTCGATATATGTTTCCAGATTTGTCGCCCCTACCATTCATAGTGCGATATTTGTACGAGTGCGTTTGGGAAATCCCTGGGGTATTTTAATGCACATACGATGTACTACTTCGAGGTTGTGCATGTCCGTTGCGGTGATAGCGTTCCACAGCTCGCAGGCGTATAGGGCGCGTGGGAGAACTACAGCATTGTACAGTTTCAGTGCAGTTGATGGATTAACACCGGAAGTATGCACACCGGAGCTTTGTAGCGAGAAGAATGTACATGTACCGCGCATTGACTGTAAAACGGTGGCTATGTCGCCGGGTGTTTTCGAGTTTTTGTTTTGCATAATTGCTAGATGTGTATGGCCCGGTGATTCGTTAATTATTTTGTTACCGAAAGTCCATGCTCTACGTGTATTGTTGGATGTGCGTTTGTTTTCGCCAAAGACTACAACTGTGCATTTATCGGAATTGCATCTATATCGCCACGTGCAGCTATATCGGTAGCATATTAGCAGAAGCACATCCATGTGCAACTTTGATAGCGATAAGAGCACAATGTCATCAGCTTGAGTCGGTGCACAAATGTTTATATTGTCTATCTTCAGGTCACCAGTTGCGTTTTCAAGGAGGCATAGCAGTTTGTTTATATACACGGTGTAGTAGAAAGCAGACAAGGTGGCCCCTTGTCTGGTTCCTTGCTCAATCGGCAGCCAGTCTGATAGTACACCTTGTGTATAAACGCGGCTTTGCATGTCACTGTTCATGTGTGCAATAATCCGAAGGTCTTTGCCTTTGCGTCCGAAGTTGTATAATTTGTACAGAAGATCATGTGTCCATACCCTGTCAAATGCTTTTCCGGCGTCTAAGAAACACGAAAATAGTTTGCTGCCTCTTTCACGACAGTACGATATGGCTTCCTGAACAATAAACTACACCATCTTGCAGTTTTTAAGTTTTTGAAAGCCATATTGCATGTGGTTGTATTGCAGCTTGTCCTGTATGCGTGTGACTTCAATTCTATGTTGTAGGACTGTCTCGAATAATTTAGATATCACAGGTAGAAGTGATATCGCACGGTAGTTGTTTGGATTTGTGATATATTTTCCGTGTCCCTTATTTAGTGTTATTATTAGTCCATCTTTGAACTGGTCTGGAATGATTTAATTCTCTAGTAGTGTTATGAAGAGTTTCTGTATACATGTTTTCAAATATGTTCCACCGAATTTAATACGTTCATATTTTATATTGTCTAGACTAGCAGCCTTGTTGTTTGGAATAGTCAGTATGATAGCGTCGAGTCCCCCACACGACACTGGATACGTTATGATACAGCTCTTAGGCGCTACCGATTCATTATCTTTGTCTAAGAGCTGTTCAACCTCAGCGTCAACGTTGTGTTTCACATTAGCGTCGAATTCTGGGTCGTTTGTAAAACAATATAATTGTTTGAAATATTCACCCCATTCCTTAACTAGACCTGAGGGATCGCGCACAATATGGTCTTTAAATTTGATATCACGCCCTGTTGATGCTCGTCTTGATGATTTACGTGCATTTATTGCCTTCCAAAATCCTTTTTGATCTAATTCAGCTAATTTGTCAATTCGCTCATTTTCTTCATTTTCAAATCGAAATTGAGTTTTTCTAAGTAAGCGACGAAATTATCTTTTCGCGTTTTTGGTGTTCGTGTAAGTGGTTTCATCTGCTGAACGAGGCCTCCCTCTATTAATCCATAGATGTCTTAATGATTTCATTTCACGGTGTAGCTGTTTCAAGTCTGTGGTCCAGTATGGTTTAAGATATGGTTTAAATGTACCAGTTGGAAGTGTGACCTCTGCTGCTTTGTTGATACAGTTGACTATGGTATCGTACGTATCTTTCAAGTTTTCATACTAACTGGCATTTATAGTCCGCGATACTCCGGTCACATGTCCACTTATAGTTCACTTTTACAAAGTTGTCACAATACTGTGGTACGTCATGTGTGTCTTGTAGCCGGATATATACAACAATTGGTAGATGGCGGGACACGTTAAGTGGTGCATCGTCGCATATTGTACATTGTTCAATATCGGCCAGCATTGATTGGTGCACGAACACGTGGTCGATCAGGCTAGGTAAACCAGGCCCATAGGGAACGAACGTGTATCGAGGTCCGTCACACAAATCTAGCGGTTAATGCCCCTAAGTTACAAAGACGAAACGCGTGTATAGGTCGCGCTCTCGTGTACGTGTCGATTGACTAGTCGTGCATTTCGCATTAAAGTCGCCCATGATAACCACTTTGCCGTCGTTACTATAAATGGAGCACAGATCGCATAGTTTATCCACATAGTCTCTAAAGGTTGCTACTGGATAATTGCTTGTCAGTAGATACACTTGTATGATGTATATTGTTTCATGTGGCAATGTTATTTTATTACTGCTATTCTATCGTCATTCGTATCTAATGGTTCTACGTACTTGTCGTACTTTCTGTGCCATAAGATAGCAACACCACCTTTACCCAGTCGCCTGTTGTTCAGGCACGTCACGTCGTTGTCTGTAACGTCGTTGTCTGTTCCTAACTGTGACCAAAAATGTTGACTTTTAATGCATTCCCAAAACAGATGTTTATTGGTTCCCTGAGCCATGGTACAAAACTCACACAAATTAGAGCTGACAATATTACATTTGTATAAATAATCATTTGTTCCGACAATTTTCATTAGAAATTTATACCAAAAATTTCGAAGTTTTGAACTGATTGTGCTTTTATAATAATGTGTATTTACCACCTTCCAATTTATATGTTTATCTACAAATTCTGTATTCCATTTATTTCTAGCTTTATAAACGATATTCTCTTGGTTATTAAGAAACATATTATATAACATTTTGTTACATTCTTTTGTAGATTTTATTATTTCTAATAATGGTGTGTTTGTGATTACTGCGTTTATTTCTTCATTCCTAATCCGCCTTCTCCAGTCTTGTGTGATGCTTGTAATTACTTTGAAATATTTTAAATAGTCGTTATTACTGATATCATATAACTGTCTTACATGCGAGAAATCAAAAATGCTTTACTTCTATAGTCATATACCTGTTCTATATATTTAACCACACGAGCATACCAATCCTTATAGAAAACATTCTGCTATTTAATTTTAGTTTCGAATTGTTCCACATAATTTGCTTTGATAAATTTTCTGCATTGTCAATGAAATTTAATTTACTCTAGGCTTCAAGAATTTCCGTTAAAAATTAGTTTTTTATGCCATCTTTTTTTCATCAGTTGTATTAAAATTTCCTTCAAACACATCAACACCGCCACAATGATTTAACGATTTTAAATACAATATTTTCCATTGTGCATGGGATTGTACATTTGTAAGACGTTTGACCCATGTAGCCTTTAATGCATTAATAAATGATTCCAGTTCAATCATTTTAAGTCCACCTTTTTCAACAGTTTGAACAATAATTTGTCGGCTGATTTTGTCTGGTTTCGAATCTCAGAGAAAGTCAAACATAATATTTATAATTTATTTTAAAGTATCTTTCCCAGGATTAACTAATACTATTAGAGGAAATACTAGTTAGGAAATGCAAAACTCTTAATAACTGTTATTTTCCCCATTGTCGTAAGTTTCCTACGTTTCCATACACCTAAGCATTGCTTGAATTCCCTTACTTTTGGGATTAGGTTCAATTCATGCACTCAGTTTTTGTCATTTGAAAAATAAATACCTATTGTTTTGCCCTCTCTGCAGTCCACGATAATTGTTTTTCATCACAGTATGTAGTAGTTGAATTCTTAATTGATCCAGTTCTAAATAGTATTGATTTATAGTAATTTAACCGTACTGAGTAGACCCGAAATGTTTCCAAAATTATCAATTGTACTAATTATTTCTTCTAATAATTCTTTACAGCTGTCTATACAAAAAGTGGCATCATCTGCAAACATAGTATTTTTCATTTCTTCTTCATTGATAATTATTCCTTTTATCATATTATTATTTGTAACACTGTGGGAAAGTAGTTCTATTGCTATAATGAATAAGTATGGAGACAGAGGACAACATAGTCTTACTCCTCTTCCTAGATTAAAGAAATCTGAGATATCAATTATTTATTACACTATTTGAAATATTACTGTAAAAATAAATCAATATATATTTTTGTCTGTAAATATTCTGTTCTGATTTTGGGATTTTGCTTCTTCCCTACACATGAAATATGTGGGAGCTGGCACTGTTATCCGACCTAAAATTAAATTAGCCAATGATAAGCCATTACACATCATTATATAAATAGATAATATATATTAGTGATATTGTGGAGCTAACCTAGTTTCAATACTTTCAGTACTTTGATACTTATGGATGTTGTGGGTCCTATTTTCCCATACCCTTCACCCTTTCTGTTCTTGATATTCACTAATGAAACGATAGGTTTAATTATTATTATGAGAGATAAATACAATCGACTGTGGCCACCCTGGTGGTGGCGCGCAAAAAGTCAGTGGCTGGAATTGAAACCGCCTCACATGACAAACATGTTCCACAAGATAATCCCAAAGCATATGCTTAAATGATGTAAATGATACATTAACCTGCCTGTGGAGTATATTCAGTACATGAATTGACCAGTTTCTGCAAGTAAAGAGTGTCTAGGGCATAAACCATCTGAATTATTTTCATTACTGTACAACTGTTTAGTGATGACATCATCATGTTGAATCTATATTGTTACATGACTGCCGTTGTTCGATACCGCTCGAGCCGTGTTCAGACATACAGCACGTGCTGTTTGACCATGGCTGTAGACAATACTCATTCCGGGGCCAACACCTACGTAATGCATGTGTCTCATGACTTTACTAGAACGCGCCAATACGTCACCAGACCAGTTCACAACGGTTGTACTGAAATTTTGTAATTGATGCGGTTACATCACGCGACGTGTACTGCACACCTCCCGGAATATGTATGTGTAAATCAGCTGTTTGAATGGATCAAAGTATCGAATGTACTGCATATATGCTCAAACGATATTTCCGATGGAAATGTAACAATAACGTTCGACCAAGTCCAGCCGTGGGTAAACGTTTGCAGTGGCACTCGGGAACTGTTTGAACCCGCGGCCTTGGGGTTGAAATAGTTCCCTCTGAACATGGTCGAACCTTATATAGACTACTTGTTTACTACGCTACATCAGCAGATATTCCTGTGCGTTACAGGTGTAATAGTACATTATAAAAGAGGCACATTGTGGCCTTATATAGCTCACCTGTTTATTATACATATATGCAAGTAAATCTGTGAGAGCTTTATACATTCATTATTCCTATGATGTTTTGCCTATTATGATAGGAAGAGATTGTTTAAATAGTTTGTTCAACTTTATACGGCGGCAATCTTGGATTATGTGACGATCTCCAATTTAAAAAAATCGACTATCGATCATACGTGCCCAGTTTCGTTGACATTGACCAGGCGGTTCCTGAGAAAAAGAGTTTTTAATAATTTGACATACTTTTCCATGGCGGCCATCTTTCATTACGTGACGACCTCCAACTTTACAAAGCTGACGTGCCGCACCCATAGATCATCCCTGTGCAGATTGGCCAACATTGGACAAGCGGTTCACAATAATAAGACATTTGATCTCCCTAATTAAAGGGTGGGCTTTTAGCCTTTCGGCGGCCATCTTGATTGACGTAAACATCCAATCTCGACAAATAAAACTCCAGAGTGATCGTCTTGTAGATATCTTCGATTTGATATATGACTTGACCATATTAGGTAAAATGTAAAATTTTACCCATACTTGACCCCGCCCATTTTTGACCCCGGGAATTTAACAAATCTGATTTTAAATACAGTATTGACTATCGATCATTTCTGCCAGGTTTGATTGAAATCGGCCTGGCGGTTCGGGAGAAGAAAATGTTTTAAGAATTTGACCTTTTCCACGGCGGCCATGTTTGATTATGCGACGACCTCCAATTTTACAAATCTGACGTGCCCCCATGCATAGATCATCCATGTGAAGTTGGACCAACCTTGGCCCAGCGGTTCGTGAGAAGAAGACGTTTGAAGTCTGGACGGACGACGGACGACGGACGGACGGCGGACGAAAAGGGATATCAATAGCTCACTTGAGCCTTTGGCTCAGGTGAACTAAAAACAACAACACGTTTAACAGTTTTGCATTACTAAGAAGGTGAACACAAGTCCTCAGTGACCTTGACCTTGACCTTGGGGCTTATTTTGCATAGGACCCACGTCCGAAACGGACGTGGGTCCTATGCAAAATAAGCCCCATCCAAATATTATCAACATCCGTGAAGCGGTTCCTAGGTCATTGAAAGATTTAATGTGGTACTAACGCACGCACGTACATACATTGGACTAACGCTATCCTCTCTTGCCAATCGGCGAGAGGATAACGACGATATGTAATTCTAAAATTCGGTGAATGGAGTAACTTGATTATTTATACAGAATACCATGGCCATTACTAACTAATTATCTTAGTAATAGTATATAATTATCTTTGGGACAGCTTATACGTCAGGTTTGCTGTCCGTATCAACACTACAATATGCGACACTGACTGATGACTTGTATGTACTAAAATGGCGGCGATGGCAACACAGTGCACCATATAGTATAAAAACAAAACCAAACCATGTTCAGATATAGGTTATACTATATATAAACCAATGGCAGTGATATATGTATAATGTCCTTAATGGAAATAGCGTTACCTTATAAATTCACACGCCAGACAAGATGGCGTCGGTTTATTCAGGTTGTGCCAGAATTCGTAAACATGCTAATGCGTAAGGTATTAGTCATTCTGATATCATGTCTGTTGATCAAGATATAGAAATACCATCACTTGCAAATTATGAGCGTAAACATATGTTTAAAGTAATGTATCTAACTTTGGAATGGTACATAAAGTGGATAAAAATGCTGTTTTAGGGACAATTATAATAGTAGGTTAGTGCCGTGATGGTAACAATAACGTTTGACACGGCACTGAAACGAAATAGGCCGTTTCATAAGCCTTGCCCGATATGTTCAACATCTGACTCACCGTTAGGGCACTTGTACCAATGTCCCTTGGCCAGCCCGACTGCTTGTAGAATCATCACACGTTCCTCTTCAGTGATGCCCAGTCCGCTAAGTTTCAATTCCCTCAATTTACGCAGACACTGCTTCACCGCCGCCTCTATGACTTCAGTAAACACATCTGTATATGTAAGCATCCTCTCCGTCGACTGGATCGCTCGTTTCAGGCCAACATCCAACTGTGTGCCCGTATTTTGAATCGCTTGCTGGTATTCCATCAACGAGGTGTGCGCTCGACACCTTGCTATTTCTCGCCGTGAATCGGTGATTTCCTGGTCTGTCATAATGATGCGTTATGCAAGTACCCAGTTGCGAAACGCATCTGGAAATGTTCTCAAAGCACGACGCCTATCCACATTCGCTACAGAGCGTGTTTTCAATGTTTCTATCCTTATTTTATTGATCTCTTTCACAAGTTCGAGTTGGTTGACCACAGCAGTGAGTGTCCGTTCACTTTTATGTGTCTTCATGTATTTAAGCATTTGCTTCGATTGGGTAAGTCCTAGATCGTCTTCATTTGCGTTGATACCATTCGAAATTTTGTCTACAAGCTCGGTTATTTTATCAGTACTACCCAACATTTGCATCTTGACAGATTCAATATCCTGCAGGGCTTGATTTATAATGTTTCCATAGCGACAATTCTTCCTGATAGCAGTCTTACAACGAGGACATCCTTTAAGTTGTATTGTTACTCCACCGTCTTCAGAATCCCTATATATGTCCATATAATTATCCATAGCTGTAACTTCTACGATATGCTTGCAATCCTGAAGTAGCACAAACCTCGCATCTGGTTCATCTTCGGTGCCAAACAATAAATCCGTAACTCTTGTTGCACATAAGATCACTTGTTTCGGATTTCATCGGTATAACCCTATATATATGAACAAGGCTTTTAACTTTGGTCGGACACGACCTCGTATCATAACACATTCCGCGATTGTATTAACGCTAATGTAACTATTTTGGTGGAAAGTGCACATGTTCATTTGAGAATTATTGTTACCATGCTAAAATAACATAGTCAGAACACATTTATGCAAATAGGTCGGACACAACCTGGTATCATAAGAAATGAAACAATGTATTTAAGGCTCTAACGTCAATATTGTAGTGGCAAGTTCATGTGATCATTTGAGAACTATCGATATCCTGCAGAAATACATAGAATGCATAGAAAATTACAATTTTAAATATGCTATTTTGTTATGATACGAGGTCGGGTCCGACCAACGTTAGAAGCCTTGTTCATATATATACAGAGTTATACCGATGAAAGCCGAAACAAGCCGAATGCATGCGCATAAGATGCACGATTTTCATGAAAGATATTTACAGAAACGTTCAACATACTCCATTTAACTTTCGAACTTTCGACGTTATTTACGGAAAATATCGTACAGTTTGTAAATATGTTTTTCATGAGATATCACTCATCTTCTTCATAAAGAAATCACTTGCTTGTATCATGTACATGTCATGTATGTTAATATGAACATATTGTATCGCATCGCCTTTGCCTACGGCCTTGGGGTTCAAACATTTCCCTCGTGCCACGGAAAACGTTTACCCACCGCTGGACATGGTCGAAGCTTATATTAATGAAAGCAATGTACATGTATTGTCCATTAAACAATCAATTAATGTAAACCAAGCTAGTAGAACACAAACTACGCATCATAATTAACCACACGTTGACAAACATTACATGTAAGGCAATCAGTCATTCACACAATCTACAATGTATCATTGCAGGGGAGGATCCAGCATTTGGGGGAACGGGGGGTTGTCTAGCTGCGAAGGGAACTCTTGCAATCTACTCCCGTACCGTCCGTAGCTAGCTACGGACGGTACGGGAGTAATTGCAAGAGTTACCGTTCGCAACTAGGGGGTTATCCTATTTTCGAGCTCTTCGAAATGCACTTTCCTGTGTTTTACGGCATTTAAATTCAGACTCCAACTGGTGGTAAACTGTGATCTATGTAAACTCCGTGGCTGAACGGGGGGTTGCAACCTCGGAACCCCCTCTAGATCCGCCCCTGCATTGTTACATGTATCCGGAATAAAACATACAATGTATCCGACACAAATATAAGAGAAAAAAAAAAAAAAAACATGTACATGAATGCTCCCCGGTGACAGATTGGAGAAATTGTGGCAAAGTTAATTAACCAAAAGTGACAAGTATCGATAAGCGCTGTTTTGAAGTTGAAAGGTCATGGTCATATTAAGAGCAGCATGAATGTAGGGCATGTGTGCACAAGTCTTATGTAAACTCTGGTAATTTTAATGAGTGAAACATTTTCAAAGTTGTGAAGATCAAAAGGTCAATGTCATATTCAGGGCAGCAAGATGTGTCATTTGTTCACTAGTATGCTGTCTTTAAATATTTAAGTAATCCTTTAAGGGATATAGAAGTTATGACATAATTGAGAAACTCCGTCGAGTTCAAACCAAACCCTATATGTCCAAACCCAATATGCCTCCTGCTCTACCGAGACCGTGGGGCATAAACAGAAGCATGACATTTAAGTGGACAAAAATAACTACAACTATGAAAATAATACGGCTGTGAATACATGTACGTGTAGTTGTGATGTATATCTTTTTTAACAAATATGCAGTATGTGTGAAAGAGAAAGAACTAGTAGATGTAGATCACCAACTTAACCAACATCATAAAACGGCACCGATTGTCATTAGTGTATTAAGGATGTGTTATACTACAAGTCGTTTTAACTAGATAGTATTCACATAGAGGGGAACTAAATTTTACGATGTAAAACAAAATCTTGGTAGAAACATAATAGAGCCCACAAGTGATCAATTAGTATGTCGTCACGTGTCGTCACCAGTTTTCAGCAGATATGTAGCATTTAAAAGAAAACACCGAATATGTTGGTCACGTGATGTAAACAGAGTATCCGTTGGCAAAAAATGTAAACAATATTGGGGGATATGACGAGGTTCGAGTTTTCTTTCTTATGAGTAAGTGAACCTATTGTTTAATTCATGCAGAACCAGTACAGACTGGCTGCAGGTCATGTACAAGTAGGTCCCACAACATCCATACGAATAGTGAAAATAGGAGAGACTGTCCTTATTGGATGGGATTCGGTTACATTATATAGTAAAACTAACCATTAATGTGTGGGTGAAATCTTACATCAACACCGGCATTGGAGGTGTGTCTCAAACAGCCAATCACAACTCGTACTATTATTATTAGTCGGAGGATTCCTGACGTTGACAGTAGTGCCATCTGGCGTCATAATGAGGCACTAAATCACCAACATTGCTCGAGTCATTCGGCTTGTGGCTTGGTGCTTGTGGCTTTATGCTTACTGCGTGGGACTTTGTGCTTACTGCATGTGGCTTGATGCTTACTTCCTGTCTATTTCCTTGCTGTTATCGGCCTTATGCTAAGTACGAAGTGTTTTTATTCTTACTTTTGCTTCGCATTATAAAGCAACAATGCTCGCAATGTAAATAAGACGAATGAAGTCATAATGAAGACAAATACCACAAAACGTCAAGCGAATTTCAAATATCATAATACAAATAACGAATGAAATAGCAAGGAAACAAGTTTCAATGACATACACACGCAAGCACCAGGACACATCAAATTGTCATAAATACAAAGCACGAATGCAATAACACGCATGGAAGTTGTATGTCATCAGCAAGAAAGTGTCAAGACGAATAGAATTATGGCGGATATTACCTTCCATAATAAAATACCGTGTGACACTGAACTGGGAAAAACACAACCTATCGGGGTCGCGTGCCAAGAGATAAGGGAGTAACAGCATGTGGGGTCATGTGGGGTTATGTCATTTTCAGATTTCTCATTTGTGTGCACAATAGTGCGTACGTTTATAGAGGTCTCTAAACGGGGCCTCTATGCTCATTCCATATCCGTACAGATATCGTATATACGTACGAATATCGTATATTTGTATAATATTCGTATAGTGTATTTGTATAATGTAAACGAACGGTATATTACGATGATACGTTATAAACGTACCAATATTATACGAGCATACGTTATGCTCATTAAATATACCAATATTATACATATACAAATAGGTAACCAGCCGAAAGACGCTACTGTACGAGACCAGATACAAATAACCCTAAATGTCTGACGACACCCAGTGCCTTTAATGTATACACTGTATTATACAGTAGAACATCTCTAACCCGGACACCCATACAATGTGTTATTAATTATGGTGGGTATGGTTTGCTTATTTGCATGTTTGACAGTGGAACATCTATAAAGCGGACTCCCTGGGGTCCTCACAGTGTGTCCGGTTTAGAGAGATTCAACTGAAGTATGTCTTTCTGTATTTAGCATCGATTATATAAACAAACATGTACGTCAGTAATTCGACATATTCGAATAGGTAATATAATTTATTGTTTATCCTAGTTTTTCGACCAGTGAAAGAACGGCATTTCGTCCCAATTAATCGCATATTGTGACGTTTTCGCCAATATGTATTCAAATAATCATTAAATTTTCAGCGCTATATTTAGAACTGATGTTATGCCTTGTTGTCATCAGTCCACGAGACGCACAGTATATTACCGCCCACATACGCGCTCACTTCGTGTCACACCGCGTATCACATACTAGTATAGCGAATCGAAATCAGGCTTAGGGGCGGAGATTCGTGACTGGGCTCGGTAAACAATAAGTACGCTATAGTTCACATATTGCATTTTTAATAGATTTATTGTTTACCATAGTTTCTCGACAAATAAAAGAACGGCATTTCGTCTCAATTAATCGCATAATTGCGACGCTTTCGCCAATAGTATTAAATTAATTATAAAATGTTCAGCGCTATATTTATAACTGATTTTCTGCTTTGTTGTCATCAGTTCGCGAGACGCAAAACATATTACCGCCCACATACGCGCTCACTTCGTGTCGCGCCGCCAATCACATACTAGTATAGCGATTCGAAATCACGTTCACATATTAAATTGCTAATAAATTAATTTCTCGTTCGCTGGCGTTCGCTACGAAATTTATTAAAAATTCAATATGTTAACTATAACTATTACATACAGAACAGCTACATAAAAATGTCACTCTTTGTCAACTTGAAAAATCACAAGTCTAATAATTATCTGTGATATTTGTAGAAATACTATTCTAATTTCAGGGCAAAATATGTCGCTTTGCGGCCAGTGTATATTCAGATTAGCCTGTGCATCCGCAGTCGGATCAGGATCTGCACTGTTCGCCAATTCATCAATGAAGCACCCACCATACTTCGAACAAGCGATACAGATCGTGTTCATGCCACATGAACGTTCAGTGATCAGTAGCTACATGTAGCAATACTGGGCACAAATACCATAATCCACATTTCTCGAGTCAGAGCCACATATGGACCTAATCAATATGGAGTATGTTGAAACCATGTTCCACATTCGCTTGTGGTGAAAACGCGGGATGGGCGGCACCGTCCATTTCACTCGCCAAAGTATTTTGAGCAGCCATCCTGTACCCAACACCTCCGATTGGAGCCTTGCATTCCGGGCACTTAGACGCTGTTGTCGCCCCACCAACCAATACAGTCACCAATACGTAGACGTGACCTGTGGAAGACAATACCCCTTAGAGTTGCTATATAGAGAATATTAGGTTAGTGCCGTGAATGAGAAAAAATATCTGGCAAGGCTCAGGAAACGGGATGGGCGAGGCTCTGCCAAGCACATCCCGTTTCCGAGCCGCGCCAGATATTTTCCCTTCACGGCACTAACCTACTATTCTATTTATCCCGTCAACACCTACTACTGGCTTTAAAATGCAAACAAATAATCCCAGCCACCGCACATATTCATACGCACTGATTAGGTCGTATTGACAGGATATCAAAAATGTTTCGCGGCACCGTGTTTCACGGCACATACGCACTGTGTTGACGGGATACATACAAAACTCACCGTATATGGTCCGCTATTATGTTTTATCATCGACATCGTGTTTATAGTCTTCAAAGTATTAAAGGTACATGCCCACTCAGTAGGCACAAAATGTTCTTTATATCAGAGACATAATCCGAGACAGTTCCTGGCAAAATAAACATTCATTCACCGTGACTTCTCCATGCATTGATTGGCATTATTATACATTTTATATCAGAAGTACATTTCCACACTGATATCAAGGGCGATAACTGTTGTTTCCTTAAAATGTTAACGGACATTACTATGTATTCTCTCTATTTATATTTCGATATTTTGATGTGCAATGAGCATACATTATAATCTGTAGCATTTAATTTGTATAAATAATTAAAAAATATCATGCCTCATTTGCATATGAAAATAGCCTGATACCAACGCACGTCACTATCAGTAAAATACATATTACAAAATGATTATAATTATATCTGTATAGCAAGCAGGCTCTTGTTTTTTTTAGAACTGGTCGAATAGTGACACAATTATACACTTATTTAATTCATATAAAGAACATGTTGTGTCTACTGACTGGGCATGTACCTTTACATATATTTTCGAGTCAAATGTGGACTTGGTAGCTAATAAATAGAGAATAGTAGGTTAGTGCCGTGAATGGGAAAAAATATCTGGCAAGGCTCAGGAAACGGGATGGACGAGGCTCTGCCGAGCACATCCCGTTTCCGTGCCGCGCCAGATATTTTTTCCCATTCACGGCACTAACCTACTATTCTATTTATCCCGTCAACACCTACAAATGGCTGTAAAATGCAAAACTAGTATTGACTGGATATCAAACAAAATTCACGGCACCGTGTTTC